>JAQMYJ010000002.1:26101463-26112712 GCA_030014305.1 Clarias laeviceps | reverse complement strand
GAAACTAAACAAACCTGGTCAAGTATGAACCTTCCTTCAGTTCTGTATGGTATGTAAAAACCCTCCTACTTCTTCAGGCTAATGCTTCATATCATGTTTATTTATAATCATCCCTTCTATGGCCTGATTGTGTGCAAATGAAGTGGAAGGCATGGAGGGACCGCCTCCTTTTAGGGCTTCCACATGATTTTTGAGTCACTCATTCCAGAACGACTATTTTAGTGTCAGTTTGTCATTCATTTATACGTTTGGTGAAGTTGTCTAGACGAGCTTTACTTTAGCTTTACTTATACATCTGTATTTTCCGCCTTATTATATCCTTATTTTATTTTCAATTAGTTTTTCTGTTCGATGACGGAACATACAGTATTTATCTAGTGTCATAGCATGCATTAGCCACCGGGTGGCAGTATGATGATGACTGGTTTGTCTGTTGTGTCTAGCTGAGGCTGATCGATTGGGGTTTGGCTGAGTTCTATCATCCGGCGCAAGAGTACAACGTCCGAGTGGCATCTCGCTATTTCAAGGGTCCCGAGCTGCTCGTGGATTACCAGGTAAGTTAAATACGTTTACCGGCCACTTCATTAGGTCCATCCTACTAGTACTTGGTTCGAACTCCCTTCATTCTTCACAACGTAGAGTCAACAAGGTATCGGAAACATTCCTTATAGATATCGGTCCGTAATGAACCTGGTCAGCAGCTATACTCAGGTGGGCTGTGGCATTTAAACCACACTCGGATGGTACTAAGGGGCGCAAAGTGTGGCAAGACAATCTCCCGCAAACCATTACACCACTGGCAGCGATTTATTTTATTTTTTTTTCCCACCATTTGGGAATCGTCAGACCGAGCAGCATTTTTCCGATATTCTGTTGTCCAACTGTAGTCTCAGTTTCTTTTTCTTAGATGACTCTGGTGTGGTCTTCTGCTGCTGTAGCCCATCTGCTTCACGGTTTGACGTGATGGGCATTCAGAGGTTCTCTTCAGCATATCTGCGCTAACGAGATGTTATTTGAGTTACCGTTACTTTTCGATCAGCTCGAACCATTCCCATTTTTTGTAAACCTTAGAGATGGTTGTGTGTGTGCAAATCTCAGCAGATCAGCAGTTTCATAAATACTCAGGCCTTCAAAATCACTTACGTAAATTATCTTTCTTTCATATTCTGATGCTCGATTGAACTTCAGCAGATCATCATGACCATGTCTATAATGCTTAAATGCTTTGAGTTGCATTAACATGCAGATGAATAGGTGTACTTAATGAAGTGGCAGATGAGTGTATGTATCTTTAAAATAAATAAATAAATAAAAATTATTGCAATTATTATTTCTGGCTCTTTTGCTCTGAGAACTTATTTTCACTTTTACAAGATGACTATTCTGAATTTAATAATTTTATTAAAACTTACACACTTTAGGAATTATTTTACATTTCACGAGTAGATGTGTGTGTCAGTATTTTAAGTTGCATGATAAAAGCCTACTGAGAAGTAATTTTCAATTCAAATCTCTGATCATTTATGTGGAGATTTTTTTTTCGTTAATTGTATCTAATTGACCATGGTCTTGTTAATATCAAGTGAAGTGAATTCTCAGAATGTTGAATATTTATGATGTATAAAATAGGGAGTGATATTACTTAATCAGTTTCCTGATCCATTCTTTTGACTTTGCAGTATGAGCAATTCAGACTGGTCTAGTCTTTATAGTTCTGTTGAAACACCTTATTTTATGGCTTTCTGTGTTTGTACAGATGTACGACTACAGTCTAGACATGTGGAGTCTGGGCTGCATGCTGGCCAGTATGATTTTCAGGAAGGAACCGTTCTTCCATGGCCAGGACAACTACGACCAGGTAAGGAACGAGCTGTCAGGACTGATTTATAAACATCTGAATAAAAAAAATGTGAAGATTTTTTTTATTTCTTTTTTTTAATCTTTAAAGAATAGGTTTGATTTTAGTAATTATCATAATGCAGGACAAAATTATACTCGCTTGATTTTAGCAACTTCTATGCATATAATTATATATCTCGTATATAATGTTTTTTATTTCCTAAAATCTTTGAGGCTTTAAACTAATACAGGCGTACAACATGTTTATTTCTAACCTTTTTATTACTGTAAAAATCCTTATAGTTATAAATTGTAACCGCTTGTAACACTAAATAAAAATGCAGCAACACTTACAAACACGCGTGTTTTTGCTCTTGCTGCAGTTGGTGCGAATCGCTAAAGTCCTCGGGACCGACGAGCTCTTCGGCTACCTGCGCAAATACCACATCGAACTGGACCCGCGCTTCAAGGACCTGCTTGGACAGTGAGTACCAACAGGAGGCGTTTGAGCTACACCGCCGGTTTTATGGCTGTGTATTATTGCCTGAGGGTCAGATGGTGTGGAGCTGATTCAGAGAAAGACAGAGCTTCATACAGTGTGTCAGGTTACAGGCAGCTGTGTGAACTAAATTGATTTGTTTTTGACATTAATTACTTTTTAATGCTGCCTGAATTAAAAGTATAATTCTAAATACATTTGAAGGAAGTCATATTAAAAATGAAGTCACGCACACATCATGCACATTCCTGGGAAGAGAGAGACTTTTGGACTCCTTCCAAAAATTCTAAACATTTCTATACAGAAGGCATCACCGTATAAACAGTTTTCACTTGTCAAACCTGTTCATTTGCAGTTTCTTGCCATGTGGGGGGGGTTCAAGTCAAACCGGCACTTTTGATTGCGCAACACAGTTACGAGAGTAAACACTTCCTTTATTTATATAAATATAATCCCCTGCTACACTAACGCACGTTTCACTAGCGCTTGGATACCATCGAGGTTGAAAGTTTTTGTCAGTACACCAGATCCATGATCGGACTGCCTGCTTCACGTCTAAAACGCTGGCCTCTCAGGAACGCATTTAATGGCCCAAACATGTGGAAGTGGCTTGGAGTGAGGTCAGGACTGTAGGGAGGGAGGTGGCAATAACTCCCAGCCTAGTTCCAGTGGTGCTGGTGGATGATTGTATGTACAGTTTATACAGATAGGTTCATCTTTTGTCAAGTCTGTGACAAGTTATCAGTAGATTTTCAGAATCAGGCGTCGCTGAATGCTCTCGGGAATTATCCTGAAATTATCATGAGATGTCAAACTTGATGGACACGGAGAAAAAGTGGCTTTTTGAGCCCAAAGGAAAGTTCACACCAGCTGTGTGGAAACACAAAAGCATACTGCCTACAGCTACTGTAATGCTGAGGCTTATTAACGTTACACAATGCATATTTTTCTATCATTCGAAAGAGTTAGATAGTAGATGCTTTAGATTCTTAGATGCTTTTTTTTTAAAAAATAGAAACATAATTAATTATCATGTTGAAATTACACTTTGTGCAACAGTATTGTCTTTATTCTGATGTTTGTATATATTAATAAATTACACATTTTATATTTAAAATCGTTAATGACGTGGTGGTTTAATGGTTTCGGAGAATCACAGCCAAACTTACATTTTTTCTCAGTATAGGTCTGAGCAGTTGAGGGCCTTCCTAAAGTGCCCAACAAGAGCAACTTGGTGGTGCTGTGATTTGAAACTGGGACATTTCGATCAGTAGTCCATTGCCTTAACCATTGAGCTACCCCTCCCGAGCATGTATGGCCTTCTTTAAAATGTCTGCATCGTTCACGTTTTACTGCAGCTAAAAGTCTCAACATCGTACAGTGTTTGAAGTCTTCTGTAAATATCAATCGGTCTTACGTCTTCATTCATAAGAAAATGCATCAAATCCCAGGTTGACTTGAACACCCCTTGGGAAAGTCCTGTGTTCGCATAGAAAACAGAAAATATTAGAAATATTTAAAAAACGAGAACATAACCTTTTTATATAATATGTTCACTAATCAGTTTTGACAATTGAACCCTGCTGTGGTATGATAAAAAATATAAAAGTTTTACATTCCCAGGCCAAAAAAAAATATTGGTAATATTAATGAGTACAGTTTTTCTAATTGATTAGGTAACTAGTTTAAATCATTAAGGTAAATTCAATAAGGGTGTGTATAGGAAGATATCCTAGCACTGTAATAAGTTTATCTCTCTGTGTCTGTGCTGCAGGCAGACGCGGAAATGCTGGGAGCAGTTTGTGCAGACGGAGAATCAGCACCTGGTGAGTCCCGAAGCTCTGGACCTGCTGGATAAACTACTGCGCTACGACCACCAGCAGAGACTCACCGCTACCGAAGCCATGGAGCACCCCTACTTCTGTAAGCTAATGTCCTTAGCTTTGTAGATTCGCACCTTCTCATTTTATATAACATCCTTATCACCCGTTATTGGATAACTTGGCGTATTTGCTGCCCAGCAACAGGAACTGTTGTTCTATCAAATTTTTTTATTTTATTTTTGTTTTGAATTATTTTCCCGACTTTCTCCCTAATTTAGTCGTGTCCAATTCCTTCCCGTCACTAGGGGGCTCCCACATTAAGGCTACTTACTACCATTCAGCCAGGAGAGCCGAGGGCTGTCACGTGTTTCCTCCAAACCACGCGACACCAGCCGACCTCTTTTTTTCAAACTGCTCGCTCACGCACCGTTGGGGGTGGCGTAACCCACTCGGAGGACAGTGCTATCCGCTCTCTCGAGACCTCCGGCTGTGAGAGGTTACAGCATCACCCGGGAACCCAACCAGCGATCTCCGGATGATAGGGCGAGCACTTTACCACTGCGCCACTCGGAGGCACAGTTGTGCTATTTAATCAATTATGCAATTTATTGTCATCTCAAGTTTTTCAATTCAAATCTGTTTTCGATTTGGACAAAAAAATCATGTTAAAACTGCCCAAAAAAATTTTTTCAATTCCATGAAAATATACCACCGCATTTGTAAAAAATACACATCATTTTGCATAAAGTACCGGGCCACATGAACACAGCTCAATCCTGAAATTATCATGAGAGGTCAATCATGGTGGATCCAAATTCATAAAACGAATGAATTTGACATTTACAGAAGACGTCAAGTGCAGTACGGTCGAGAATGACGCTTCCAGCCGAGGTGGCTCGGAGCCCACTGTAGTCATTCACGTGAACATTCAATGGGTGGAAAATCTGATCCTTGAAAAATGACAGATAACTTGTCGCCAGCTTATGGAAGAGAGACATCTGTCTATGGAAACTCTGCACACAATCATTCGCCATCACCACTTGCACATTACCAGCACTTGCACAACTGTTTCTCACTGGTTCATGACTTAAGTTAGATGATGTTGTTTTTTTTATGCTTAAATTATTCATAGGTCACTGTGTGTCTTAAAATAATAATAATAACAATAATAATAATACTTCTGGAACTGGACTGAAAATGTAAGCTAAAAAATCCTTCAGGAAGCCCGGAGATCTGTTCAAGACTTCATTAAAATACAAGGATTTTTTATTGATTTTTGCAATATTTTTATTATATTATGCAGTAGAATTTCACCTTTACACCTCAGTCTCCTTATAGTTGCAATTGCTGTCTACGTAATTACTCTAAATACGCGTCAATGCTCAGTTATAGGCCGACATCTTGCTGACAACAGACAGTATCTTGAGTTAGAGAACAAGTATAAGGACGTCAGCTCTGATTCATAATGTTTTTTTTTTTTCCCCCCTCCTCAGACCCAGTGCTGAAAGAACAGTCTCTTAACAATGCGAATAACACTGTAGGATCTGAAGGATCTAATGCAGCTCGGTGAACAGGTATCTCATTATCTTTTATTCTATCAGTGTGTTTTCATTCTGTGGTTGAAATGTACAATGGGTTTTCTTTTACCTGACACTTCTGGTGTTGAGTTTTTGCTTCTTTAGTGTTGCACTGCAGCTACTGTACAGTAGGTCCACAAACCCTCCCCTTTTTTTTTTTAACAAATGGAGACATAAAATTGTCCAGCCGCATTGTCCAGCATTTTTACTTTTAGATCTTGACATTTTGTAAAATAGAAGAAGCAGCAGTGTGTCTAAAAAGTTAAAATTAAAGTTAAATGTGGACTTGCAATATGTGTATTATTCTGTATTATGTTAAGCCCCGCCTCCTAAGGAAATTGGGATGCTGTGCAGATATGAAACGGTGATGTAATTACACTAGGGACCGAACATGACTGTTTTGAGCCACTTCTCCATTTAATTATTGGATATGTTTTTAAACTTTCATTAACGTATGTTTTCTTTCATTTCTTCTGCCTTTCAGATTTTCAGAAAGCTGAAAATAACTCGTTACCTCAGTTTACCCTTCGTGGCAGAAACCTCTCAATGTGTACAGTTGAAGACGGGCAAAAGCAGTGTTGACCAGTTTACACATTTACACCCACACACACACACACACACACACACACACACAATGTTGTCCTTCTTCGTATCAGTGAAGGTCGGTCTGTCCCCTGTACCTCCATAGGCACTGAAGCCATTTTAGTTTGAAGATCATGAAGGTGCCTCCTGTTTTATCGCTAAGTGAGGAGTTGTTAGAGGAATACGGCCAGTCTCTGCTCCCCCCTCGTACCGTGACCCTGCCTCTGTTTACCTTGACGTGAAGAGTGAAGCACAGATAATACCTTGCCCTCACCGTTCTCCTCACTGGTCTGTCTGTGTGTTCAGTATTCAGACCCCACTTTGGTGTTTTTTTCGCACCACCACACAGAACAAGTGGCATATTGGACCTCATTTCTCTCTGCTCTAGGTAGAAAAGCATTAATGACAATAAATGACTTTTATTTATCCTGGTGTGTTGAGAGAGTTTTAATTATTTTTCATTTTTCAAAGATCTTTGGTGAACAAATTATAAAATAAGTAAAAGGCTGTGGAGGGAAATCAAATCTAGAAACATTTTCTCTTAAAAGACTTCTTGTAAAAAAGAAATAAATAAATAGCACTATAGTGTTATTGGGGCAGCCATCTAGACCAAATCCTTTTTTCCCCTCAGTCTCAATTTTTCTGAGGTCATGTTTGGATTATAGTCCCATTTTTTTTTAAAGATTAATATGTATGCAGATAGAGAGTTTGATTTCCGGGTGATGCTACAGCCATTTATAACTGGAATTCCAGAGAGCAGATTGGCCGGGCTCTCTTGGGTTGAGGGGCGTGGCTAACAAGAAACTAACCAATGCACGATAGCATTTTCCTCATAGGGAGGGGAGGGAGGGGGGGGGACAAAAAAAAACATGGATGGATGAAGTAAGAGTTAAGTGCAGTACACAATGTTTTAGAGCAATAGGGTGTTTCAGAAAAAAAAGTCCTGTTTCTCTTGTCGGGAAATGTTTGTGGAGTATCTGTAATCTACATCAAAAATGAAGCTGAACAATTTTTCAAAAAGGAAACGGGACAACTGATTAGATTTGTGGGATTAATGTCACTAAAGTGTCCTTTCGGTAAAGTGTATAAAGTTGTGTCTTGTATCTAAATGATTCTATTGTACTTTAACATTTAAGTTAAGATGTCCAGTGCTGTGAAAAAGTATTTGTCCGCTTCCTCATTTAAAAAAAATATTTTGCATACCGGTCACACTTAAATGATCATCAAACAAATGTTAATATTACACAAAGATAACCTAAGTACATACAAAATGCAGTTTTAAATGATTTCATTTATTAAGTGGAAACGGCTGTCCAAACCTGTTTGGCCCTATGTGGAAAAATTTTAAAACAAGTCCGTGCCCCTCTTGCTGAATCTTGAATGAATTGTGATTAACCACATTTTTTTGGAAAGCTGAGTTAATTGTTACTTGCCACAATCAGTTAAATCAAAAAATCACTTAAATAGAACCTGTCTGACAGAGTGAAGCATGCTAAAAAATCTCGAAAACAAGACAACATGCGATCTAAAGAATCTTTTTTTTTTAAGGGATATTTACTTTTTTCACAAGTGGCCAGGTAGGTAGTGAAATACTGATTTATTATTATTTTCTCTTGTACATTTTTCACTGAAATGATTCAGATCATCAAATAGATATCTAAGTGAATAATAAATTAAATCATCATATAAAAGCTGCGATATGTATTCACTCGGATATCTATTTGATGATCTGAATCATTTCAGTGAAAAATGTACGAAAGAAAATAATAATCAGTATTTTAAAAAATACTTTTTCACAGCACTCTAGTTATCTTTAAATAAATAATTGCCATGCTATTTCTTACCCATGTTTTTGCAATGTGATCTACACTGTTTTCAGACCTAGACTCTAATTGCATCGGTGTTGTTTGCATCTTTCTGAGCACCCTCATAATGCACCTTTTGTTCCTCAGTGTAATGCAGCCTTCACCAGCTTCACTGTAGCGTACAATCGGTTGAAGAGTCTAACCGTGTGGGAGAAACCCTATACCTCAAACTCCACCCATGAACGTGTTGCAGGGGTTAGTGTGTGTTTTTTTCTGACGTCAAATGCTACATCATAACGTTGCCTGATTCTGGATCCCATCCAAATGTTTAAATTTTTAACGTATCTGTGCGATCAACAATGCTTGTATGGATGATTCTGTTTGTAGAGCTTTGTTTTGAGTCTAGTTATCATATTTTTCTCAGTACGTTTGTTTACACTGATCCGCCATAATACTCTCGTGAAAAGAAACCACCTGCGAAATGTTGTGTAGGTTCTGTTCTTGCCATCAAAACAGCTCTAATGTGGGATCTGGCACCAGCATTTCCCAGCAGAACGTTGCACAGAGCATCATGCTGCATCAGTCGACTTGCCGCCTTCTTATAGTGCATCCTGGTGTCATCTCTTCCCCTGATAAGCAAAACTGTTTGTCCACCTCATGTAAAAAAAAAATAAAAAATGTGATTCATCAGACCAGGGAACCCTCTTTCCACTACTCCATGTTCCAGTTCTGATGCTCCTGCGCCTATTGTAGTAGGACACAGGTCAGCATGTTCTGACACCTTCATTAACCATCATTAACTTTTTCAACAAGTCGTGCTTCACTAGCTCTTCAGTGGGATCCGATCAGATGACCCTGTCGCCAGTTCATCAGTGGTTCCTCCTTGGACCAGGAACACACTACAAGACCTGCTGTTTTGAAGAGCCAGTTGTCCAGCAATCATAACTTGGAGCTTGTCAAAGTCGCTCAGAAACTTAAGCTTGCCCAGTTTTTCTGCTTTCAACACATCAACTACGAGAGGTGACTCTTCACCTGCTACCTAAAATATTCTTTAGTCGATATTGTAATAAGTTAATCCATTTTATTCCCTTCATATATCACGGAGTTTAACGTTATGGGTGATCGATGTAAGTTCAGCTTGAAAAAATGACGTTAATTGCTTTGGACCAAAGTGAATCTTATCCCTTCCATTAAGGCTGATGATGCCTTGATGAATTTGATCTAACGTGGGTCAAAACAAACTTGTTTAGTCCTTCAGCTCGAGTGCAAACTGTCATTAAAGCACACAGGTGGCAGTCCAAACAAATCCTGAAATTCATGTAAATATTTTTAAGATTCTAGTTCTCTGATAGATTTCAAATTATTGCTGATATCATTTATGATAAATCGCAAAGAAATGCCAATCAAGCAGTTTCACTGGAGTGGACTTCACTACATATACTTTCTTTCTTCTTCTTCTTCTTCCATCCATAACCTTTATAAATCATAATTACATATTCTTTTTACCCAATGGGTACCTTTTAGATGTCTCCAGACCCCTGTATGGTAGCTTCAAATAGCATACAAAATTTAATTATGCTTTAATTTTCCTTGGGGAAATTGTCCCTTAAGGTTAAAAGTATACAAACCACAGGCTAATTGGTTAGTTTCACTCGAAGCAAATCAGTAGATTATAAACTACCCTGTAGATGTGATACCCTGGTCATTCACTGCATTCAGGTCGTCAGCTGACTTAATTCTATTGCCACATAACTTTGCTGAGCCTAGACCTGAGCAGCTGAAGCTTCTACAGTGGCCACTATACATGATGTGTGCATCGCCTCATGTTCTTACCCTCTTACCCTGAAAAGCCATTGTCTGAAATAGGGTCACCACATGACCTTTTTCCATTGGTCCAAAGTCCAAGTCTTTACACATTGAGGCATTTTTTTTCCTATAATCCTCACTAACGAGTGCTTTTTTTTATTTGATCTCTACTATAGAGTGTTTATGATGGAACTGCACCAAGCATTTAAGTGATCGCTGATCTTTGCTTGATGCTGGCCAATAATATGACCCTTCTGATCATGTAGCTGCATCCAAGCCTTACATCACCAAGTGCAATGTAAAGCATGCGACCATTGGACTCTAGAACAGTGGAGACGTGGTCTCTGGAGTGACATATCACACTTCTCTGTCTGGCAATCTAATGGATCTGTCTAGCGGTTGCCAGTAAAACGGTACTTGTCTGATTGTATTGTGCCAAGTTTAAGCCAGGTTTGGTGGAGGGGGGATTACTATGTGGGGTTGTTTTTCAGGAGTTGGGCTCGGCCACTTACTTCCAGTGAAAGGAACTGTTAATGCTTCAGTATACCAAGACAATTTCATGCTTCCAACTTTGTGGAACAGTTTGGGGATGGTCCCTTCCTATTCCGACATGACTGCGCACCAGTGCACAAAGCAAAGTCCATAAAGACATGGATGAGCGAGTTTGTGGTGTGGAAGAACTTGAATGGCCTGCACAGGGTCCTGACCTCAACCTTATAGAACAACTTTGGGATCCTCTCGTCCAACATCAGTGTCTGACCTCACAAATGCGCATCTCGAAGAAAGGTCAAAAATTCCCATAAACACACACCTAAACCTTGTAGAAAGCCTTCTCAGAAGAGTTGAAGCTGTTATACCTGAAAAAGGGGGCGGGGCCAACATCATATTGGATTAAGAATTGGAATGTTGTTCAAGTTCATATGCATGTGAAGGCATACGAGCAAATACTTTTGGCAATATACAGTTGTGTATGTTTATATATAAAAATTTAATCTTGTCTTGTACGAGAAATGTGTAGTATACCAGTTTTGCTATTGTCAGGAACCTATTAACAGGCTGAGGTTTATGTGTCACTGATGTGAGATTAGCTTCCTGTGTAGATCTGTCACTTGAGCTCATGCTTCCTGCTCTCAGGCAACATCATTCTCATTAAAGTTTCAGTTTCTTGATGTTAGAGCACAGACAGACGGTGTTTGGTCACCAGTGATCGCAGTCACGTCTGGCCTGCAAACTGTGTTTACCCCAGTGGCGATTTCTTTAAGACTGCAAGTGAAGCTCAGCTTCCCCTATAATGTCACAAAATTAATGGTCAAATTAT
>JAQMYJ010000002.1:26073904-26087781 GCA_030014305.1 Clarias laeviceps | reverse complement strand
TTTTTGTATCATCCTTATATGAGAAATGTTAGGTATAATTCTTCTTCCAAACTTCTTCCTGATTAAATGTACAGTTATCAGCTACGAATAAACAGTCAGTTGACATTGCAATAAACACAACAGGAAGAGTCCTGTTCTCAGGAGGATATATAACATTAACAACTCATTCAAACAGGTCCAGCCCTAACAGATCACCGTTTGTCAATACAAATCCAAAACCTTGTATTTAGTGCACTAGGTACAGTAGGGTGTGTACTTTTTCTCCATTCTGACCCATGCAGTATAAAGGAAGGAAGAGGTTTTGCAATACGGCTGATGAATTGGTGCACCTGTTCCTAGCAATTTGTAACCTATTTGTTTGAAGTGTGTTAACCTGTTTTGTCCATTTTCATTTTAAGCCTTGTAATGTAGATCAGTCCTCATCACCGCTCCTGTACAAACTGAATAAGCCACCCCCATTTCTACTATACCTGACATGATCTAGCTGATCAAGGTGTTCAAAGTGCATTATGAGTTTGATCAGGTGTGTAAGGTGTGGGTGGAACCGGACTCTGTGTGTTGTAGGGTGGTGGCCTGTGCTCTAGATTTTTTATTTTGTTTTTATATCAGTGTGTGTCAGCAGGGATATGCATGTATGGCGGTGTTGCTATAGCAGACAGGGGGATATCCCAGAAAGGGCTAAAGGTGTGTCTGAATAGGGTGACTGAAAGAATTCCTCTATGAGTACAGTACCACTGATTTTGATTGCTATTAAGGGGGAGCGTTGTATGGTATCTATGCTGATGAATGCTATTAGAATCGGGTAGCGTTTGACCCGTGTATATTACTTATGTCTCGGACAAAACTTTTTCCAAGACCGCTTAAAGAGACACAGATGTACACGCAGCATACTTTGCGAAATGTTTGCTTTTTAAGAAGTAAACTGTGTAATAATGTGTAATATAAGTAATATGTGACACCTTGGCAAAATGAAACCAAGATCCTCATACAGTACATATGAAAAAATATCTGATCAGTCACAAAAGTGCAATAGCTCGTCAAGTCTTTTTACAAAGCAAAAGAAATTTAAATTATATTAAATTATATAAGGAAAACTTTACTTCGGGAGCCTAAAGTTATATAAGCAACATGTAGTTCTCATTAGGGAGCCTCCAGCCTGTCTTGCTTTGGAAGCAGATTCCTGGCACTCTGCATTAGTGATCCTGAGGATATTAACTTTTTCAGACCAAGCGTGCAGGTTGGTAGGGTGCCTACAGGAGTGTGTACTGGTTATTTAGTCAATTATAAGCACTAATCTTCAGGGAATCATCTTACACCTAGTCACACCCTGGCATAGACTCCAGTCTTTTAGCGAAGCCATGGATGCTCGTTGTTAGTGCATGATAAGAAGCCTACAAGTGATCTCATTAGGGAGCCATCGCTTTTCCTGAGATTTCTGGGATCATGCCCGGCATCAGAGGGTTCTGCTTTAGGTAACCTACAAAGCTTTTTCTCATGAGAGAAAACAGCCGATACACTGGGTTCTTCTTACTAACACTGATCTGTTGTTCTGTTTGCACTTGGTGATGTCCTTGTGCAATCTGTCAGCAAAACCAAAACCCACTTGACTTGAATTAGGGTTGAGTTATTCTAATATATATTAGTGTCACTGGGATGTCTTGTGACTTTTTAACTGCACACCTATTAACAATCTAATGTGTATGAGTGTGTGTGTGTGAGAGAGAGAGAGAGAGAGAGAGAGAGGGAAAGTGTCAGACCGGTCTGGCTTGTCTGTCTATACAGAGAAATCCAGGCATAGCCCTAAAAAAATTACTATTTTGAAAGCTTTCCATTGTGCCCGTGGAACATGTGAGCAACCTGCGTTGTTGATGGTTGGTCTTTAGCTCATGGTGTAGTTTCCACACCGCTTGTGTATGGCGTGGTCAGGGAACACAGATTTTGTGAGTTGGATTTTGAATATCATGATCTGACATAATGATGCATGATGATGATATTTAAAGCGCATGCAAATAAGTTGATATTTTCCCTCTCTCTATCTGTGTGTGTGTGTGTGTGTGTGTGTGTAGACATAAGGATGTGCATTGTCATCATGTACATGAAGCAGGCCCGAGTCTGCCGCATTCTTTACTCATCTCGGTTTTGTTCATTGTTCGCAGTGGAAAAGCATCACCCTTGTTTAGCGCTCGCTTGTACAAGCTGCTACTATGGACCTCGTAACCTTTAGCATAACCCCCTGTGTGTGTGTGTGTGTGTGAGGGAGTTCAGGGTTATAAACGTTCTTGCTTTGACCTTGCCAGTGCATGTGTGTGTTTCGACATTGTGTATGGTTATGATTAAGTTTACACCCATATAACATCCTAAAAGCATCTATTAAAGAGAATTACGAGGCTTGTATCACGTGTCAGCTTAAATATGCCACCAAGTACATACGTGCTTTTTTTTTAAACTGCTCTATTGCCTAACAGGTTTGTACAGAAGTGCAGGACTCAGAGCTAGTTTACACTTACAACTTCTTCTTCTGTTATGGGTGTGCGCTGTCCACTTTGTGTTTTTTTTAGGTTCTGGTCGAAACACTCGTAGGAACAGTGTATACAGCTTACAAAACAAGCCAGTTTGGTAACCAGTGTTGGGTGTAACCTGTTCCAGAGTTTGAGTACTTGGATTACTTTTTTGATGTAATGAGTAATCTAACGCTTTTAGATCCGCCATTTAAGTACTCAGTTATTTAGTTATATTTTAAAAAATGTAATCCATTATTCAGACAGCATATGTAATCTGTGAGCCAGACAGCAGTGATTCCGTTAGTGTGTGTGTGTGTGTGTGAGTGAAAGTCGTCCTACAAACCCCGCCCCCGATAACCCCTAAGTAGTTAACCCCTAACTAACCCCTAGTTAGTACTGTAACTAGTTACTTTTATCAGAAAGTAACACTGTAATGTAACTGATTACTTTTTAAAGACAGTAATTTTGTAATGTAATTAGAAAAAAAAAAAAAAAGTAAAACACTGTTGGCAACACACGAACGAAATGATTCACTAAGTCAAACTAGAAGATTAGTCCAAGGAGTCATTCATGACCATATTTTGATTTTATTGCTTTATCATGTGAATTAATTCTTACGAAAAAACTAATCCCAATTTACTTGATGGTCTTTTTGGGTTTTATGTCTTATTATATTTTTTTACATTGGCGGGGAAATCTCAGCTTTATGACATGCATAGACACAGAAAAGGAAGTCTTTGCCTGTTGCTTTATCGCTTTGCCAGTGTGAACGAAGGGCTCGGTCATTCTTATCACTACCATAGCACGATTAATTGCATAAAAATGTAAATTGTGATATGGACCTGTGCAATTATCTAATCACAAAAGGCGGCAATTTATTACAGTTAATATATACATAGTCTGGAATTTATGTAGTCTGTTGATAGTTTAACTTTTCTATACCGCTTTCTCCTGTGTACAGTGTCGCGGGGGGTCTGGAGCCTATCCCAGGAGGTTTATGGCACGAGGCAGGGGGTACACCTGGGGGTTTCAATCCATCGCAGATAATAATTTTTTTTATTTATATATAACTTTTGTGGTGCTTAATAAACATCCTCTTAATTAGATTGTTTTTGATGTAATTGATAGTATGTGTCAAAATATATAATCATGGTGTGATTAAAAAAAAATTTTTTTTTCATTGTTTTTTCCCCCAGCCCTAATTATCACAAATATGACTTTTGGCTCTGGCTACCAATTTTATCTTACGGATAAAAAAAAAATCTGATTGATTCCGAAAGGTTTGTGATCTTTTTTTTGTGATCTTATTTTATTAATTTAACAAAGGTGATGGCTTAGTGGTTAACACTGTTGCCTTGCACCTCCAGGGTCTGGGTTCGATTCCCGTCTCTGTGTGCATGGAGTTCGCATGTTCTCCCCATGCTTGGTGGGTTTCCTCCAGGTACTCCGGTTTCTAAGCATTTTGATTAACCGACAAGTGATCGCTTCTAGAAATCCAGCATGTGATGTTGTGTCATAACCTGCCTGTGTTACAAATTGTTCAGACTGTAGTTGTATTTGCTCACAGATCACGAGCTTTATTTTACATGATGTGACATTACTGTCTGAACTCAAAGCAAAAATGTGTTCTCTTGTTTGTTTTTTTTAGCAAAAGAAAAAAAAAAGTCTTCCTTCTTGTTGTTGGGTCTCATGCTTTCATAAGCTGACTTGCTTTCATGTTGTTATTCTTGTTACATATTTCTGAAGTAAAGATGTGGCATGAACTAAATGAAGACAAACTTCTTTTTTTTTTTTTTTTTAAGTTTCTCCTAATCATTTCATGTTTAGGTAACAAAGGGACATCAAGTGGAAAATATTTGACTTCGTTCACCTCTCTGTTGCTTCCAAAGACCATCAGGTAGTGAAGTACAATAGTAATTATTCAAATTGTAAGACTTTTCACTTCAGGTGTTCCATTGTAAGTAAATTTTATTGTAAGAATCGTTGGTTGTGATTTTACAACACAGACCATTCACAGGTGTATCTGACTAATCAAGCTTAACTGGCCATTGTTACTATTGTGTAAGACTAGAATAGTACATTGGGATTGGGATCCTGTGAGATAAGGATAAAAAAAAAAAAGTCGTGCAGCAGGAGGTTTTTGCCTTCGTGCAGGTGTGAGCAAGCGGATCGACGCTCGTGGGTTGAAGAAAGAGCATGCTCAATAGCAACACGGGTTATTCATCCTTAGTAACTGCCTGGGTAGGGCAGTGGTGGTTTATATTATGTTCTGTTAGAAAATAGCAAGGATAAGGAAAGACCTGCACCTGATAGAACATGTGCTGTTGGAATTATTATAATTATTACTATTATTATTATTGCTCCTACTACTAGTGCTAGTACTCATAGCAGTAAAACCAGTGGGTTAGGGCAGTGGGCCAGGGATAGGTCAGTGGTTAAGGTGTTGAATTTCTGATCGGAAGCTCCAGGTCCAAATCCAACCACCACCAAGTTGCCACTTTTGGGCCCTTAAACAGGGCCCTTAACAACAGTGAGTGCAGAAATTTAAAAGAACCTTTCCCCCAGTCTATTTTGGTGTCGCCGAGGTTGAAGAGCTGTCAGAGCTTGTCGAATTTCTCACTAAACACTGACACTGCTGTCATTTCTACCTGATTTTTCTCATTGTGGCTTTCTGGTATAAACCACACCCACTTCAGGTTGAAATCAGAACGGAGAATACAGGCACAGATGTGGACAGTTAACAGTTCCAGGCACTGACAGTGGCAAAGGTTTACACCCCAAATAAGGACAGACAGACTGACTTGTTGTGTGAGCATGCAGGAACATACAAAACATACACATAGTGTGCATACCTTATAATATACTTAACATTCTCACTAGACATGAGTACATAGTGTGCCATTGTATTGTTTCACAAAGGCCCTGTAGACTGGCAATTAGTTTCAATCTTCTCTCTGTCTTCACTTCCATATTTATAGAAAAGACAAAAAAGAAAGGTTAAGAAGTTTTTCTTTTAATTATTTATTTACTTACTTTGTTGAAAAACATCACCCCGAGATCAAAGTTAAAGATTATTAAAAAAAACCTGCCGAATACCGAGCCTTGAGGAATCCCTTGTGTTAAAATGTACAGTCAGGTCCATACATTTTAAAACAAGGATATTTTTTTGCCATTTGGTCGGAATATACCATCATATTTGACCAGAGGACCCACCACGGTCGTAAAAATGGGAATAAATACAATGGTCACCACTGGCCTTCGAGTCGGACTACAGAGGTTCCTAAATGGATGGATGGATGGATGGATGACATCACATTTAATTTGACATGAAACACTCAGATGCAAATGGTGCATTTACCGTTCAGGAATTCAAGTCATTTTCATACACACACACCCATGCTCATAAATAATGGAATAAATGGCAGTTCCCTCGTTACTCCATGACTAGTCAAGCAGATAAAAGGCCAGGTAGAATCGAGTGTTATATTTGCTTTGCTAGCTGTTCACTCGAACTCTCAACATGAGGTCCAAAGAGGTGTACTGTACATAATATACCATAATATATCATGGAGACATTGTATATTATGTAGAGAATAATATGCGACAGGGTACGCTGTGACGGGAAGATAATTAACAAGGTGGTGTTCTAATGACAGATAATGCAGAAGTGTTGTATTTCTTCTTCCACAGCAATTTGGCACCACTAATATGTATTTAAATTAAGGAATATGTATATATTCTGTATATATAAAATCTAGTTGTGTAGAATGTTGTGTATGTGTGTAAATCCCAGTGTATGGGAAGTACATGAAACACAACCATGTCACGGGTAAAGGCTCAGAGATTTTACACAATTCCGATGTGTGACCATTAACTGGAGCTTTTGACCTGTGATTGGACACCTGCATAAATGAGCAGCTATAAACACGGTTGTAAACACTCATTGCTCCTCCAGCCTATCTTTTGGTCTTTCTCTTAAAGATAATAAGTCAGCCTGTCATGTTTCTAAGAAAGAGCAATGTGCCATGATGTTCCTATTTCAGAAAACTTAAGTACAGATGTAAGCACTGACACTTGAAACTCCTTTTATAAATAAGTATCTCGTCAGAGAAAGCTTCATCATGTGAACTATAGATTGTAGCTATAGACTTTAAAAATTTGTTCCCTGTGCAAACTGTTACTACAGAAACAGCATATAACATAATATCATTTAAAGCAGATGAGTTTTATCTTGCGCATGGAACAGGAATTGTTTGTGCAACAGCAATATTACCTTATTGCCTCTGGTGCGTTTTATTGTGTCTTTATGCCCGTAACTATCTGTCAGTATAAATTACCATATAACCTTCGTCCTGGAGAATGAAGTTAGTAGCGCCATTCATAGTGATGGTGTCCTCTAGTCTTTCTTGGTGCCCAAAGTTCAAAGGTGAAACACTTTGAACTTGAGTCACGTATCGCATGTCATCTGTTACACACCTGCATCTGGTAGAAAACGGAAAGCCTGTCATGTTATTCACTGACCCACACACTATTCAGTCATACACACTGGTTTCACTGGTACGCGGGAGTAATTTGGCAAGTTCACAACGTCACACGTGTTTGTGCTCCAGCGGGCGTCGAACCTGCACAGGAATCATGGGGTCATGACTTCGGCTGCCAAAACTAGCAGTGTAAACAGTTTTCATTGTAGTTGGATGATGTAAAAAGCTTTGAGGTACATGTGCATGTAAAAGGCAGCGTAATGATCGTCATGCACTATTCCTGGTTTTGGAAGAATATTTATGAAGTTTTTAACCAGATGAAATTTTTGTGCAGCTTTCGATATATATTGATCTTTCTGATTAAGGTTGACAATGAACAATCCAGGTCTTTCATTATTGTGCATTACAAATTGTTTAGAATTCCGTGTCCATGCAAAGGAACAGCAGGAATTAGAAATGGAGAACCAGACACGTCTTATAGTTCCAGTATAAAATAACCGCAATCTTGGGAACTATAAGAAAAAATGTTAGGCTTGGTTGATTAAAGAAAACCTGATGCAGATGATTTCGACGAGATCCCTCTGGCAGCCAGCAAGTAGAGGTTTTCTTGTTACTAATTTGTATACCATTAAAAATTTACATAAAACAAGAGAGTAGGAAGCAGTTGAAGGAAAAAAAAAAGACAAAAGAAATTTGATCTACTGTAATTACTGTAATTAATACTGCTTAAATCCTACACATATTCATCTGTTTGTTTTTGAGATATCAATCTGAAAAGGAAGACGTGTTGGTGGCTCAGTGGTTGGTTTCTCTCCTGCCATGTGGAAGCTCCGGGTTCAGTGCCCAAAGCCCCAGGTGGATCCTGTGGATGAGGGCAGAACAACAAAAATGTTTCATCATAGAGAAAAGATAATTGGTCAGAAGAGCTTTGTACCGATTTGCTTCCCAAATTGTCCCAGCAAAAAGAAATGTCTCACACAGCATAACAAGCCAGCAGTTATTTCCTTTAATTTGTGAGCCATCCCACAGAAAAATGCACAAAGCCAGGGATCAGCTCTCCTGTGGACTCCCTGGAATGCCCCTGCTGCATGGATATGAATCTCATTTATCAGTCAATAGCCTTTTTGTTTTCGGACGCCTGCACAGAGGCCAACATGCGCCCAAAGACTGTATAAAAAAAAATAAATGGACAAACCCACAGAGACATAACCCGTAGTTTTTTTTTTTTTTTGTTTGTTTTTTTCTTTTAGAAGAGCGGATTTGAAGCTCAACTCAAATGGCTGTTTGTTTGCCCACTTACCTCAGTCACCACAAGCTAGCTGGCTTAGATTTAGCTTGGCTAAAATGCCAAAGTGGTTAATGTTTATTTATATACTAACAATACTTTCAATTTGACTGAACTCTGTCATCCATTTCATGTTAGTTGTCCCGTGAATATGAAGGTCTAGTCAAGTTTACAGATTCCAGATAGCTCAAGTGATGCATAGCAGCCAGTTAGCATTTTGACACCTGCATTGCAGTTATCACTAACCTCGGCCATGCCACAATTATGCATATTTCTATTATTTAATACAGTTTTAACTGATTAGTTACCTAAAAATCCATCCCTGTACAGTTATCAAGAATGTGAAATCTAGCAATGGAGACCAAAACCGTTTTCTGTGTACTGTGTAAAGTTTCTGTTGTAAAGTTGGACATTAGTGATGGGTCGTTCATGAACGATTCGTTCTTTTTGAACGAGTCTTTAACGTGACTCAGAAGAACGAATAGTCTCAGAGAGTGATTCATTCATTTTCTACTGGACTTGCATGCGCAAAGCATTGCAAAACCCCCGTAGGTTTGTAAAGGAAACAGAAATGAGCGGTTCATCTTATGAGTATTTTAATCCGAGTCGTTCGTTCTTTTGTCACATGACTCCGATACACACTATGCAGTGCAGTACACACTTCTCATGAGTCTTCTGGTCTGAATCGTTCGTTCTTTTGTCATGTGACTCCCATAGACGCTAATCTGGTAAAAAAAAAAAAGAACGACTCGGACCAAAAGATATGAGAGGTGAGCTGCTGTTTCATTCTGTTTATCATAATATGTCCTTAGCTGCATTGTAATATTTTCACTACTGGAACTATAGACAAAATTTGTGTATGTAGGGTCTTTTTATTAATAATGTAGCATTTTATTTTATTTCTGATCAAAAGAACGAATGAACTAAATGACTAAATGAGATTAAAAGAACCGAGTCACTAAAATGATCCAAACTTCCCATCACATTTTAACATGGGGTTTTATTTGGGATTCATTTGAGGAATTGCACGTTTTGACATTTCCACATTGGACTAATTTTCCAGAACCGGATGTTGTCCCATGTACGCACCAAATACTTTTGGATCTATATCTTTCACTTGAAGTCCAAATTTTTGGAAAGTTCAGCGTAATTTTTACACAGTATACCATGTGGCTGTAGTTAGGATGTTGTTTGTACCATTTGTGTAGATGCCAACTTGCTGTAGTTGCGCTGGTTCACACGAGCCCGTGTTGTCCCTATGGGGTTCCTTCTGTACTACTGGATAAAGACATAAAAAGAAAGACAAGGAGGGAGTGAGAGCGGTTGGAAAGAGGGACCGGCTGTAATGCTGATCAGCTTAAACAGCATAGGTTGTGTGGATTAAGTGATGATTAATTACCACGTAGCACCAACACAGCTGGTACACTTGTGACTGCTCTTCAGGGACTCGGCGCATGGCTGGCTCGCTAATTGCATCGCCGTCCTGCTGCCTAGTCTGGAGGATGGCGTGCTGGGTTAACGCGTCAGGCAAAAGTCCCAGCAGAGTTAAAGAAATTGCCCGTGACTGTATCAGCGCTGATGGTTAAGTTTTTGCTTCCTGCCGAGGTCTTAATGCCGTCGAAGGAGATATAAATAGTTTTTACGAGACAGAAAATGATCACTGTTGTGATTTTAACCTGTATATTGCCTATTGTAATCATAGCACGTTAAAACCATGTACATTTATTTACTGTATATGATGATCATCCTGTAATAACCAGTTATTAACAATAATAATATTAATAATAATAATAATAATAATGTAATAATAAGTTATTACACACTACTGGATAAGGCTGTATTAGTCATTTAGCCAGCAGGAGATGATGCACACTACAGCTATAAGATGGTTGTGTACAGAGCAACACAACGATGATGAACATGGGCAAATATTTGCACTTAAACAGGGAGTAGTAAAACTTTTAGTCACCTCATTTCTATTCAAACACGTTTCACATGCGTATAAGCTATGAACAACATAAAACACCATCAAACCTTGAAGCAAGTCAATAAATGTTTCTTCTAAAATCTTCGAAATCTGTGATGACCTGTGTGTTCTTACATCTTTCTACTGGAAGCAGCATTAACCCTTCCTTAATTCAAGCTACAGTAGCTCTTCTATTGGCATGTGCATCAGTAAGCCTTGGTGCTTCTCACACTAGCTACAGTTAGAACATACAGTGCATCACTGTGGGACAAAAGAGGGGACCTACTCAATATTAGGGAGGTGGTCATAATGTTATGGCTGATCAGTCTATGATCACATGACAAACACTTGTGCACTTCTTTGTGCACTTTGAAGCTGAAAATTTAACTTTTACTTTTGACATTTTGACATTCTCGTTTTCAAAGTAAAACAGGATTTAAGCTATTAAAAATACAGTAAGTACTCTGTGCTGAATTAAAACGTGCTCATATACAGTAAATATGTAATAAATGTCTATTTAGCGTGATTAAAATGGATATTAGCGTGATTAAAACCGGATATTACTAATTGTATATAGTGTTAGTCGACTTTCTTTATACTAGCATATAAAATCACATGTCAGCATTAAAATTCTCTGTCATTCAATTTTTTTTTTCTAAGAAATCAAATGCTGTTAGTGCCATTAGTGGCAGATGCATTTCCTGTATCGCCAGAGGCAGATTATTTACTAGTAAAAGTTGTGAAGGTGTCAGATCTTTGATCATGATCATGATTGAAAGCGGTTAGATTAGTTTAAAAAAAAAACAAAAAAAAAAGAAGCTATAATTATAGATAACTGGGTGTGAACTGAATTAAAGTGATGTGTTCAGTTTGACAGTTTTGGATAAGAATTTATAGTTTAGTCCATAATTAGATTAATAAACATTGTCTGTTAATACATAGTCTGTGCAAATGTCTTGGGCACCTTGTGGTTTTTTTGCATGTTTATTTTATGACTTTATTTATTTATTTTATGACACCAGTTGTTGACTTTGTTTCTTTAATTACTGTTCACTGCCTTTTCTAGTTTTTTTTTTTTTTTTGCTCTACAACAGTTATTTGCATGTGCCCAGGACTTTTGCACAGTACTGTATCTCTGTAACTTTTGAGTTAATCTGCAAGGTGTGTTCAAATGATAAGCGGGACTTTTGATTGTGCAGAATAACAGAACACAGTTATTAGACTAAAAACCCCTTTTATGTCTCTATATGATTCCCACCTACACTAATGCACTTATCCCAGTGTTTCACTAGTGCTTGGATACCATCAAGGTAGAACGTTTACCCAGTATCCACCAGAGCCATGATCGGTGGCCTCCCAGTCACTGGACTGTATAGGGGAAGTGGTAATAACTCCCAGCCAAGTCGCTTTAACATGCAAATGGTGTTGGTGAATGATTGTGTCTAGACAGACGCGTATCTTCTGCAAGTTGGCGACAAGTTATTTTTTAGGATAAGATGTTAAACTCTCAGAACGTTAATGGGAACGACTGCAGTGGGCTCTGAACCACTCGGCCGGGACCATCATTCACGGACATACTTTGTACTGTACGACGTTCTTTAAAACATTTTGTCCTGGGTCTCAGTTTGACTTGAACGCCCCTCGTTATTCATAGTGTTTAAATCATCAAATAATTTGTCTTTAAAAAAAACATATTTACTGCCAGTATGTTTGACTGAAGCCGAAGCCGATGATCTACACTATAGCAATACCAGGCATTATACATGTGTTCATTTCCTGTTTATTTCAGCTTTTCTTTGTCTTTGTGCAACTCAGTGGGTTGTGTCAGGTGATTATCTTAATTTCACACCAAAACCACAGTTGAGTTAGTGGTTTATTTCACATCACCATGCTTCACAGATCTATTTCTTTGGTGTGTGTATTTGTTTGATCTTGGCACACTTTTCATTTTACCTCTTGTAAATTTTTCAGATTCTTTTGCGTATACGTCAGTGTTTGTCCTGGAACTTGACAAGCTAGAAAACTTATTTGGATAAGCTGAATAATAAAGATATTATAACAATAAAACTTCTGATAAATGAATCAGCTCTTTTTGCTCACATTTTTCAAAGTAAGATTGAGATCATATTTTGTTCTGTTTATTTTTCTGCTTTGGTTCTGTTTATTTTTCTGTTTTGTTACCTTTAAGCCATTGCCAGAACGGTATTTGCATAAATTTTGCATAATCCTATGCAGTCAAAGTAGCGATTACGGTCCCAGGATTTTAATTTAAAAATGCCTAAAAAGGAAAGTATTCCTGTACAGCATGCATTTTTTTTTTTTTTTTTTTTTTTTTTTATTAATAAAATGTTTGTTTTTTTTGCAAACCATCATCAGCACGGTGGCTTAATGATTAGCACTGCCATGTTGCATCTCCAGGGTCCAGGTTCGCACCTCGGGGTCTGTGCACATGAAGCTTGCATGTTCTCCCTGTGCTTAGTGGGTTTCCTCTGGGTATTCTGGTTTCCTCCTACAGATTAGGCTAATTGGTGTTCTCAAATTCCCTGCCATGGATTGGCACCCTGGGAGAGGATCCAGGCCCCCATGACCCTGTATACAGGATAAACGATAAGTGAGTGAACCCAGCTTCAGATAGTAAAGCTGGTATGTACGGTGTTGCTTAAGAAATTGTTCTAATGTAAATTATGCACATATTATGCACATCAGCCTGCTGCTCAATCATCCCACCCGAACATCGCTAGGTGTTTTGCAACACTGTCGTTAAAGCAGCACCAGTAATCCCTGCCTGCTGCTGTAGGTTTTGATAGACTAAAGCTACCGAGTTATTTCATGAATTCTTTTTGGCATGTTGTATTCTTTTTTTTTTTTTTTTTTTTTTTTTTTTTACAGGTGGATTTTTTCCCCCAGTTGCTCCACCCTCTGTCCTCCATCCTCATAATAAAACAGCAAGTTCCAAAGAAATTCCGGGTTTAAAAGCAGTTTTGGCTTTTCAGTGCCTTTCTAGCATGTCGGTATCAAGTTGCTGAACATGTGTTTGAAAAGGT
Source organism: Clarias laeviceps (assembly GCA_030014305.1). Classification (NCBI taxonomy): domain Eukaryota; kingdom Metazoa; phylum Chordata; class Actinopteri; order Siluriformes; family Clariidae; genus Clarias; species Clarias laeviceps. The sequence goes on along the minus strand of JAQMYJ010000002.1, from coordinate 26,074,504 downwards.
GATTTTGTGAAGAAAAGAAATGATGGGGAATTCATTATACTGCACCAGGAAAACAAGCTGCTTTTGGGATTTTTGTGCAAACCGGTGCATGCAAAGGAAAGCTTTTTTGCATGCATTGTGCAAATTAAGTGCACATGTTGTACATGTTAGGCTTTTTGTCATGAAATTATCTTCCATAATTTTATCAAATGTAAAAAAAAAAAAAAAAAAAAGCCTCTGAGAATCTAGTTTTACTAAAGTTTTATTAAAGTTAAACTGGGCTTTTATTTTCTTCCTCCCCGACTTGTATTTGTAGTTCGACCACACCTTCCACCTGTCTCACAGTTGCTTAGGCGATCAGTTACATTCTCTCAACGTTCACTCATACCTACAGTACTAGGTCATTCTCTGCCTTTGGCCTTATGACAAAGCACAAAATTTTACCCTTTCCATAGCATAAAATATGATTGCACATTTAATTTATGTTTTTTATATATAAAGTGTATACATACACTACCGCTCAAAAGTTTGGGGTCACTTGCAAATATCTTTGTTTTTGTTTAGTGATTTATTTTCTACATTCTACAACAATACTGGGGATTTCAAAACTATAAAATAACA
>JAQMYJ010000002.1:26046812-26059330 GCA_030014305.1 Clarias laeviceps | reverse complement strand
TTGAAACAAATAACAGAGTAGCGGGAAGAAGCAGTAAAAATAAAACTACTTATATGTTTACCTGCGGGATTTTGCAGGCGGGAGCGGGACAGAACTTGAATACTGCGGGCGGGAGCGGGAGAAAATAATATATATTTTTGCGGGAGCGGGCAGGAGCGGGACTGAAAAATCCGTCCCGCGCAGGTATCTAATCCAGAGTCAAGACTTTGAGAAACTCTAGTTTAGGGGTAGAGGGGGGAGTTTAAAATATAAAAACCTACAGAATTTAAAGAGAGCATTTGATTTCTTGTCTCTACATCTAATGAAGTAAAACTAATAAGTGGCACGATCTTCCCCACCAGGGGTACGTACACCCCTGATTCAAATGCTACTGCAACAGCCCTGTAATTCTGTTTGCACATAAAAATAGAAATAACTGTCAATCATCCCATATTCATATGTTGATTGGCTTGAATTTGGCCAGTGTACACCCCCACCCTGGCCAAATTCAAGCCAATCCAGTCCAGGGCATGTACAGGAATCTCCAGCACGGCAAGTGACGTTTGCGGGAGCGCATAGCAATCTGTGGAGCCCGTCTTCACCCGACACGCCGACAATACGAGACAACACAATGTTACATCTCTTAATTAATACTTCCTCTGTGAAGCTGCCACCACAACAAGAGACCTGTCACTCTGTTATCACGCAAATGCCAAATATTTACCCTGGGTCGGAGCAAAACATGTGCGCGGACACACACACACACACACACACGCGTGCACAAAAGCACACAAGCACCTGACACTGCTGCCAAATGCTTGCCCAGCCTGCCCGCTGTTTCCATGGCAACTACAATCAGCCTTTAGAGTGGGCAGAGAGAGAGAGAGAGAGAGAAGCAGGGAGTTGCTTTGCTGGTAGCAATGCACTGATGCTGTGTAAAGACAATGTATAGGCAAAAATGAAAAACCCATTAAATTGACAGATTAACTGAAGAAGAAAGGAGGCAAGTAAACCAACATCTGAAACCTGAATCCCAAATCGCTATCTTGTAATCTTGTATTTGTTTGGTCTAAGGCTTTCAAAAGACATTCTCTAACAAAAGCTGCATGGTAATTCTTGCTTCATCACTAAGAGCCCTTTGTCGTTCCGAACAGGCCACACTTCAACCCTTTCACACTATTTAGCACTCATGGTACTAATCAAGCTATCAGATGTACAATGAATCTTCCACATCACAGATGGCAGGCATTCATTGCTTCACTGGCACGCCTCATCCCCTTCGTGACTTTTTCTCCAGCCGCTCCGAGACCACTCGCTTTGCCCTCACCCACACCGTCTTCCTCGTTCCTGAAGCCTGACATATGGCCCCTTAGAGTTCAAAGATTGTGGTCTCTCCTTTCAGTCGGCTTATGGCTTGCTGTAGTTTGCTCACACACAAAGCGTTTTCGCAACCGAACGACTCCCGCGAGTTCGCGTCAAAAGGGGGAGAAAAGAACAAATCGATGCATATTTTTAAAACAGAGGAGTCAAGAGCAGTTCAGCTCCGAAGTGTTTCACCTTTGTCTCAACTTCAGAGAAGCAAATGTGGCCCTGGGCTTTTCAAAGTCAGTCTGGCAGCTGTTCAAAAACACGTTCGAGCCAGAGAGCAGCTTCAGTCCTGGAGAGACTACTCTCGGAGCTGAACCTGTACATAAAGATGTTGCTTCCTGAGCTTGTAGGTCAAAGAAAGAAAAAGAGAGAGACAGACAGACACAGATCTACATGTATATGCAAGTGTATGTGCACGCAGCAGCGCTGGTGGCAGGTGTGAGGCAGAGCATTCTCGCTCCTTCTCCATCACATCAAATCTGATCTGAAAACCATGTCCAATTTCCTCCGTTTGAAAAAGCTGATGCGAAACGTGCGGCTCTGCATGCTGCATGTGTCGTCCTTCTACACAGAGCAGCATTGTTTACTGGCTGCACAGAGCAGGTGGGGGAGGGAAGAGGGCTCAAGAGCAAAACAGTGAGGAAAGGAGACAGAAGGTTACTGTTCATGCCCTAACTCTGAGACTCATTATAGACAGAGTGTATGAATACAGCAAGCCCAGAAAATAAATAAAAATAAATAAAAAAAGCGCTAGCTAGGCAAGGTCAGTCTACACTGACTCATATCCTTGCTTCAGTCACAGAATCATGGAAGCAAGTAATATATGGTTTGTGTTTTTTTTTTTCTTTCATCTTATAGCACAAGTAATTTTACCTTGTAGTACCAGAGACTAAAAGGGACTGGAATGGTATGAGGCCATTCTCTGCATTTTAGGCTTACACAGAAAGCTAGTCTAGGACACAACCTTCTCAGTCTCAGATGTAATCTCATTTTAATGCATTCAAGATGAATGTTTGAGACTGAGCATCAATTTTCTGCTCTCTCTCTTTTCATCATCCTCATACTATACACTGATGGTACTTGTCACTGCAGTCAGGGGAGAAAAAAAAAAAAAAAATCACACAATTTCAATTTACTAATAGCCCACTTATACATTAATGTGTATTCGTGTGACTTCTTGTGAGTCAGGTGCTTAGAAGAAAGCCCCCTTTTCCCCCTTCCTTTTTTTAGACTTGATTATATCTTGATATAAATGCAAGCCCGCCTCTTTGACAGCGCAAACTCAGTCGTCAAATAAGCAAGACATTTGTATCACCATGTGTCCACTGTATGAGGCATTTTACAGTAGAACAGTTTCTATGGTAACAAGGAAATGAGAGAAAAAGGCAATGTGCTGAAATCCAAGTGCTGGAGACTGACAAGCTCTCAGGGAGGAAGACAGAGAGAGAGAGAGGGGTGGGGGTAAGTTGTGTGTGTGTGTGTGTGTGTGTGTGTGTGTGTGTGTGTGTGTGTGTGTGTGTGAGAGAGAGAGAGAGAGAGAGAGAGCGAGAGAGAGAGAGAGCATGTGTGACTTCGGGCAATGCTGCTTTCGAATCCGTGCCAGCGTTCTCATATTTGCAATTCTTGTGCTTAGCTACATCTTGCGTCTGACAGGTGAACACTAGAGCCTTTTCTTACCGTTGATACTCTAGTCACACTGGTATTAAACACACAGAAGAATCAAACCAGACCACATTGTCTCGTCTATATCCTGTAAGTCTGTTGCAATATATACTGTAAATATCTTTTACATTTTTTTGTTTGATGCATCCTTGAAGGTATATGAAGAACTCTTGTGTCTCTTTTCTTCTCGAAGCAGAATTAAGATTCATTTATTTGTCACATGCACCTTGTAGCACAGTGAAATCATTTTTTCCACATTTCCCAGTTAGGAATCCGGGGTCAGAGCGCAGGGTCGGCCAGGAGCATAGAGCGCCCCATGGAGCAGATAGGGTTAAGGGCAGAGGTGGAACATAACGAATTACTGTACATTTACTCGCGTTACTGTAATTGAGTAGTTTTTTTTTTGTGTACTTCTACTTTTTGAAGTAGTTTTTAAAATCTGTTTAAAAATGTACTTTTACTAAAGTATTGTACTTTGCTACATTTGAAATCATATTCGCCATTGCGCTGATTGATTGATGGGCGTGGAGAACAAACGCGCTAAACTCACAAGAATGATGGAGACGAACAAAACAGATGCCAGTGAGACAGACCCAGCTGAAAGCGAAATGCCATCAAATCCTTATAAAGCAAACCCCTGGCCATTGTGACGGCCACTACTGTGTTGTATACTACATTATGTAAGTATATTGCCGCCCCTCCCCAGTGTGTGTGCTGCAGAGGTGTGTGCGTGAGAAGGAGAGACCGGAGTAGGAGCTCAGATGTGCTGCTCACCCCCGAAACGCTTTATTCTTTTACACTTTACTTTCACTTTATGTCTTGTATTATAATTGTGTGACACTGAAAAAGGCCGATAAAGGTTTTGTGCTGAACGTTATTCTTGGCTCTGAGCTCTTTTTTCCCTTCAGCTATCCGCCGCAAAGCGTCACACCATATTTAAGCAACCACTTTGATTTCAAGCACAAGAAAGGCAACAGCTTTATTATGCAACGGTGTTCCTTCAATTAAAAACAACTAGTTTGAGATTTATATCCACTTGTCTTTTTTAAACTACACTAGAATCCCAATCCCACCCCCGCTGTTAAAAAAAAAAGTAACTCGGTAACTTTCACTCTGAGTAAATTTTAAATGAACTACTTTTTACTTTTACTTAAGTAGATTTTTATAATGATAACTTTACTTGTACTTCAGTAAAATTTCACTGAAGTAACAGTACGTTTACTTGAGTACAAAAGTTTATTACTTTTTCTATTCAATTCAATTTTATTTGTAAAGCGCTTTACACAATCAAAAGAATTATTTAAGTTTCCACCTCTGGTTAAGGGCCTTGATATTGGGGCTCAAACCGCTGACCTTCTGATCAGTAACCCACAGCCTTATCTGTTTGATCCACCAACTTTACTGTTTTTTTTAATCTATCATGCCATTACCTTGCACTGTCTCCACCCACTATCTCAGTATATCGCAGCTTATTGCATTGTGTCGTGTTGCTGCTCTTGTGTGCACATTTGCACGTGCGCTTTGTTGTCTTTTGGATAATAATGTTTGGATAATAATGTTTGGATAGTAATGTTTGGATAGTAATGTTTGGATAATAATGTTTGGATAATAATGTTTGGATAGTAACAAGTTACATTTACTTAAGTAACTTAAATGCAGCCGGTGGATTTACCATGTGACTGTGTTCCACCAATCAGACGTAGCAACGATAACCACATGACTCTGTTTGACAAATCAGCCGCAACCACACGGGGGTTGGTGTCGAGAAAATAGTCCAAACTGAGGAAACATATCGCGGTTAATTTAGCTGTTTTATTTGCATTGATGCAATGTTAACATACAGTGTATAATTAGCAAATAAGCTAGAGGCTAAAAAATGTAAGTTTCTTACAGTTGTTCTGCTGGACACAGTTTATAGTACAGTGAGACCTCTTGTACATACTGTACATGTTCTCATGTTATTTTCTGCTGAGTCATCTGGAGGGCAACTGAATATACAGTATATCTTCCACAGGAAATAGTTTACACTGTTCAAACATACGTATGTTACCTACAGTAGGTGTTTGTTTTAAAAACTTTATGTTGTGAAAAAAGTGAGATTAGGAAATTTGTGTTTCTTATTCCTCAATTTGCTATTTTGTAAAGAAATATATTTTTATTCATTTATTTCATTTTATTTATTTCGTTTATTTTATTATTTGGAAATGTCAGAATATATACATTATTTTATCATTTTGTTTGGCTGCTTACATAATTTCTAAAAAAATATATTAATAAATCGAACATTATGATGAAACAGTTACTCAGTACTTGAGTATCTTTTCATCGAATACTTTTTTTTTTTACTCTTACTTGAGTAATATTTTGAATGACTACTTTTTACTTCTACTTCAGTAATATTATTTTGAAGTAGTTACTCTTACCTGAGTACAATTTTTGTCTACGCTACCCACCTCTGGTTATGTCTTTTGTATAGTACTTTAGAATAGTTTTTGATAATTCATGGTGTAAATTTGGTTTGTCTTAGATGAGTCAGCTACAGTAATTAGGTGTCCTAGTTAACAGGTTAGTTTCTGTTCATTTATTTATTGTTACATGTATGTGCTGTATAACCTTGGTCATGAAGGAACGGCGTTTCGTATCACTGTGTACTGAACTGTATATGGTTGAACTGACAATAAAAGCTTACTTGACCTGACATAACCTAACCTGACTTGACACTGCCCCCTGGTATTAAAGGCGTTTAAATGAATCCTAATATCGCACTAATAACTGGAATAATAGCTCAGTCGGAATAAAAACGCAAAAAACCATAAAAACCACATTCCGAGCGTGACGCGATCAGAATGAACTTTCAACAGGAATGAGAGCGGGGAGGGTTGTAACGCTTTGATAATCCATTCAGTAGATAAATATTAGCCATATAAAGGCTTGGTCTGTTTGCTTGTCTCTTGTGGGAATAAATATATTCTTGCTGCACATGTTTGCCCCATTTATGATCAGTAAACTCCATGAGACGAGTGTCTTGTCTTTACACGTTCATCCAAAGCGTCTCTGACTGAGAAAGGATACTTACAGTATCGGCACATAGTTTCTCACGTAGTAAAGCATCCAAGCGATCATAGATGGGACTGAATTCTTGTAAGCAATCATAAAAAATCGGAAAAAATGGGAAATCTAACCCAACCTCAATGTTGGAGAAAATTCCTTCTTCTTTTTCAGATTAATCGCTTCAGAAAAGTTTTTTATGTCATAAAAGTTACATTTCTGATCAAATGCTTTGTGCATGTAAACGCACATATTATCGGATCAACATCCATGTAGAGACCTAAGGTGGAATCTCTACTCGGAATGATTCCATGAGCTACAGAATCCGTATGGAAAACTCTTAAGATACTGACTTGTGTGTGCATGTGTTTATTTCAGCCACTAAGACAGAGGGGAAACAAGGCAGAAGCTCCAAACGCTGCAGAAGAAGAATCAGCCATCTACAAATGCAACAAAGTCGACAATGAAACAGTAAGTGTGTGAATAAAGAAGTGATGGACTTAGTTGATGAGAATTTGCTTAAGTTAAGAGATTAGATGACAGATGGAGTGAGTATGCAAGGGATGATTGGTACTACTTCTAAATGTATACGTCCTCTAGTCGTAAAAAGAATCCTTGTATTGAAAGCAAGAAGGTAACACACTTCATTCACCCAGTGGACGCTCCGCACTGTTGATACACACACAGGAGAGCTGGGAAGAAGAAGCGTCTCTGCTTGGAATGCTGATTCATATTTCTGCAAAGTGTAAACCAAGCCTAAAAACCAAGGGATTTCTGGGAATCAGTCTGAGGTTAAAATGAACTCGCGAATGTAACTCTACTCTAGGAGATATACAAATTCTAAATGTGTTCATGATGTCATGTAAACGATATGTAAATTATGGTTTTGGGGTGTTTGAAACATTCGACTGTATTTTGATAGAGATCTCCTAGTATGAAAAGGTTAAAAAAAAAAAAAAGACGATAAAAAATTATTTGTGTATAATAGGAACAATATCATTGTAGCCCTTAAAGCTCAGAGCATTTAGACATTATTTAGTTTTGTTATGGATATTGGCTCAGGATTGTGAGTAGCGTATCTTTTATATATATAGTATAGAGTAGCGTATCTTTATTTTTTATTTTTTTTTGTCTATTAGAAAATAGGCATTGGGATTAATTGAATTTTAGATTATTTTAACCAACTGTACAAACATGACTGGGCAAAAAAATAATAAAAATGTGTGACATACTGTAGGCAAAGAAATAGCACATGATCACATGTTTTTTCAGTTGTTTCTATGATCTAAAAGTAATAATAATGTGCTCATTTTGTTAGTCCTACATTTACATTAAAATAATGATAACTTTTGTTCCACTGGACATTTCCCCGAAAACCTAAATAACCAGTTTAAAGTTTGAAGCCTCCCTGTTAACACACTCCATATACTGTTTATTTTAATCGTCATTGGCCTGTGCCAATACATATCTGTGCTGCTTGAGTTTTTAACACATAATGAAAGTAAAAAAACCGAATAGAGACGATGTTAATGTGGTATGTATGTAACATGATAGACATGATTGAGACCAGTTTCTCTTTAGACCTGTTTTTCTGCGTTTAAAGGTTTTGTTTTGTTTTCCATTACAACCTTCCAAGACCAATCTAAATGATTCATTATGTTTTGTATAAGACATGCAGAAATGTTAGGCAGCTGCAAAGGCGATATGGACGAGCTTTGACCCCGAGCTGGATTGTGTGAGGGAAAACTGAACATCACCATATAAAAATGACCAACACACAAACAAATAAACAAACAATGCCAAAATAGGTCAAGGCCACATCTGTTGCTCTTTAGGGCTTGAAAGAGAAAAAGTGTATCGAAAGCCAAAACAAGAAATCCAAGCAATCATAGATGCGACTGAATTCTTGTAAGAAATCATAAAGTAGAAGGTGGGATTTATCGGAAAAGATGTGAAATCTAACCTAACCTCAATGTTGGAGAAAATTAAGTGTAAATAAAGTGTGTGTGAGAGAGAGAGAAAGAGAGAGAGAGAGGGGTGATGGCTCGATAGGGTGCTGACCTTACTACTGCCCTACTAAAACACTGTTACGTAATCATATGTTACTCTCTGATTTTTCTTCTCACCAGCAAACACCCAAATAACTCATCGACATAGTGGACTGATCGTATGAAACCTCAGAATGAATGATAATTAATTATACCTACAGTACATAAGGGTCGTCAGTGTACATTATATTATTTATTGTAAGGAGCGTCTGTTATAACCAAGCCGATAAACATGACTTTGTGCTATTTTGGGACTAGTTTTGGAATCTTTCTGTCACTTTTGAAGCTTTTAAATCTGATCTTCAACAGTACTGTGAACGGCATGAAGGCCCAGGGCAACTGGGTCATTTAAATTGAACTCATTCTTTTAACTGTAAAAAAAAAAAACAGGTATTTCAAGATTCCTAGATATTTGTGTTTGAGGCAGTCCAACCTCAACTCAACAGCAATCCCACCTTTTTTCGAAAATCAGAAATCTTCACTTCTACGAATGCTTAAAGATAGACATCATTCTTAAACATTATATCTGTCCTTAAGCTTTATATCCATCTTTAAGCGTTATATATATATAAATATATATATAAAATGCTTAAAGACGGATATAATGCTTAAAGATGAATATAATGCTTAAAAATGGATATAAAGCTGAAAGATATATCAACAAATAGTAGTCATAATATTGGCAATCATTATGCTGCATACAGTTTAAGCATAAAACACTATGGGTGTCTGTGTGCCTGTTGTATGGTTGTGCATTTCTTCAGTATGGATATGAGATGTGTATATTTGTGCTGTATATTTGATTTATTATATCATCACACTATCCGGATGGGTTTCCTTTTCACTCCGTTTCCTCTTACGTTTTCTGCTGCTGTAAATCTTCTTCTTTGTGTCGATGTCTATTCTTCAAGTGCTATACAAATACAATTAAATTAAAATGGGTAAAGCATGCAGTTTGGACCGGAACTAGGTCTAACATACACAGCTTATTTGGACACTAAGCTCTGTGATTAGGTCACATGGCATCTCTTACCACTGCATAGTTTTAATTCAGTTTCAGATAACACATACTGTATGGCTGTCTTTCTGATTTTTCTTCCTGGAGGTAGAAACCGAAATTTAAACCATAGCAAAACAGTACTGATCTACTGCCTAGTGAAGAACTTCCTTATCCTGGTCCTGCCAATCAAGATAACACTCTCACACCCCAGCTATAAAACCGAATGTGCTCCTAGATATCAATCTTTCCTTCTCAACTTTTAGAAATTGCTTGCATTGTCATTTCTCACTGTAAATGTTATCTACTTTCCATGGATCAACAGGATGCTTCTCACCTGGTTCCTAATCTCCCAGAGTTCTCTCATGCCACGTACTGTATATATCGAGGTCACGCTATTGATTTCCTGCAGTTCACACCTCTTAGATCTTCTGGATGCTCAGTGGTGCAACATGCTTTCCCCTCCATTTTAAAAAAAGTCTACAAATCTCCATTCCAAGACTAGCTTTTCTGGTAATATCTTTGCACTTACAGTACTGTGCGAAAGTCTAAGTCATGTGAAACACAAAAGGTTCCTACATAAAATAAATAAATAAATAAATAAATAAATAAATAACTATAAAAAGCAGTAAACAGTAATTAATTGAACAAAGTCAATAGATAGTGTGAGCACCCTTTTCTTAAAATATAGTCTTGGGTACGATTTGTGCACTTTTATTAGGAAAATATGTGTTTTTTTTGTGTTGCTGGAATACTAATGTTTGAAAATCTGAAATTATTTTTTAAATAAAATAAACATGTAATGAAGTTTACACAAAAAAAAGCATTGATATGGTGATGTTTTTGTCATCCATTGTCTTGAATTGTGTTTAAAGCCATAGGTGACAAAGGTAAGGCAATAGTATTTAAAGAATTCATTTTGACGTTTTTACAGCTGACATCTGACAGACTGAATTGATTAGGCTTAGGATTTATCACCAAGTTTGTTCAACTGGTTCCTTATACAAAAAAGTATTTGCAGGAAGATGGCCAAGGCAGCTAATTAAAACCATTTCCTCATAGTTTAAGTAAAAATCTGTTCATGGGTTTTTAAAAACCCAATGTAATAGAAGGAGGAAAAAAATAAGATTGTATATTAGTTACAAGTTTGTTTTTTTATTTGTTCACACTCCAGGTTGCCGCTGTAGGGCCCTTGAGCAAGGCCCTTAACCCTGTCTGCTCCAATGAAAATTATACAGCGCGCCACCCCAAGCCTACTAACACAGCTGGGATATACGAAGAAAAAAGAAATGTGGCTGAACTTGAAGGCTGGAACTTAAATCTAAACTTAACACTTTTTAAATGCGGCCTATAATTGACTGAGCAGATGGTTCTCCTGAACTGACTCGTGTTCAGCCTTTTCTTTCGAAATCTCGTCAAACACAGGAGCTGTGATGAGTGCTGTCTTATTTTTGCTCGTGAAACATCTTCACCTCAAATGTTCATGATGTCCTTTACCTCTCTATCCTGCCACTGAAATCCTTTGTCACTGTTTCCCTCATCTTTCCATTCCAGTAGCGTGAAATTATGACAAATGTCGAGTTGGATAATATAATAGTCAAACAAACAGCTAAATTGTTCTTTGTCTCCTGGAAACACCACAGACAATGTATATTAACCAGATAGGAAGTTTCTCTCCTAAGGAAGTGGTCAGGTATACAATGGTGCGTGTAGGGGTGGTTGTGGTTCGATAGGGGCGGTTGTGGCTCGGTGTGTTAAGGCTCTGAGTTTCTGATGGGAAGGTCGGCTGTTTGATGACTAGTTCCGCATGGTGCAAATATTAGTGTATCAACATCAGTGCAAATATTGGCATTGTGCAAATTATAAGATGCAAGTTAAGTAGAGTTTTATATATAATATGCACATAATAAATATAATATATATAAAACCTATATACAGTATATAATGCATAATAATATACATATAATTTTATATTCTGCAATGTCATCTATGCAAGCTCAGAGCAAAACAACCAGGAAACTTTTCAGTGCAGTTCTTTCGTAGGAGTTCTTTGAAATTTCCTTTTTTGAAAATATTCTATCTATAGAGGAATCTGACTAAAATAAAATGTACATTGTTCCATTTCCACAACCAGGACATTTTTGGTGTCTGACGTTTGCTTTGAAATTGTGTTTGGTTTATGCGTATTGTGTATTGTGCCTGAGTGCTATGATTGTGTGTTTAGGATCTGGTGGACTGGAGGAAGCCCCTCGCTTGGCAGGTGGGGTATTTGGGAGAGAAATATGATGAATGGGTCCATCAGCCTGTCGATCGGCCCATTCGTCTCTTTGAGTCTGACTTCTTCGAAGCCAACACCAAGACCTCATGGTACGAACACTCAAGCAAATTCATACCTTCAAACACAATCATATTCGTGTTTACATTAATTTTGTTAAAATTTGCATTCAGGTTTAAAATACTTGAAATTTTAAACATTCAATTTAGGTTTAGTTTCAGCGAACCGAGAATTATATCCTGTGACTATTAGCAGTAGTGTTACAGAATGTATTCATAATGAAAAAAAAATTATTCTTATGTTTTTGTTGGTTTTTGGGCTGCTCCCGGCATGGGATCGCCACAGTGGACTGTCCGGTCCGCACATACTGTACATGTATGGCACAGGTTTTTACACTGGATGCCCTTCCTGATGCAACCCTCCCATTTTATCTGGGCTTGGGACTGGCACTGCATCTAGTGCCTGGGGTTTGGGCTGACCAGTAAACCTGTTTTCTTGATAAATGGAAGCTGTTAATTACACTGTAAATTCACACTAACTTCAATAAAAAAAAAAATTATTTTTACATAGTATTTTTTTTTTTACATATTCTATACATTTATGTTTACAAAGCCCTTTACTACCAAATGTCACATGGGTCATTAAGCCAAAAACGTTAATTGAATGCACATGTTCAGAAGTTACTAACATTGAAACTTGAAATCAGTTAAATTAAATTATATTTTTTATAATACAGTTTTATTTTTTATCAGTTATGTAATTTTGAGTGTATTTTCTCAGCCATACTGATAATACTTTACTTTTGTACATTTGTAGGTACATGGTGCCAGCTGTGTGGATGCCGCTGGTTATTTACCTGACCTGGTATGGCTACAGCTTGTTGGCGCAAGGCAGCACTAAACTGTTCATTACATCAGGTAATGCAAATTCTATTGTAGGTTTCCAACCCTCCTACTGAATCCAGTGTGAAACAGTGGGTTTAAAATTGCACGTGCATCAGACTACATAATGTGTAGTTGAGGATTACATTACTTTTGGTAAATATTATTTTCATGTTGGCAGTAACATATATACTCAGCAAAAAAAGAAACGTCCTCTGACTTTCAACTGTTTTTACTTTCAGTAAACTTAATGTGTAAAT
>JAQMYJ010000002.1:26012413-26023696 GCA_030014305.1 Clarias laeviceps | reverse complement strand
ACACATTAAAATAAATAATTATACAAAAACACTAAGTTGTGCAACTTAACTTTCAGAACTAAAAGTTTCAAAATTTATAGCTCAGGCTTAGCATAAGCCTTTACTGACAATTTCTGTCGTTTTCTCTTGCTGGTTTCTTCATCTCTTGACTCGCTGACATTTTTATCGCTCTCTTCCATTTTGCGGCTGGCATACAGAACGCTCCATCAAATCAATACACAGCTAACTGTTTGCGTCTACTTCCGCTTTTTTGGGTGACGCAAGCGCTTCTTCTTCGTCTGTTTTTAGTGGCGGCTTGCATCCGGAAGCGCGCCGTGTCACGCCAAACAAATAATTGCGCAAAAACATAACAAGGAATCGTTTCAGCCCTAGTGTGTGTGTATGCGCATGCGTGTGTATGTGTGTGTGTCCCTGTTTCTGCAGCCTATTTGTCGTTAAGCTCAGTCTCCTGTTCTCGCGCTCTGATTAGTCGCGCTGCGTTGTGATTGGTTCAAATAGCATACTGCGGGAAAAGTCGGAATCGCGCATATTCACATCGCGATTTCGATACGATTTCAATTAATCGCACAGCCCTAGTGCGAACCATAAAATATGTTACAGCAGTTTGCTTATGATATAATCAGGACAAATCTATCTTTCTCTTTAATTTTTCAGAGAACCACAGAGAAGAATCATCTTTTCAGAATCATCACACAGCTAAAGTTTTGGTGGTGAGTCACATCAATCTCTCTCTCTCCCCCCCCCTTTTTTTTTTTTTTTTTTTTTACACCCTTCCCTCTGTCTCTCTCAGTAGAGAGAGGCTCATGCTCCCTGAACCACTCAATTTGAGCCTGATGAATCTTAGCACTGTCATCTTGAAATATGCCTGTACCATCAAGAAAGAAAAAATCCATTGATGAAAAAAACGGGTCATTCAGTATATTCAGGTAGTCAGCTGACCTCATTTTTTTGGGCACATAACATTGCTGAACCTAAACCTGACCAACATAAGCAACCCCAGATCATAACACTAGGTATGATGGGTGTATCACTTCATTCTCCACTCTTCATACCCTGATGCAACCATCACTCTGGAACAGGGTAAATCCAAGTGGAGTGACTGTTCCCTTTGAAGAAAAAATAGTTAAAAGACTGTAGCTGTGCGGAAGATGAATCTGTTTAGAGGAGTGATTCCGGTGTGCGTGCGTAGTGTGCAAAAGTCATCCTCCACCAGTCACAATTCTTTTCAAAGGTAAAGTGCAGGTTAATTTGTTTTATTTTTTACTTCATAGTTTGTATTAATTATTATTATATGCTATTTTTGGGAAGGAATCGCCAGCGAGTTTTTCATTATTTCTTAAAGGGGAAATTCGCTTTGATGTACGAGTGTTTTGATATACAAGCACACTTCCAGAACGAAAGGTTCCACTGTATCCAGTGTTTAATTTAATTTTAGATGTCAAAAGGGTTTTGTGGCTCCCAGTGTTTTCTTTTCTGGTCCAAATGGCTTTTTGTGTGTTTAAGGCTGCCGACCCCTGGCTTAGTTAAATTGACTGGGCACTGAATTTATTTTTTCTATTTTATTTCACTCATTTAATTCCTAAATTAAACAACTTAGTTTGTATATGCTTAACTCTAACATCATTATAATTAATATTATAAAAACTTAAAAACCCTAGATATCTAGTGTAGTCCGGTGATTATCAGCGTACTGTAGAATCTACAACTAAAACTAAACTGGCAGGGGCATTTGACATCTGAAGGAATACCTACCACATGTATCACCCCCTTCCCGTATCTCCCATAAATACACACTTCTATTAGGCAGTTATTACCATAGCGGGAATTCTCTTTTAAAAGTCCCAGGTGTATTTTTAATGCAAACCCCAAAAGACATTCAGAGCTAAGTGAAGTCATTTCTCACTCGTCCTTTTCTTCCAGTTCACCTTCTTCAACAACTTTGCGGTGCTGTTCCACATCGCCATCTTCAAACAGGACCTGCACCTCCTACGCAAGGTGAGCCGAGCCTTCAGGCTCTTTAGTGCATGCATTATTAATGTTCGTTTCTAATGATCCATTTACACAATGTGCATTTCCATTCCTTTTCCCCACGTGTGCAGAGGATGTCATCATTGCTGATCTTGTCTCAGCTGGTGAACCAGTTCACAGAGGTGGTGGTGCCATATATCGTCGACCGCTTCTACAGCTCCTCACAGAATGAGCTGAAGGAGGATGACCCAGCCGCTGATCACATGCAGGCTGAAGGCAGTCTGCCCCCATTTCCTGTAAATCCTTCTTCTTAACACAAAACTGTCTTTAGGAACTTACAAGGTTCCATATGTTAGTATTTCTTGACACCTTACACACAGCTTCAAAGTGTGTCTTTTAATGCTCCAGCCTGAATACCCCTCGGATAAAAAATTTTTTTTATACCTCAAACGTCCTCTGTTTAACTTCTCTTCTGAACGCTCGTTTCAGTGTCTATATGAATGAGCTACTGCTGAGCCACGCCCACCATGCCGAGAACAGGAGTGCTGAACAACAAGCTGGGGAGGGAATATTCTTTTATGAGGTCATATCAGGGGAGAAATTCTAATTGTCTTGTTTAAAAAAAAAAAAAAAAAAGGCAATGGGAATGATTTTTCCTCATGATTTTTGTTCATACATGAACAAAGACATACTGTAGTAGCTCCCCTGTAAAGAGTACGTTCTCTCCAAACTAAAAAAATATATGAAAACTGAAACATTACTCTCACTCACTCATCATTTATACCGATTTATCCTGTATTCAGGGTCGCGGGGGCGGGGCCTGAAGCCTATCCCAGGAGGCTTAGGGCATGAGGCGGGGTACACCCTGGACAGTGTCCCCCAGTGCCAATCTATCGCAGGGCACATACACTCACTCACACACTACAGGCAACCTGGGAACGACAATCTGCAGGTCTTTGGACTGTGGGAGGAAACCGGAGTACCCGGAGGAAACCCACCAAGTACGGGGAGAATACGCAAACTCTATGCACACAGAGACGGGACTCGATCCTGGCCGGTAATTGAACCTGGACCCTGGAGGTGCTAACCACTACACCACCGTGCCACCAAATGAAAAAAATTATTTTTGGTTTTGTCTTCACAGAAATAACACAATATGAATACTTCAACAAATTTAGCATTTGTCCCCTCAATAGTTAAGTCTTCTCTGTTGCACATTTTATTTTTTAAAGGCTTTCATCCTTGGTATAGAATTTCCTTTGCGATCAATAAATTATCTATCTATCTATCTATCTACATCTAAAACATGTTATGCTATTGCCTTTTACAAAACTGTTCATGCCGTGTTATAGTGCAACTGAAAGCACTTAAAGTGTAGCACTGTGGTGCAGTGCGTAATAGTGCTGCTTCACAGCTCTCTGGTTCAGCCCTCAGCTCGGGTTACTGTCTGTGTGGATCATCACATTTTCTCCATAAGGTTCACAGGGACTTTCTGTGGGGACACCAGTTTCTTCCCATTGTCCAGAATTTTTTTTTTACAGACCATAGTAAATAAATTATTTTTTTTAGACCATAGGTATGAATGAGCGTGTAAATGTGAGTGCATGTTGCCCTGCAGTGGACGAGGGTGAATTTTGTGGGGTGTGTCCCATCTGGGGTGAATTCTCCCGCCTAATCAGTAGATACAATGTGACTCTGGTCAGGATAAAATACGTACTGAATGTGAATGAATAAAATCACTAGAAGATGACGTACATGATCTTACTCATGATTGTTTGGACGTGTCAGAGAGAAAGGTCGTCCTTCCCACACAGAGAGACAGCAATTGTGCTCTTTTAGACTCTAAGTCATAATCAGAGTCTTGTAATAGGGCAGATTAATGTTTCGCTGCTTCTCGTCGTGCATCTTGACATTAGAAATTCTTAAGCACATGAACTGAACATCAGCAGATTATTTTCTGTTGTATGGGAAGGATTCATTCAGGATTCATTCAGGATCTTATGTGTGTGTGTGTGTGTGTGTGTGTGTGTGTGTGTGTGTGTTTCTAGGGTCTGTTTCTGGAGTACATCGAGCTGCTGGTGCAGTTTGGTTACCTGAGTCTATTTTCCTGTGTGTATCCACTCACAGCCGTGCTTCTGCTAATTAACAACATCACAGAGATCCGCGGCGATGCCTACAAGATCTGCCGCCTCTTCCGAAAGCCCTTCTCTCCCCCTGAGGCCAGCATAGGCGTTTGGCAGGTGACACACACACACACACACACACCCAGGCCTAGGGCGACACTGCTAATTACTTTAGTTGGTGACGTACAGCATAAGAGAATCCTGTATTCAAAACTGCCGTGTTGACTAAACTTGGGGAGTGATCGTATCTGTACAGTGCAAACATGGTCAAACCCCAGTCTGGAACAGGTGAATAAAACAGTCTGGGAAATTCAGGAAGCAACGTGTAGAATCTTAAATAAAGCAGAAACTTTTCAAAAAGCAAAACCTGAACATTATTCTAAACATTCACGTATTGGATTGGACAATTAACAACACGTCTGTTTGAATTGGTCTCCCTCTGACAGCATTCTCTATTCGTTTGTGTATTTTTGGTGTTCTTGCTTATCTGTTTCTGTGTGTGTGTGTGTGTGTGTGTGTGTGTGTGTGTGTGTGTGTCCACAGGTAGCATTCGAGACACTGGCTTTTGTCTCAGTCATTTCGAACTGTTGGCTGCTGTTTTTAGCTCCACGAATCAGAGCGTTTACTTTGGACGCCGGACTAAACCTGAGCACTATGCTGATATTTTTCATCCTGGTGGAGGTTAGATGCATTTTCTCTCTCTCACACACACACATACTCACACACATTTGGCCTGTCAAATGTTATTATACATTGCATTTTAATTTGAATTACTCTACAGAAGGAACAGTGCAAATATTCTTCATTAATAATGTACTGTATAAACCATGGATGATTATATCTATAATGAGGCAAAAACATAATTTTATCATAAACCTGTATAAATAAAATAATAAAAACTTTATTCAATTATTGAACCATAGCAATCAACTCTTGTTTACTGATTTACAAATATGTTATACAAACTGATATCAAAGTGAAACCCATCATCAACTACTCATCTTCACCATGGTTTTCTCTTATTTAACGCAGTAAAGATGCCGTGTTTAATGACCTATTCATATTTTTTTTCTTCCTGTAGATAAGGTGAAATTAATCATGTGTATTTGTTTGGAGGCTGGATTTATTTGTAGGGGTTAGCATTGTCGCCTTGCACCTCCTGGGGCTGGGTTCGATTCCCGCCTCTGCGTGCTTGGAGTTTGCATGTTCTCCACATGCTTGGTGGGTTTCCTCCGGGTACTCTGGTTTCCTCCAAAGACATGCACATTAGGCTAATTGGCGTTCCCAAATTGCTTGTAGTGTGTTAATGAGTGTGTGTGTGCCCTGCGAAGGATTGGCACCAGGGTGTACCCCGCCTTGTACCCTAAGACCCCCTGCGACTCTCTATACAGAATAGATGAGTGAGGACTCACTGGTCCCACCTTAGGCTACAAAACTGTATACAGGATCTTGATTGTTGATGCACCCATGATTGCTGCCCGAGGGATTTGGATTTTGGATTTTTTCCCCATTACCATCCACTAGATATGCAGCATAAGCATTTTGACCTTAAGGTAGAAACAATAAACAGGGCCATGCTTGCCTCCAGTTGGAAATCTGGGAAATCCCGGTGGAAATTGTTATATTTGTTAGCTTTTACTTTTAACTTTTAGATTTTGACAGAAACAATTATCTTATAAAAAAACATTTTTTTTTTTTTCTTTTCTGTCAGCAGAAAAAAAAAATCATGAAAAGTTATAAGTTTAAATGAAGTAGGCATCTTAATTTTGAGTTAACACACGTCTAAAACAACTTCAGGTTAAATGTAAAAGCTTATAGGTAAATAAGGATTATTGAGTAATTTCTTGATTTCAAGGTCACACGAGTGGTGATGACTTACTGAATATAATCACCACCAAAATGAGCTCGTTCCAACATGAACCCCGACATCCTTCCTCTGAACACTAATCAGTAAGTGGAAGAAGCGAGCACTTCCAGCGAATAAGTTAAAAACTGATAATTATAAATAGATTTTTTTATATAATCATGTAATGATATATTGATTGAAGACAAAACCTCCCTCTGAGAGACCATGGAAATAAAAACCCACACACGCACATGGCTATGTAGTCTACAGTACACAGCCGTAAATACTCCATATATATATATTACACGTTTGACCCGTTAGCACTCGTTCATTAAAGTACCCGAGAAACAGGCGACAATCATTAACAGTGTCATGGTTTTGTTTCTGCAGCACGTGTTGATTGTGGCGAAACTGATTCTGGCCTTTATTATTCCTGACGAGCCAGACTGGATCCAAATCAAGAAGCAGCAAATTGAATATCGCACTATGAAGGCACTGAAAGAGCAGGTAATGTGTGGCATGATGGCTTGAATGTGGATACGTGCCTTTGAACTTTTTTCCCACATTTTCAACAGTCCATTTTTGTGCAGAGGTGGACACTCCGGTGTCAGAAAGTCCTGCTACTCGTTTGTTTCATATACAGCGGAACCTCGGTTCACAAACATAATTCGTTCCTAAGTTCTGGTTGTAACCCGATTTGGAGGAAGTCAGATTCAGTGTTTTTTTCACAGGAATAATTTTTTTTCATATTACAATAAATAGAATTAATCAGTTCTTCGTAACTATAATCTATATTTAACTTTTGATCTATTTTGTTTTTATTGCAAAATATAAAACAAGTATGAAAAAGCCTTAATTATCCAAAAATAATACAGCACTAAATATTAATATATACTGTACACAGGAGAACATTTAATTTTTACACGTATTGTCCGTTGCACAAAATTTACGGACTGAGCAAAACTGATGCTGCGCGACGCACTTGTGCCTTAGTTTAACTGATAGCGACAGCACGGGATGGTCGGTTTCTGGTCGCGTTCCGAGGAGGAGATTGTGAACCGAGGTTCCACCGTAGTAATTCAACCAGCTGATCCTAATTAGCACAACTCTTCAGCCAGGGCCTCCGAGTGGCGCAGTGGTAAAGTCCCACATTAATCACGGCTCTACAGCCAATCAGGGGCGTCTGTGAGCTCGCACACGCGGAGGGAGCAGATAGCGCTGTTCTCTTACGCCGCCCCTAATGGTGCGTGAGCGAGCAGTTCGAAAAGATACCGTCGGCTGGCGTCACGTGGTTCGGAGGAAACACGTGATAGTCTTCGGCCCTCCTGGCTGAGTGGTAATAGTAGCCTTAATGTAGGAGCCAATTCCTTGGCCTTCATGCTTGGTTTTTGCTCTGACATGAAATGTCTACTGTGGGACCTTATATAGACAGCTGTGTGTCTTTCCAAATCACGTCCAATCAACTGAATTTACCACAAGTGGACTCCAATTAAGCTGGGATGATCAGGGGAAACAGGATGCGCCTGAGCTCAATTTTGCAAAGGCTGTGAATACTTATGTACATGTGTTTTTTTAAATAAATTTTTAATAAATTTGCAAAAATCTCAAGTAATCTTTTTTTCATGTTGTCATTATGGGGTGTTGTGTGTAGAATTCTGAGTAAAAAAATTAATTTAATCCATTTTAGAATAAGGCTGTGATATAACAAAATGTGGAAAAAGTGATGCGCTGTGAATACTTTCCGGATGAACTGTATATAGTTTTAAGACCATGTTAAGGAACGGTTGCTGATTTCAGTCGCTCTGTTTCTCTTTGTCTTCCATTTAACAGAAAGTGAAGCGTTCCCCAGCCGCTGAACTCCCTCCCTCATCACCCTGAGACGGCGGGAAACAGAGACACTGAGGTGTTGCATCAGGACCGCTAGTTCACTGCACCGTCAGCTTTAACAATTAAGAACTTTTTAAGTTTGCTGTTGAAACGCGAGGTTGGGGGTGCCAGGTGGTACCACTTGTGGGATTTTTTATTATTTTTTTTAAGAGAAAACGGACTGCTGTAGTATAGAAAAAAGGGTTTTAAAGGCATGTGGTACAGTATATAAAATACAGAGCAGGACAGACAGTAGATTAGTGAGAAGAAGTTAAGGAACGTACTAAAGATAATTTGCTAGCTCATAAACACATAACTCTGTGCTTAGAGCATGCATAACACACACACAAGCTCAGGTGTGGTCATATATTTTTTTTTTTACTTTTTTTTTGGAAAAATGGCATATACCGTATGCTAATGCATCATGCTAACACTGGTTGTCGACACTAAACAGAAATCACACAACCCATGTGGTACAATCATGTTTATCATAGTTGTGTCTCAAATCACATCGTATGACCTCATAGTGTACATAAAAAGTGTTTCGTGTTGATTTGTATATAAAGCTTTTAAATGAGACACATTTTATCTGCACTTGATAAAATGATTCAGGCTAGAAACAATTTTATTTAGGAATAAATTCTCCATGCGCATCACTGTCTTTTATCTGCTTCTAGCCCTATTCCTTCTGTTTTATGGTGAACTATAAGGTAGTTCTTATGTTGATATGTTGCTCTTCACTTCATTTGATCAGTAAATACAATCCAACATCTGACTAATTTTACTGCGCTATGTTTCATACTTCTCAGAGTAAATACAATAATCTGTAAATGCACTCATAATTAGTCTAGAATAGTATGTGATTCGAGACACAATGTGTATTTTGCACTTCAACCCCATTGCACCTTTATCATCTAGCAAGCAAAGATTTATTTTTTTCTTTTGCAGCAACATCTGCTTAAACAGTATAAGGTGTGTAGCAGCCACTTGATGCCTTAATGATATCCAGTTACTGCTGAGTGATGCTTTAAGGTGCAGCTATTATAAAAAAACAAAAAAACCAAAGAGTGAGCATTATACTCACCAAGATGTTGTGCACTGTACTGAAATAAAAATATATGCAACACAGACATTCATTTGGTTTACGTTTTAATAAATAAATACAAAAATAAATTAATCTCATTGAGACAGAGTCATTGTTTTAATAAGGGTCAATGGGACTCTAGACATAGCCAGATGTCATTCTACCCCGTTCGGTAAACTGGAGACCCGAGACAATGAGAATGAAAATGAAACAAAAAAATTATAATAATAAAATGGGGAATGAGTGAGGAATGGTAATCACGATGTGTACGTCTATCTCCCTTTTCTAAAGGTGTAGTCGAATGTTTAGAGCAGGCCTGCAGTCAGGAAGTGTCTGTGAGGAAGTGCAGTACAGGTTTGTGCTTTACAACCTTCTCCTATACACACTCAAATCATTCAATGAGGGAAAGAAAAAATCTAATGTACACAGTTTGTACGTTATCTGTATTTCGCTGATCCTCATATCCTGAATCTTCTATGTGAATGAATGCTCTAATCTTCATATACATACTGTATGACATCTAAAATATTGTTATACTTGCTTTTAAAATAAAGGAATTTTTTTTTTTATTCAAAGTGGAACTATATTATTATCCACGTAACTACCAGCTTTCCGATACAGCATTTTCTTTTCGGGAGGCAGCAAGCTGGGTGACGAAGTGATAAATGTAGTTCTGATGATCCAAAATGTCTGTCCCCCAGTCAGCATTAATCTACATAATGACCTAAAAAAAACTGCACCAGGTTTGAGGCAAATATTCACATAGAAAGTTGAAAGCTTGAAAAAAGCTTAAAAGCTTCAGTGCCTTAATAAAAGTCAAACCGGGACTTTGTCATGAACTCATCGCGAGAATGAAGGCATAAATTGATTGACTTTTACAGAAGACTTCAAGTGCAGTACGGTGATGAGAGCCTTAGTCGCAGTAAAACATCTGAACGGTGCTAACGTTTTAAAGAGGCCCGTACATCCGTAAATGATGACCCTAGTCTTTTGTCAACAAAAACACCACTTGCACATTACAGGAACTTGGATAAGAGTTTTCGCTACATCCTCCGTACAGTCCTGACCTCGCTCCTAACCATTTCCACACACGAGTTCCCGGGAGGCCAGGGTTTCAGACGTGAAATCCGATTATGGCTTCGGTGTACTGAGAAAACTTTCTACCTTGATGGTATCCAAGCACCAGTGAAACACCGTGATAAGTGCATTGGTGTAGCAGGGGATTATATAGAGAAATAAATTGAGTTTTTACACTCAAATGTGTTCTGTTATTCTGAACAATCAAAAGTCCTGGTTTGACTTGAACGCCCCTCGTATAAAAGCAAAAGTCAAAATATGCAAAACTGTGCATTAGATTTTTTTTTTTCCTTTTAAACCATCCCTTTAGGTAATAACTGCTTACACTTTATAGTCTCTAGAACCATGAAGACTTCTACAGCCAAACATCAAACCTCTTTTGTGAGGCGTTAATTAATGCATTGACCTTCAGTAAAACATTTTTCACTATAGACATTTCATTTGCTCTGAAACACTTCATGGCTAAAGGCCATAGTCACACTGGACATCTGTAAAGACTTTAGATGTCTAATATTACCAGAAAATGTTCTTATCTATACTGCATCATGGTTATAGAATATATTAATAACAAAAAAAATCAGTTGAAGTATTAAATGTTTGTATTGTTAATACACCGTATACGTTAGAGATACGATGCTCTACACACTTGGATAATTTAGCGTGAGCTCAGATCATTCTGTGCGAGCCGATGTTTGGTCAGTGTATCCATCGGGTTTATAGGAGAGGCTGTCCACACGTCACAGATCGACGTCTACAGTACGTTCCGTCTGGACGATGAAACAGTACCGTATGTTCAGGACTATAAGTCACACACAAACACCAGGTTTGGTCTTCTTGGAGAAAAAATTCAACTTTGCTGTATGATAATAAAATAAAGCCATTATTGGAATACGTTAGCTAAATGATAATGTTATTGAGATTTTACATGTACATGTTTAGATGTGATGTATTGTACTAATGTATTATAAAAATGAGTAAACTTTAACCTACTGCAATGAACAGCAACGCAGCTATTACTGACATTTTTCTACATAGTACTTAGTGTAATATTAGAATTGTTTTGTTACATCATAGGAAGCTAAATTTAGAATTAAACTGCCATTCAAAGCCCAATTAACATGTGCTTGTAATTAAATATACACCATCTCTATTACTACATTATTGTTATTATTTTTACAAACATCGGCATAAAATTGAAATATATCAAGAATATAATCATTTTTAAAAATGCAGAGTATAGAAACCATGTCAGTAATAGATGGTGCTGCATGACGGGGGGGGGGGGGGAGTGTCTTATAGTCCAAAAAATATGGTTGTCT
>JAQMYJ010000002.1:25960928-25972660 GCA_030014305.1 Clarias laeviceps | reverse complement strand
CACACTATGGGCAATTTGGGAACACCAGTTAGCCTAATCTGCATGTCTTTGGACTGTGGGAGGAAATCAGAGTACCCAGAGGAAACCCACCAAACACAGGGAGAACATGCAATTAATTCTGGAATTAAGGTCTGGCCGAGAATTGAACCTGGATCCTGAAGGTGCAAACCGACAGTGCTAAGCACTACACCACTGTGCCGCCGACCCAGAACCAGTCTCAAAAAATGTTCTATCTGAAAGGCTGTACGTTTGTTTGTATGTCTGTATGTCTGTATGTCTGTCCAGTCAGATTTCGTCACAGTATCAAACAAAACTGGCAGGACAGAATTTAATGAAACATTGCCAAGCCGTGCCTGAAGTTAAATCTGTGCCATAAATAAAATCAAAATGTTGAGTAGAAGTGAGCAGTTATGAGCCAGATTATAACATACACCTGCGCTAATGGATATTAATTAGAAAATCTAAACTGAACATTTTTACTGGGATTACTTAATATTTTCACCACTGAAATAACAGGGCAAAAATTTAGACACACTTCAACAGTTGTTTTCTATGCCCTTTTTTCAAACTTGAAAAACTCTAAAAATATCAATAGTCTGTTGTTGTTGCTATAGTGTGACAGTCATAAGAGAGACATATTTTTGGGGGGCCCTAGGCAGCATGGTGGCGTAATGTTTAGCACTGGGGCCTCACACCTCTAGAGTTGAGGGTTTGACTCCTGCCTCAGATCTGCATGGGTGGAGTTTGAGTGTTGCGTTTGGTGGGTTTCCTCACACAGTCCAAAGACATGAAGATTGGGCTAATTGTCATTCTGTAACTGGATGGAAGATGAATGAATATGTATATATTGTTTGACAGGAGATTGTCATATTTGGGACTTAATTTATGTCTTCAGTGACCAATATGAAACAAATATGGGGTAAAAAAAAAACAAACAGCTAAATTGACCCCACTTGGGAAGAGTGGGAAGAGAATCCTTATAATCTTTCCTCCAATCTGCAGGTTCCACATACTGTAAACTGACATAAATCTCCTGATATACTGTATTATCTCCTACACAACTCCTCATCAGGAAGAGAAAAACAAATCTGGCCATTACAGGGTGTATAGTAAATATCAGCTAATAAGCTCACTCACTCATTTTCACTAAGTGCTTCATGCTGGTTTGAATTGCAGTGGATCCAATGCCCATGCTGGGAACACTGGGCATGAGAGGGAAATACACCTCGGATGGTATTCTAGTCTACTACAGAGCAGCATGCACACACATTCACACGAATAATTCGGGGAAATTTATCTTAGTCAATCCACCTACTGGCATGTTATTGGGCGGTGAAAAGAAACTTGAGAACCCTGAGGTAACTCACACTGACGCAGGAGAGAACAGAAACTCAGCACAGACAATAACGCAAGCCCAGGATCAACCCGATGACCCTAAAGAAGTGTGTTTTCATTCGCAATCCTTCACCCTGCCACTCACTTAATAAACTCATTTGGTATAGTGCTAAAGCTAGGCATGCCAAGATACATTACGCAGTTGTCCCATAAAATAACATTTTTAACATAGCTGAAGGCAGAATGACATGGATGATCCGCAGCACTGCTGCTTGTACTGTTTGTTGTCAAGTGCATTAGTGAAGACACTTACTGTTCCTGTATAAATGAAAATGACTCTTTTTAATGAGGCGCAGACATGCACTTAGTCTTCTATTCAGCCCTCACAATAGTGATTATTATGGCATATAAAGCTCAAGGAAAGGTTTCATTTCAGCATTATATGAGGCACATTGTCCATGGCACACCCTAGGCATTGTTTAAAAAGAAATCAAAAGTTTTATATTAAATACTAGTAATACTGTTACTGTATATTTGTTCAGATTGCACCGGAAAATAAAAGTGCAAAAATTATAATGAACATGAATATTACATAACAATAATTGTGTTTTTGTAGGCTTACCAACCTAGAGCTTAAATTCTTAGCATCAATGAGGAAGAAGTTTGAAAGGGATTTCAAATAACATTACGCACATAACCTTATGTGACAGTTTTACATCAGGAATTGTAAATGTACAATTGTTGAAAGTAATATTTCATGTTTATATGCATGGATTGTTGGCTCTTTTGTCTTTTATTATGAGCCATTTGTGTTGCATTCATTAAATAATACAATAACAAAATAGTGGAACCGTGAGTGTTGTGGCCTGGGAAAAAGATTACACTAACAAGGAGGATTATTATTATTATTATTATTATTATTATTATTACTACTCACTCACTTATTCTATATCATTTATCCTGTATACAGGGTCACGGGGGGCCTGTAGTCTATCTCAGGAGACTTAGGGCTACACCTTGGACAGGGTGCCAATCCATCACAGGACACACACATACTGTACACACACTCACACACTCATTCACACACTACGGGGCAATTTGGAAACGGCAATTCGTACCTGGACCCTTGAGGTGCAAAGCAACAGTGCTAACCACTAATCCACTGTATAATCTGTGAACTGATTGCTGTAACAATCCAATTTTCCTATGGGATTAATAAAGTTAATAAAATCAATCAATCTATCTATCTATCTATCTATCTATCTATCTATCTATCTATCTATCTATCTATCTATCTATCTATCTATCTATCTATTGCACAACAGACATAAGCCTAGTTGTATCAGATCCACTTCTCTTTTTTGAGAAGATAACTGAAACTATTTTTTATAAAATTTTTTTACAACCAAGAAACATCACAGCATACAGCAGATTACAGTTTAAGTGTTTCCTTTGTTTGATTTGTCACCATACAGCTATGACGTTTTTTTCCCTCTATGCCATCATGTGAGTAATATTATACATATAAACTGAAACTTTTATGCATTGAATCTTCTTTATAATATAATAATAATAATAATTTATAAAAAATATATATATACTTATAGGTAAGACTAAATAGTTTTATACTATTACTATTATATATGCTTATAATATTACTAAATATTATAGTGTAAGAAAACCTCTAACAAAAGCCAGATTCTCATTTACATGTGTAGTCACATCAAGAGTTATAAAAGCATCACAAATCATTTTTAAACTCTGTGGGAAACCAGAGTATTCTTTTGTGGGACAAAAGTCACAGGCACTGAATCAAGACTGCTCCGAGGAGGAAGTGAAAGCAGCTGGAGGCTGGAACACAGCACATTCTGGACATACCACCTCATGGGACATGCTGAGTACAATTCTAAACAAACCCTCCTTCTGAATGGAAAGATCAATTGAGAGAAGCTTTGCGTGCATACTGGTTTCTTCTCAGACCGTGTGGCTCAGTGCTCAGTACTTACACACACATGCACGCTCAAATCAGTTCCAGACTGAACACTAGTCACATCCAGTCACGTGCTTGCTGTGACTGAGGATCTCGTTGACATTTGAAGAAGCGAGTACAGCTCATCAGGCGTTAGTACAGAAAGCATATGAAATGTCACTAAGGCTTGATCACGTTTTTATTTGTTACTCAGTTTGACTCAGTGTAACCTATAAACATAAACCTTTAATAACGTTAAATGCCGATCTTTTAGGCCGCCACAATCACTTCACCTTTATATTGCAGTTTATCATCCCTAACAGAACAGTCACGTAAACTTAGTGACATGTGATGTTTAACCTACATACAGTATGTAGATTTTTGACATTTTTCACAACTAACTACTGTAGGGGCCTCCGAGCGGCGCAGTGGTATCATCCGGAGATCGCGAGTTCGATTCCCGGGTGATGCTGTAACCTCTCGCAGCTGGAGGTCTAGAGGGGCGGGATGAGAGGTACTCAGTGCTCCTACATTAATCACGGCTTTACAAACAACCAGGGGCGTCTGTGAGCTCACACAAGCGGAAGAAGCGGATAGCGCTGTCCTCCGAGTGTGTTACGCCGCCCCCAGCGGTGCATGAGCGAGCCAGTTTGAAAAGATGCGGTCACCTGGCGTCACGTGGTTCAGAGGAAACACGTGATAGTCTTCGGCCCTCCAGACTGAGTGGTAGTAGTAGCCTTAATATGGGAGCCCCCTAGTGACGGGGAGGAATTGAACACGACTAAATTAGAGAGAAAATCGGGGGAAAATAATAAAAATAAAAAATAAAAACTACTGTACTCTTAAAAAAAAGTTTCTACATAAAAAAATACTATACAAAGCAAAATTTATGAAATTAAAATCAATAATTGGTGTGAGGACCCTTTACTTAAAATATAGTCTCAGGTAACCTTTTATAGTTTTACTGAACATTCTGCAGAACCAGCCACAGGACTTTATCACGCTTGTGTCCTTTTTAAGACTAACTTCCTTTTTTTGTCACATGTGAAATTATACTTTTTGCATATCCCAGCTAGAACAGGGTGAGCCAGGATACAGCGCGCCTGGAGCAGACAGGGTTGCTCAAGAGCTCAAAAGTGATAGTGCTGGGGCTGGAACCCCCATCCTTCCGGGCAATGACCACTTAACCACTTGAGCCACCACTACCTCTTTTTCTAAGGCATGAAAAACCCAACAAAGTAGTCCTTTACATAATGTGCTGCTTTCTTTTCTGGCCCTTCTAAAATTAACTTAAAAAAAAACACACAGTAAGTACTGTATATTGTACTGGAAATGTTATTTGTATTGTATTTTTTACTGTACAGTATATTGTACCATAAATACACTTTTTTTGAACACATTGCTCTACAGTGTTTCTGTACTGTACATGTGTTGCACTGTAAGGTGGCGATCCTGTACTGTAACATTTAAGATCTAATTTAACTCTATAAATGTCTGCAATCAATAAACACAAACTAAACTTCACTGTGGAGAAAAACTCTACAACATTATGCTGACAACAACCAGAATCACTTTTTTCCCCTCGTAATGAAATTTATCATTCCATCCTGCATTATGCAGATGATAATCTGATTATACATATCCTTTTAGAATTTTAAAATGTGATATATAACTGTCCTAACGAAATGAGATCACGATGCTTAAAAATGTGGTTTAGGCATCGGTTTACAGAAAAGTGTTTGGGTGAGATAGACCTCTCACATTCAGCACTACATTAGCCTTTGAAGCAGATTACATTTAGGGAATTTTCATTTCTGTCTGAAGGATTCGTTTAAAGAGTCATCAGTGATTAAAAAGCAGCAAGACAGAAGATACAGTAGTTTAGGGTTTCAGTGGTAATAAAACCTGATTTCTAATTTATGCCTACGTTCATGCGTGACACTTGGCTCTATGAAGAGGTTTTTCCACAAAAGAGAGAAAACGCCTTTCTCCCAAAGGGAAGTCACTGACGGTGATGGCAGAATATACTGGGGTTACTATGGGAACCACTTCCGTAACAAGCTGACTCAAAGTGAAGTAAGGACGCTCATTACACACTCATTAAAAAAAGAGGAATTTGTACAATAAAATGTTAATTTATCATAATGTGAGTCAGGTCTTTCATTAGTAACTCTAAATGCCAGTCACCAAATTCCATGTTTGGGCTGAAGTCTATGGAAGGCCATAATGTACTGAATTAGTCATAGAAGCTTAGATCCATAGACCATCCATATTTTTCCCCCTATACTAGTGATGTAATAATGACACTAATAAGGATAATACTGTAAGGACACATATATGCCACAGACTATATGCTGTGTGTTTTGTTCTGTTTTGTTTTTTGCATTTTATACCAGTGCATTTTTTTTTTTTTCAGATTTCCCTGATTATGAAATCAGGCATAAAGGTGGTCTGATGCCAAACTGCAAACAGTCAACTTCCTTTACTCAGACATGTCTTGGCGGATCGACTATATTTGGAGTGGAGGGAAAATATATATTTTTTAATACAGGAAAAAAAAGTTTAATAGTTCTTTGATTTCACTTTGTTACTCTCAGAGTTAGAACAATCTGAATTTTTTTTTTAGATTGATTCAAGAAAATTACTTTAGACACAGTTTAAGTCAGTATGCATTAAAATTATTATTATTTTTTTTCAAAACTGTGAAATATCACATATGTCATTAGGTAATTAAGTAACAACAACAACAACAACAACAACAACAACAATAATGTCAGTTGTTTCACCATGATGATGAAACTGTCTCTCATGAAGACCTTCCCAGGAAAGCAAGAACGAAACTCACCTCTGCTGCAGAGGAGAAGTTCATTTACCAGCCTCTAAAATCACCGGCACCTCAGATTAGAGCCGTTATGAAGACTTTACAGGGCATAAGTAGCAAATACATCTCAATATCAACTGTTTAAAAATTATTGTATATTTCGGATGCCTACAACATTGTTTTACAATGTAGACAGAAATAAAAATCAGCAAAGACCATGGATTTAGAAGGTGTATCCAAAATTTTTATGTATATATACAGTAGGTAGTGGAGAGAGATACATATGGATAGATAGGTTCAAGACACATCTGTTTCTCCAGTACTTGGACTACCCACAAAAAAAAAAACTCTTCCCAGTTGCGTTTGACTAATGCCACTTAGTTATTAACCTAGTTAACCCAGTGTAAGTATGTATCCAATGATGTAAACTTTAAAGCACTTTTTGTAAGTCGCTCTGGATAAGAGCGTCTGCCAAATGCCTAAATGTAGGTACAGTAGATAGGTCTACTGTACACACACATCTAGTAACCTCTGCAGTCAAGCTAGGAACCGTGGAGGTCAGCGGCCAACATTCACACACAACGGGCAATGTGGGCTAGCTTTTAGCCTAATCTGTATGTCTTTGAACTGTCTGAGGAAACCCACCAAGCATGGGGAGAACATGTGAAGTTCATGCACACAGACCCAAAGCGAGAATCAACCCCAGACCAGGAGGGAGGTGCAAGGTGACAGTACTAACCGCTACACCACTGTGCCACCTAGATCTGGTAGGTAGAATTACTTTTTAACAAGACATGGTATTCAATATTTAACAACTGATGTTTGTTAAAGTAAAAATATTAAGCTTTAAAACTGATACTGATATAAAACCATTCCTAATGGCTGCTGCTCTATACAGATGTGATGTAACACCCCCCTCTTGTGGAGTAGCTGGTCCACATAACAGTACATTAATTAATCAGGTTAATATTTGAACAAATGTGCTGTATTGATTCCTATTAGCAAGTTTATATTAATAACGATAAAAACGTTTTTTTTTTTTTAATATAGAACCTAGAGTGTAATGACGGACACAAATGTGTAATAAACAATGTAGGCGTGTAGAAAACAACTGCGCATGCGCGACGTCGTTTGGCTTTCTTTAAGTTTTAATTTAACCGCATTTTTTTTATTTCACTATATCCATTGTACTATTTTTGAGTCAAAAATCTATTTAATTCAATCCAATTGAATAAAAAAAAAAAAAGTAAATATAATTAATAGACCTACCGTAATCAGGCAATTACTGTAAGATATATTTATACTAAGTTCCGGTTACCGTGACGACACTGATCCCGGAAGTAAAATGTGATTGGTGGAACCTCAAACGTTCAGTAGATTAGTATTTAGGACGCAGTGTCTTCTTCCCAGACACCTGGAGGACTTTATAATATATAAATTATTTATTTAGCTTTATAGCGGAGATTTAAAGTCATGAGCTCCGGGTTACTGAGGCTGGGAGTGAAGCTCTGTCCTGCCAGGAGAGTGTCGAGTCTCAGAGCAGGGAGAAAACATTATTCTGCTCAAGTAAGAGCTGTGTGTGTGTGTGTGTGTGTGTGCTGTCAGCTTAGAGTCATAATAATTTACTAGTATTCTTATATACTCATTATTATTATTATTATTATTATTATAATTATTATTACTATTAGTAGTAGTAGTTTTAGCAAACATATAGTTTTGAGGTTGTTTGAACTGTGTTAAAGATATTTATTAATTAATAGATAATCATAACCAGGTAGTGTAGTGTAGTGGTTAGCACTGTCACCTTGCACCTCCAGGGTTGGGGTTCGATTCCCATCAGTGTGCATGGAGTTTACATGCTCTCCCCTTGATGGGTTTCCTCCCACAGTCTAAAGAGATGCAGATTAGACTAATGAGCGTGTGAGTGATGGATTTGCACCCCACCTTGTCCCCTGTGTCCCCTGTGTCTCCTGGGATAGGATCCTGGACTCCCACGACCTTGTATACAGGATAACGTGGTATAGATGGTGAATGAGTGATGTGTGACAGGTTGGCAGCCCAACTACATCAGAAAGACCCGACCATATCCCAATGGAAATTCTGGACATTTATAAAATTAAGTCTTTTTCCTCATGAGACACTTGTTTAATGCTCCTATTTTTTCTCTAAACTATTGGAATATACTGTAACTTACAATAAACATGATCCAGTACATCATAGACTGTCAGCACTTTTGTACAAATGTATTACATTCAGGTTAAAAAAAAAGTCTTGGTAACCATGTCAAAAGTTTGTCCATACCTTCTAATTCAATACAAATTGTAATACTATAGAATTAACAAGCGAGACAATGGCTTAGTGGTTAGGACTGTGGCCTTGCACTTCGAAGGTTGAAGGTTCGATTCTCGAGCCTCTGGGTCTGGTTGCATGGAGTTTGCATGTTCTTCTTGGGCT
The DNA here is from genome assembly GCA_030014305.1 of Clarias laeviceps. NCBI lineage: Eukaryota > Metazoa > Chordata > Actinopteri > Siluriformes > Clariidae > Clarias > Clarias laeviceps. The sequence continues at coordinate 25,964,081 of JAQMYJ010000002.1, read as the reverse complement.
TGGTGGGTTTCCTCCCACAGTCCAAAGACATGCAGATTAGATTATTTGTATAGCTTTTAAATTGTACCAACAGACATCGTTACAAAGCAGTTTCACTGAAATCCATGTGTAGAGGTGACAACAGCAAGGGGAAAAACTCCCTGGAAACAACATGAGGTTGAAACCTTGAGAGGAACCAGATGTGAAAGGGAAACTATATACTTGACATGATAATGGGATAATAAATTTGTACACTTTTACAATTTTATACAATAACATTGAAAACAATACTAAGCATGTTAAAATGAGATTCAGTACGAACACCAAAGTCTTTATGATTACAGCTGAATCAGGGACAACGGATTTAATTTAACACTCAGTAAAAATGTTCCTACAGTATATTTGATATGATGCTTGTATCTTTTGGTATTGGAATGCATCCTCATGTGAGTACGCAAACACACCCTGAATAGACACGACCATAGCTCATCACTCTCTGGTGTTTTTTTCCCCCCCCTACCTGTAGAGTGGCGCTCTCGAGCAGGCTATAACAGCTTTCCGCTCAGTCAGCGGTGATGACGGCGTGTCTGTAGGTGTAGCAGTGCGAGAACAGCACGGGACAGACGAGTCAGTGCACAGGTGAGAAGCAAGATTAGTTCATTCTCAGACTAAATCTCCTTTCATGTTAGACAAAGCTCATGTTGAATGAATTTGTGTCAAACAGTTGGCAACATTTTTGGCTCACAAATGTAGTAGTTGCAGGCCGTGGTGACCGGGTGAGTGTTATATCATTTTACAGTTGATTTATTTATTATTCATACAATAAAACTACTACTAACATGTAGTATGAGGGGTGCTCAAGTCAAGAGTTAAATTCAAATGTCTTATGAACGGTGACGAGACACGTGAATGGTGCAAACGTTTTAAAGAAGGCCGTACGTCCATGAATGATGATACCAGCCGAGGTGACTGGAACATTCAGTGTGTGGAATGCCTGATCCATGCCGAAGAGACACATCTGTCTGTGTGAACTGTACACACAATCATTCACCAACACCACTTGCACGTTACAGGAACTCAGCTGAGTTATTGCCACATCCCCATACAGTCCTGACCATTTCCAAATGTTTGGGAGTTCCTGGGAGGCCAGCATTTCAGCCGTGAGGCAAGCAGTCCGATCACGGCTCCAGCGTACTGAGAAACTCCAGGCGCTAGTGAAACACTGGGAAAAGTGCATTAGTGTATTAGAGGGTTATATAGATACATAAAGGGAGTTTTTACTGTCGTAACTGTGTTCTGTTATTCCGCACAATCAAAAGTCCTGGTTTGACTTGAACGCCCATGTAATTTAATAATAATTTAAATGTTAGCTTTTCCATACAGTTTTATTTTCTTCCTGTTTATCATTTGGCATGGATAATTTGGTATAACTTGCTTCATCTTTTACAGCCACTTACTGTATATTTTCCCGTTTATTATTTAAGATGAATTTATCTATTCCTTTTATATATTCCTACTTTGTTTATTATTTGACATTTTTTATTATTGCCCCTCTTTCTGCTGTATCAGATGTCTCCCCCCAGATGTCGTAGTGTTCCCCCGGTGTGTGGAGGAGGTCAGTGCTCTGGCGAAAATCTGCCACCGTCACCGATTACCCATCATCCCGTTTGGCACAGGAACGGGTCTGGAAGGAGGAGTGGGTGCCGTGAAGGTGAGTGTAGAAGTCTGTTGTGATAATCTTTACATAAACTACGATGTCCGTATACGAGGACATGACCTTTTTTTCCAGCTACGTCCTCAGACGAGGACAGTTTTCAGGGTATTTTTCATTTTCCAGACTTCTTTGTCTTTGAAGACACTGATTAATGTGCTATGTGTGGCAGGGTGGTGTGTGTTTCAGCCTCAGGAAAATGGACCAGGTGCTTGATTTGCACCCGGAGGACTTTGACGTGACGGTGGAGCCTGGCGTCACACGCAAGTCGCTCAACTCGTACCTGCGTGACACGGGCCTCTGGTTCCCCGTGGGTGAGATTCACTCGAATACTTGATATAAGGTTACAGACTGAGCTTTATTAGTGGTAGTTTGGTGTAGGACGTGTTGCTGTGCTCTGCGGTAAGCATTAAATATAGTGTGTGTGTGATGACAGACCCTGGTGCTGATGCGTCTCTTTGCGGCATGGCTGCCACCAGTGCATCAGGCACTAACGCTGTGCGCTACGGTACCATGCGCGAAAACGTCCTGAACCTGGAGGTGGTGCTGGCAGACGGGACGATCATACACACGGCAGGCAAGGGCCGGCGTCCCAGGTATAAAACACACACTCAACCTTTATAATGATATAAAAAAAAAAAAAAAAAACTTAATTCAAAAAGCTACAAAACGAAGCATGTGTGGAGAAAAATAAATAATTCTATCCTTCCTTCATCTTCATGCTTACTGTACTGAATTTGTTTGTAGAAAGACGGCAGCAGGTTATAACTTAACTAACCTGTTTGTGGGCTCCGAGGGGACGCTGGGGATCCTGACCAAAGCCACGCTCCGGCTGTACGGCATTCCAGAGAGCATGGCGTCCGCCGTCTGCTCCTTCCCCTCGGTTCAGGCAGCCGTGGACAGCACGGTGCAGGTGCTGCAGGCCGGCGTGCCCATCGCTCGCATCGGTGGGTGAACTGTAAGGGGCACAGGGCACCATCTGCCGCATTTTACTAGATCATGGTTACAATTGGTGTCATATTACAGAATTCCTGGACGATGTGATGATCGGTGCGTGCAACAGCTTCAACTCTCTGTCCTACCCCGTCCAGCCGACGCTCTTCCTCGAGTTCCACGGCAGCTCCAAGAGTCTGGAGGAGCAGGTGTCTATTACAGGTGTGTGTGTGTGGGATCCAAAATCTTAAGTTTCTGCATAAATATTAAAACACTATTCATTTAATACAGTGGGATGCATAAGTTTGGGCAGCCTTGTTAATCTTCATGATTTTCCTGTATAAATTGTTGGTTGTTACGATTAAAACTTTAAGTTAAATATATCTTATAGGAGACACACACAGTGATATTTGAGAAGTGAACCGAAGTTTATAGGATTTACAGAAAGTGTGAAAAATTAGGCAGGTGCATAAATTTGGGCACCACAAAAAAGAAATGAACTCAATATTTAGTAGATCCTCCTTTTGCAG
>JAQMYJ010000002.1:25942201-25960828 GCA_030014305.1 Clarias laeviceps | reverse complement strand
CTTTCTGTATCCTTCCCCTAAACCATGATGGTGAACAATCTTTGTTTTCAGGTCATTTGAGAGTTGTTTTGAGACCCATGTTGCTACTTTTCAGAGAATATTCAAAGAGATGGGAACCTTACAATTGGCACTCTTAAATACTCTCTCACATAATTGGATTCACCTGTGTATGGAGGTCAGAGGTCACTGAGCTTACCAAGCCAATTTGAATTCCAATAATTAGGTTTTGGAATCAATAAAATGACAACAGTGCCCAAATTTATGCACCTGCCTAATTTTGTTCAAACAATTATTGCACACTTTCTGTAAATCCTATAAACTTCGTTTCACTTCTGAAATATCACTGTGTGTGTCTCCTATATGATATATTTAACTGAATTTTTTCATCGTAACAACTAACGATTTATACAGGAAAATCATGAAGATTAACAAGGCTGCCCAAACTTACGCATCCCACTCTATATTAATTAGCGTTTAGAATAAACCGCCATACATTCAGGCAGACGCCCTTATCCAGAACGGCTTACGTTTAATTTTTTTATCTCATCAGAGCAGTTGAGGGTTAAGGGCCTTGCTCAAGGGCCCAACAGCGGTAAATTGGTGGTCATGGGGTTTAAACCTGGGAGCGACGCCTGACCACACACATTACATAATAAATATCAAGAACGGAAGTTCAGTTATGAAATTATGCTCTTAGTTATTAACTTTCCCTAGTTAATAAACTACAGGACATGTAAATAATCTGATCATTATGCAGAAATGATTGTCTAGCAGTGATGATCGCTCATTTAATGCCAGTTATGGATCATTAATCCCGGGCTGTAGTCTGTTTTCAGACTAAATGGGAAATTTCTAGACCAGGAAAATAATAATTATAATATTGTTTCAATTTCTGTTCTGTACTGTAATTGCTTTTGGTGCAAATTATTATAAATATATTTTTTTAAATGAACATGGAAATATATTTTATATATAGTTTACATCAAAAGTTTCTGTACATTTAGGCTTAAGTTATTCTGTTTCAGCTTTCCACAATTTTCCCATTACCAAACATTTTTAGATGTCAGTTTACTTTTTTCACTTCAGAGGTAATTTATAGAACTTAAGTTTTAAGACACAGATTTATTTCAGTTTTGAATTCACGATATCAGTGTTTCAGTGAGTTCAAACTGTACATACAGCAAATCTTTAAACGGATTGTAGGTTCTAGAAGGTGATATAATGACTTTCAGGAGCTTCTTATTGGTCCTAAAAGTAAAGTGCACAGCTTTTAGTGACTGTGCTTTTCAGTCTGCCCCAGCAGCTTTTTCACACATTTCTTAACTCCAAACATCCAAAGGCACTAAAAGCAGCTGTACAAAATTGTATGCAAAAGCAGGTAGTCCCCGACTTACGAACAAGTTCCGTTCCGGGAGCACGTTTGTAAATCGGATTTGTTCGATTTACGTTTTTTCTCTCCCTTGTGCTCCCTTGTGGTTAAATCGTCTCCCCTGCTGGGTCCCAGTGCTCGTCTTTTACTGGTATAATCAACATCCGTGCACGCGTGTACTGTTTACTATAACACTGTGACCACGTGTGTGTGTGTGTAAAACATATTTTATTTTGTGTTTTGTGTGCGCGTGTGTAAAGCAAAAGAAAGTCTCATTAGAAGGTTAAAAATCCATTTTCTCCCTCAGCCTCTCTTGTGTGCGCGCGCGCAATTTGACACCATGCCGGGTCACACACACACTCTCTCTCTCTCTCGCCTTTGGTGTGTATGCGTGTGTGTGTGTGTGTGTGTGTGTGAAGTACCTCCTCTCTGCTTCACACACACACTCTCTGCTCTGTCGCGATTCTTTTCAAAGGTAAAGTACAGGTTCATTTGTTTGTTTGTTTTACGTTACAGCAGTCATTCCGTTATTAAGCGCTCACACGAGTGTCATTAGCGATGTTCCTTGAGCTAATTTTTACGACAAAACAGTCTTTCCGTTAATGTGTGTTTATGTGAAATTCAAATAAGAAAGGTTTACTGTGTAAGAAAGTCTCATTAGAAGGTTAAAAATCCATTTTCCCCTCAGCCTCTCTTATGTGTGCGCGCGCGTAATTTGACACCGTGCCGGTTCACACACTCTCTCTCTCGGGACGGGAGGGGCTTCATACACACACACACACACACACACACACACACACACACACACACACACACACACATATACACACACACACACAGTGCCTGCGCGCATAAACGGAAACACCTTTCTGTCGGAATTTATTTTTTAAAAGGTAAAGTGCAGGTTAATTTGTTTTATTCTTACTTTATATTGTGTGTTAATTATTTCTATGTATTTATTTTTTTGGGCTGTGTAATGAATAATTTGAGTTTCCATTATTTCTTATGGGAAAATTAAATTTGGTTTACGAGTGTTTTGGAATACGAGCCCGCTTCCGGAACGAATTATGCTTGTAATCCGAGGTTCCACTGTATATCATACAATCTGATGCACTGCAGTGTTTTGTTTAGTTTTTTATGTTTTTTTTGTACAATATACGTGAGCTACTTCCGTGATTTGTTTTCATCTACAAATGTTCGTAGAACCGTGGTCCGTTTGTATCTGTGGAAATTCATAACTCAAATGTTTGTAAGTCGGGGACTACCTGTATAAAAGTCTTTGGACCACACAGCCATTGCATGGTTTAAAGAAGCACCAGTAAAGAGAAAGATAAAGAAACTATTGTCATTGTAGTAATGAAAAAAATAACGAAATTTGTTTGTTGTGTACTCTGTACATCACTATGCACCGAATGACTGTCATGCAAAGAGGAAGCCCCTATTCAGAGAGCGTGATCAGTGCTATATCTATATATGGAGAAAAAAAGGGAGGCTTTTAATCATGTTGTATTTTGCTTTAAAAGAACTTCAGAAAATATGCTTTATGACCAAAGAAAAGTTACACCCTCTAACATTTGGTTGGACCATTTTTGGCTTTGATTGTAGTGCGTAATCAGTGTTGCATAAATTTTTGGCTAAAAGTTTGTACTGATGGTGGGAGAGTCTAAGCACGAAAAAGCACAATGAGAACAAAAAATTCTCCATCACATCCCAAAGACTTTCAATGTGGTTAAGGTCAATTCAGGTGTGAAAACGGTTCTTCATGCTCCCAAATCACTGTTCACAATCAATTCACAGTCCTGGAATACGGGTGTACTGTCAAGAATGAAAAAATCCATTAATGGGACAACCTGGTCATTTGGGTAGTCTTTTTAATAATTGCTACAGAAATTATTTAATCAAAGCCTCTTAAGTATTTGCTTTTTTAAATTGAAATGCAAATTGTTATTTTTTTGTTTTTATATGGCTAAGGCGGATTACTAAAGCACATCAGCCAGCAGGTTAAACCTTGGTTGCAGCTGAGTCTTGTGAAAGTATTGGAGTCGCCATCGCAAAGCTCCGACCTGATTAATAGAAAATAGTCTGGCAGAGCTGAAACAGAGCCCAGGTTGAGTCGATAAAAATGGTACTTAGCAAACCGACTTGATAAATGCAGCTCATTTGCTATATTCCCCCTGTGCAGTTTTAAACTGTGGAGCGTTTTTATTAAGGAAAACCTGGTATTAAACATAACTTTGTTTTAAACCAAGTATTAATTTTCACTTTTTAAGAGCTTCTTTATGTTTGAAGTGTATTTTTAAAGTAAATTATTGGTTAATTAGTTAGGATCAACAAGGATTAGACTTGTTGACAAGAGAGGTACAGGTTGTCCCTGACTTACGAACATTCGAGTTATGAATTTCCGCAGATACGAACAGACCGTGGTTCTTCGAACATTCGTAGATTCGAACAAATCATGGAAGTAGTGCATGTGTATTGTATAAAAAAAATAGACACTGCAGTGTACCAGTTACCAATATTTACAATTATATATAATATTTGTTGTGTCTATGTGAAAAAAAAGTCTGTGTGTAAAGTCTGGTATATTGTATGTGTGTGTGGGGAGAAATGAGTCGGCCTCACCGGTTTCAATGAATCAGTCCAGGAGCACGATGATAGAAAATGTTTGTCCTGTAAAGCCGTCCTGATGGGAATAATCCTAATTTCAGAAAATTCTCAACAAAACAGAGTTTACAGTGCAACACAGTAAAAAAAACAACAAAAAAAAAACAGCTCTGAGACAAAATGGAGTCCCGGATTCCCCTCGCGATTTAAAGGCGCAGAGACAACACTGTTACATTTGACATGTGAGATTCATTTCCTTAGGCTTGGTTACGGTTTTTGGCCACATGATGGCAGTGTGCGGAAAGGGGACAGAGAAGTAGTCAAGTGGATTGGTACAGTATGCTTTACATTGTATAGTCATGTCATAGACTCACTTTGTCTTTAAGAACAAATGGAACTTGCTTCCAAAATGGAACTCGTTCGTAAGTCGGGGACAACCTGTAGTCGGCGTTGCGTTTTTGAGTTGAGTTGGTGCAAACGTTAAAAAAAATAATAATAAACTATGTCCAGAAACAACAATCCCTGCCAATGTGGTTCGGAGCCCGGTGCAGTCGCTCCTGTGGAGATTCAACAAGTGGATAGCCTGATCCTTTAAAAAAAAAAAAATAATAATAAAAAATAAAAATCGATGGATAACTTGTTACCAAGTTGTGTGTACTGTACACCCCAACACCACTTGCCCTTAACCGGAACTTGACTGGGAATTATTGCCACATCCTCTATACAGTACACTCTTTATTCCGCAATTCCATATATTTGGGGATTTAAAGGAGTTCCTGGGAGGCCAGGGTTTTCAGACATGAAGAGGCAATCCTGTCATGGCTCCGGCAAACAGTACTAAGAAAACTTTCTACATTGATGGTATCCAAGCACTAGTGAACCACTGTGATAAGTACATTAGCAGGGGATTATATAGAGAAATACTGTAAAAGGAGCTTTCACTCTCATAACTGTGTTCTGTTACAGTATACTGAAAAATCAAAAGACCCTGGATAACTTGAACGCCTGTCATAATAATAATAATAATAATAATCAATTGTGTGTGTGTGTCCAGAGGAGATCACACGAGAAAACGGTGGCTCAGACTTCACCTGGGCTGAGGATGAGGAGACTCGCTCACGGCTATGGAAAGCTCGACACGATGCCTGGTACGCTGCACAGGCACTCCGGCCAGGCTCCAAGGTGAGAACACACACACATGCATGCGCACACACACACACGCGCGCGCGCGAACACGCCTGCCTTTTAAAAAAATATATATTTATAATGTGTTTCTTTTGATCACTTTACATTTTTCTGTCTCTTTCTTTCTCATTGCGTCTTCACTTGAGGAGTGTGAATTGTCAGGTTTATGTCTTGTGTATTAAAAGTTGAACATAACGAGAACCAAAATGATGAGTGAGACTTGTGTATGTGTGTGCATGGATGTACAGTAATAATAATATCCAGGTTGATAAGAGTAGGAATAGGAAAGGCAGGAATAGTAGAAAACTGCAGTTTTAATGTTTATGAAAATCTAAGAAATCAAAGAAAAGGTTTTCTTTGGACACATAAAATGTACCATATGAAAGTTCCAGTCTCTCCATCACTGTATGTGTGTGTTTGGCTGCAGCCTGTTCGAGCATTCATCTTCCTTTGAAGACTTAATTAATTAAAGAAATAATAATAATTAAAGTGGGGAGCGCATGGTGGCTCACAACCAAACCAGCCCAGCGCGTAAGTCTGTCTCTCTCATTTGCTTTGCAGGCGTACTCTACAGACGTGTGTGTGCCACTCTCTCGTCTGCCTCAGGTCATCGTGGAAACCAAGGAAGACCTGATGAGAAACAATCTTATAGGTATACACACATACACACACACTTACACTCGTTCTGTCCCAAAAGCAAGACTTGTGAATACAAGTTACATTACAGATGTGACGTTAAGATTAAACAATGTGAAGAAATACAAAAGTGTGAAGTTAGCCTTGCTTCCTATAACATTTCTGTGCATCACATAACATCACTGTGCTCTCTTCTATTTATCTATTTATTAATATAATAAAATGTGATCTGACCTTCATCCAAGTCAAGGGTATCGACAAATATAATGTGCCTAAAATAATAACACATGATCTTTCATATCTTTATTGAGAACAACCATAAAAACCTCACAGTGCTAGTGGAAAAAGTATGTGAATCCTTGAGTTAATGACCTCAAAAAAGCTCATTCAGGCCAGATGTTAGCATACTGTACTGTACCTGGAGTCTTATTAAGAAAATGAGTTTGGAGGTGTGGACTAGAGCTACTTTGACTGATTTAAAAACCACTAAAACTTTTTGACTTTGCTCCGCACAAGAAGAATATGCTTACTGTATATGAGCTATGATGAAGAGTTTTCAGAGGATCTACGATCAAGAATTGTTGATTTACTAAAGCTGGAAAGGGTTACAAATTGATTTCAAAGACTTTAGAAACTCACCAGTCAGGCAAATGGAGACACTTTGAGACTGTGGCCACTCTAACAGAATGTGGAAATGACCCGAAGAGCAGAGCGAAGACTCATCAATGAGATAAAGAAACAACCCTGAGTGACCGCCAAAGAATTGAAGGCATCATTGGAACTGGCGAACATCTGTGTTCATGAGGTGACAATATGTAAAACGTTGAACAAGCAGGGTGTCCGTGGCAGGACCCCACAAAGGAAGCCTCTGCTTACTAAAAAGAACATTGCTGCACGCCTGAAGTTTGTGTAAGAGCACATTGACACTATCAGCAAAATGTTTTGTGCACTAATGAAACTATTATCATGAAAACTTCATCCTAGCTGTAAAGTATGTTTGAGGAAACCTCATGAGTTGGGCCTGCTTTGCTGCCTCAGGGCGTGGCCAGCTTGCAGTCATTGAGGGAAAGATGAATTCCCAATTTCTTCAGGATAATGTAAGAACGTCTGTACATCGAAACTCTGTAGAAATTGGGTGATGCAACAGGACAATGACCCAAAACACCGGAGCAAGTCCACAACAGAATGGCTTCAGGAAAAGAAAATCCGCCTTTTGGAGTGGCCGAGTCACAGCCCAGACCTCAACACAATAGAGATGCTATGGAATGACTTGAGGACAGCCATACACATGAGACGTCCAATGAATATGACAGAGCTTAAGCAGTTCCACCAGGAAGAATGAGCTAAAATTCCAACTGAACCTTAATGATGTGCAGGTCTGATCCACAGCTACAGGAAGAAAAATGGATGAGTTCAAACAAAATGTACAATATCGTGTTCTAACTGGTTTAATGCAGGATATAAGAGCTGAAATTCTGGGCCCGTATTCACAAAGCTTCTTAAGCCTAAAAGTTGCTCCTACTGACGAAATTCTAAGAAAATTCGTAGAATTATGACATTTTCTTAGAATTTCCCCTTAAATTTAGGACTAAATCTTAGTAAAGATAAAAATGATTCAGGAAACATCTTAGCCCTAAAAACAGCTCCTAAGGTAAAAATTGTTAAGAGAAGAGAGGAGGACTTTTAAGAGGCTTAAGAGTTTCTATATCAGAGGATAAAATGGTGGAAAGAAGAAATACTTTCCTTACTCAGAGTTGCTCTTAGAGGTTTCCTAAATCACTTTTAGTCTAGGACTCCCAGCTAGGACTTTTTAAGCTTAGATACAGTAGGAGCTCTCTGAAACTTTGTGAATACGGGCCCTGATCTATAACTTTTAGTCTCAAACTAAAAATGTCTCAAGTGTACAAAATAATTGGCCCTACCAAAGCAAACCTTTCAAACCGCATTTCACCCTCTAAAGAATGACACATAAAAAAAAAAAAGTCATAGTGTGGGGCGAATTAGAAATGTTTGTGATGTTTTTGTGTCAGGTCCAATTGCAGGTCATGTGGGAGATGGGAACTTCCACTGCATCATGGTGATGAACCCTGACGACCCCGATGAAGCGCACAGAGTTTATGAGTTCACAGACAGACTGGCCAGGTCTGAACATCTCTCTCTCTCTCTCTCTCTCTCTGTGTCAGTTTTCATGTGGATCACTATGTATACAGCCAGCTCCAACAATCTGAGTCCACTGCCAAGAAAATCAAACTAAAACAAATTACTGTTTGATCAAATTATAGTTTCTCAATAACGGAGTGCATCACTCTTCACTATACTGTACAGTATACGTATATAGTTACACAAGTTATTGGAAGTTATACAGACAAATACAAGCTGAAACCATTTCTGTATAACTTTAGCATATACAAGAATTTATTTTAACTACCTTTTAAAAAAAAAGACAAATACGCAATTTTTCGACTAGCTTTATAAAACACTTTGTCCATCTGTCAACAAGCTTTCGTATTTCCTCATAAAAAAATGTGAGCCATGAATGCACCGCTGTCTCCACTCCTTCATTAGAAGTGAATCTTCGTCCTCGTAGGGCTGCTGGTGAAATGTCTGATGGTGCGAGATCAGGACTATAGGGAGGATGCTTTAACCCCCCAAAAAGATGTTTTTGCAGAGTGTCAGTGACAGTGCGGGCATGCAAGATTGTCATCCAAGATGACGACGTACTTGTATATCAGCCCTCTGTGTTTAATCTGAAGTTTAGGCTTCAGCTCTTCAATCACCGTAACGAGCACTTTTGATTGTTGAACCTTTTTCCTGATAATGTTCTAATACTGACCCTTGAGAATCCAAAAAAAAGCTGTAAGCATTGATGAATTTTCCAGCTGATGGTTGACTTTTGAACTTTTTCCTCGCTCGGCGATTGAGGATGTTTCCGTTCCATACTCTGAGGTTTACTCTCAGGCTGGTAGTGATGAATCCGTGACTTGTCACCAGTAATGATTCTCTTCAAGAAACTTTCACCTTCCTTAGAGTATCAGTCCAAATTTAATTAGTAGATATCCAAGCCCTTCTGTTTATGCTCTTCCGTGAGTTGTTTCGTCACCAGGTACACCCTCAGTCCACCAAAAAAACAAACAAACAAAAAAAAACATTCAGACGTGCACAGCAGTGACTAGGGAGACAATAGCCTTGAATGGAAATCGCTGATAAGACAGTGCGGCCAGGAGAAGTTGTAATATAACCAGAGTGCGGATAATTTTTGACTGCCCCTCATAAATTTCATTTAATGATAATGACTTCCATTATTGTCTGAATCAAATATACATATTTGAATTGCAATTTGATTTTCCAATTTTGACCAAGGTATGTATAAACAGGTGAGTTACACAAAAAAATAAATAAATTTCTCAGCCATAAACAGATTCTTAAAAGCTGAATGTTATGCATCTGCAACCTGTTGGATTTTTGGGCTGGACCTGACCTCGTCAACCTGGATACTAATCAGTGCTGCTTCTCTGACTCTCCACATGTCCGTTGTTTGTACTGTAGGAGGGCTCTGTCAGTGGACGGGACGTGTACAGGAGAACACGGCGTGGGTTTGGGGAAAAGGGCTCTGCTGCGGGAGGAACTCGGTCCTCAGACCATGGAGGTGATGCAAAGCCTCAAAGCCACACTGGATCCCAAAAACCTCATGAACCCTGGCAAAATCCTGTAACTGCCCCATTTGATCTGTGAGGCAGAAACGACAGAACTTCCATGACAGTACCTCTCGGATGGTGCGTGTAGTGTTGTAGTGCATGTGTGTTACCTGTAATCAGATATGATGCTGTGAAGTGGCACATGATGATGATGATGATGATGATGATGGCTGTAGGAGGCATTGTGTCGATTCAGCTTTTAAATAATGAAATGATTCACTGTAAACGAGCCAGGTTAGATTTTAAATGATTCATTATTAATGAATTAATGAAATAATTTACCTTCCTAAAAATTCACAGTCAGTTTTATCCTTTAAATGACTGAGAATAAATTTAGCTTTTAAATAATAAAATAAATTGTGACCTAAGCGCATGGACACATTCATGATGTTTGTTTAAAATATATGAAATCAGTTTTCATCGTGCATAATCTATTCTGTTGTCTTTTTATAATGTGAGAAATAAAAAAATGTGCCGTCCAAGATAAAGGAATGCGATGGACTTACAGCTTTCTGTGTAAAACACCTCATCCTAAGAATGATCTCTACCCCATTACTGAACTGATCAAAGCACAGAATCAGTCTGAGCACTTAAAAATAACAATGCATTAAACTAAGGTTGTAATTTAACTGCAAATATGTAATGAGTCAAAAAGGTTTCAAGATATGTAGTATCTTATGTATGAATACATGGATACACTTCATGTGGTAGACTGCTTGGAATCAAAGATTGGGGGGGGGGGGTACTGTACTGTACATCGGGGGTGTGGGGGGTCCCTGGAGCCTACCCCAAGAGACTTAGGAGGTACGAGCCGGAGTACACCCTGGACGGGGTGCCATTTTTTAAATACATTTTAATTTAGATGTTTGCATTTGCAGTGGTAAAATTTGGCAGTTATAGGGTATACAGGATATACTCTAATAATCCTACAGGTGGCGCTTTGTAAATTATCTACACATTAGCAGGCAGCACATCATCCCATGATAGTATGAGCAAATAATTTGCGATGTTTGTTTTGTAAATAATCAGGATATTTATAAAATCATGATAAACAGTATAGCAAAACAAATGGAATCAGCACCTACTGTAATAAACAGACTGTATAAAAAGAACAGGACGAACCTGTGACAGGACGGACCCTCCACAATGTCCCCCCTAGGTTTTCTGTAGAGCGCCTTTGAAGCCCAACTGTGGGAGCTCCGGTTAATCCATACAAACGCCTGCTTACCTCAGCTATCACAAGCTAGCAAGCTTAGCATTAGCTTTGCTAAAATGCTTAGGTGGCCAATGTTAATTTATACACTTTGATAGGTTAAACCACAACATTTCCAGTTTGCTGGTTAGTTTAAGTCATGCATTGCAGCTAGCTAGCGTGCATCGCAGATCAGTCACACCCCTAATTATGCATCATTTTATAGCTTCACGTAAAATTAACTGATGAGTTACTGTACAGTTGTCAGGAATGGGAAATCTACCAAGCTTTATTTCTGTTGTAAACTTTCGCATTTTAACATAAGGGTCTATGGGGATCGACTCTCTTTTGGAGTCTAGTGGACATTTATGGAACTGCACATTTTGGATTTTTCTTTTTTCCCCCAGAACAGTATTGGTTTAACTTTTAATTTATATCATTCTCATCAGACGGCCTTATCCAGAGCGACTCACATTTCATCTCATTATATGAAAAGTTGAGGGTTAAGGGCCTTGCTCAGGTGCCCCAACAGTGGCAGTTTGTAGTGCTGGGGTTTGAACCTGGGACCTTCTGATCAGTAGGTCAACACCGTAACCACCGAGCTAGATCATAGCGCTGATTTGCATGGGAAATACGTTTAGAATTTTAATTATATTCGGAAATCTACTAAATTATTCGATAAATAAAACTCGTTGGTTATAGGGATGGGAATCACCAGGGGTCACCTGATACATTGTTATCATGATACCTACAGTTCTGCATCGCGATTTTCTAAATATTTTCTAAAAATCAGATACAATTCAAAACAAACTTTGCAAATAATTCCCTTCTACCACACGAGTGCGCTGCCTGCCAGTGTGTCAATACTTTATAGTGAACCACCTGTAGGATTATAGAGGAATCATAGGGATTGAAATTTATAATCTCTGGATAATGAGGTGAAGGCTGTTCTGTTGTATGTCAGCATCATGTTTAATCCAATGTACAACTTATCTTTTGTCTGTGCTTTTCGTTCATCTCATTCTCCTTCTTTGTTTTTAGTATAGTATTTTTTCACCACATGGCACACAGGACATATCATGGAGAACCTATTATGCAAAATTCAACTTTCAGTCATTTTTAGACATTTTCTAGATAAGTCTACAGTGTGTCTCTCTCTTTTTTTTATTTATTTATTCATTAGATTTTCCCCCTAATGTGACCTCATACAAGATACCCCTCCCCCAAGGTCTGCTGTTCTCAGTTAGGGCGTGGCTCATCAGAAATTCATTTAGGAGTTTGAGGTGATGTATTTATTATCTGCTCCGAATTTCAGCTGAAGCATTATGAGAGCACTTTATAGGACCTCTGAGTTAACTTGTTAAAGAAATTTAACAAATCTTACAGATTTTCTGTTTTTAAACCAACCTGTTTTTGTACCACACACTATTTCCCATTTGGCTGAGTTAATGCATGCACCAAAATAGATAAATAAAAAAATAAGGTTAGAATAGACGAGGTATTAGAAGAGATATTTTGAGATTTTTCTGCAGCCCCTTTGGGAAAAAGGAAAAAATAAACAAACATAGTGAGAGCCTTCGCTAACATCCTGCCCATTTTCTCTCATTTGGGAAAATCAAACAGTTTCTGAATCTTCTCTCAGGATGCCAGTCTTGATATTTTGGACTGTACGTTTAATCATCACGACTCATCACATTTTCAAGCCATTTAATTATTAATTAATTACCACCACCACATACACACTCTTTCTTCGATGTGTGTGGGTTGTTAAATACGAAATAAGTCTACATTTGGACTGTCTGCAATTTCCTGCTTCAATGTGAAAACCGAACCGGAACCTGTTTTGAGACAGACTTACAGTAATATGGTCTCAGAGAGAGACAGAGAGACAGAGAGACAGACACACACAAGTCCATTGTTTTGACTTTTTTAATTATATATATCATCAGTATTACTCAGCCCACAGACTGCACATCAAAGTCATCAGACGGTTAAGTTTTTTTACATCCTAAAAACAGGCGTCCATTCACATCTCCAGAAATGTATTAACCAAAAAAAAAAAAACATGAAATGAAGGAAAGCAGGAAACTGAAGCGTCTCTCAGCGACACAATGTCGTCACCAAGTGCGCCTTTCCTACTTTCCCCGTCTCCGTCCTCGCCCCACACCTCCGTTTCCCAAAGAAGATAACATGAAGTACAAGCGACCTCGTCGCACCAGCGGGAACGGGACCGACCGCCACGTGATTGGTCGGTTTGCAAAGCCCCGCCCCTTACCCATCAGTCCTTTTTCAGGCTGTTTCTGTCCATTATATTTTCCTTGCAGATGTATATATATATTTTTGTTTTCTTACAATTCTCACATTTTCTATCAGAGGATGTTCTTTATACAGCAGAGGCATCCAAGAGCGTCAAGAGTTTTTTTTTTTTGTGAGTTTTCTCACAGGATTGTAACAAAAAACAAAGGAAAAAAAAAAAGGAAGAAGAGAAAGGAAAAAAAAGGAGAGGAAGATCGTATCTCGCAACAGTTTCACACCAGTCCGTCTGTGGTTTCACATCCAGACGTTAAGCAGCTTTCCAGATGTGTACAAGCACTCTCACTCACTCACTCACACACACACACACACACACACACACACACACACACACACACACACACACACACACTTGGAGGAATTGGAGTGACATTGTAAATGAAAAATCATTAAACGGGCCTGTGTGACTCAGGAAGGGAAATTTCAATTCCCAAAGCAAACACCCACCCTTGCACCCACACCCACACCCACACACACACATTAGACTGAAACATTCATAACACAGCAAAATGTAAACCACACACACACACACACACACACACACCTTGCTTTGGCGCACAGAACCCCCCCCCACGATTTCCAAGCCCGTAATCCCGGTATGCCTCTACACCTAACCCCGCCCCCATGCCACACCCCCATTTCCAAATAAGGACAACACGAAGCACAAGCGACACCCATCTAAATCAGCATATTCCACATATTGGCTCCGCGTGACCCCGCCCCCTCCTCCAGCCGTGAGCCCTTTGTCCGTCTTCCTGTCGGACGGGTGCGTCAGAGGAACGCGGGGAGAACCTCGGAGACCCGAGACTCCAGGGGACAAAGGTCCAGCGCCGGTCGCTAAAATGAGGGGCAGTTAGTGGGTAGCACGGACGCTAGCTAGTATATAGCAGGCAAGGGGGGGGTTTGTGGGATACGTGTGAAAGTAACACCCGAAGGTGTGTTTCTGTTCTTCTATTTGGTTTTTCGCGTCAACATCGACGCGGGTTTGATCCGTTCTGATCGAATAAATAGGACTGATTGTTTTATTTGGTTACATCAGTGTCCGGATAGCCAGGTGGAGGTCCATAAAGTGCCCTGAGAGAGAGAGAGAGAGAGAGAGAGAGAGAGAAAGAGGGAGAGAGAGAGAAAGGGAGTATTGTTTTTAGACACCCATCAGTTTTCTCTAAGCTACGAGCGTTCCTGATCAATGAGAGGAAGAGAGACATCACACCTTTCTCAGCAGTAGTATGAGGGAATGGAGGTCAGTCAGAAGGATGCTCAGGGCAGGAGCGGTTGATCTCAAACCACGTGTCTATACAGCTACACACACACACACGTTTATAATACTGGAATTAAACATTTTAAAACATGAAGCCATCCTTAGTAGTATTTCTTTTTTTTCTTTTTTTAACAACAGCAACAACTAAAAGAAAAGGAAAAAAATCATCAGAAAGAAAGTAACTGGGGAGGAAAAAAAGTGTTAATCTTTTCCCTCTATTTGAGTCTGTTTCTGAACAATGTGTTTTAATTGTCATCAGAGATACAGAGGATGATCAGGTCTGAACTTAAGTCACGTTTGAAAAGTTCACATGTTCTCTGGATAACTGGTCAATGAAATCAATATACAGACACACACACTTTATACCTGTCAAAAGTTTGGAAAACACCTTCTAACTCCATAATCTTTCCTGATCTTCATTTCTTTCTACACTGTAAAATAATACTGATGGCGTCCAAAATATACAATGATCTCTTTTGAAAAGTTGATATTGGGATGTATCTGCTACTTATGCTCTATAAATCCTTCATAACGGCTCTAATTGAGGTGCTGGTGATTTCTGAAGCTGGTGACTCTAAATGAACTTCTGATCTGCAGCAGAGGTAAGTTTTGTTCTTGCTTTCCTGGGAAGATCTTTATGAGAGCCAGTTTCATCATCATGGTGCTTGATGGGTTTTGCAAACTCAATTTCAATTTATTTTTATTTGTATAGCACTTTACATTTGTCATTGTCCCAAAGCAGCTTTACACACTCAAAAGAATTGGCAAGAAAAAACTCCCTGAGATGGTAATAGGAAGAAACCTTGAGAGGAACCAGAGTCAACAGGGAACCCATCCTCATTCGGGTGAAAACGGATAGCAGGGATTGATCTGCATCATACTGTGTGAGACTGGAAGTATAACAGGAGATGTGTTTAAGTTAAAAGTGAGTCCAGTTCGTTATTGGAGGCTCAGGTAGACTGTAGGAAACTCCAGTCCTGAACTATCGAGCGACTGAAACACTTGACGATACTGTTCTTACAAAAAATGTTCCAGAAAGTCTTTCTACTGACCGAGGATGAGGAGGAGCGACACGGCGCTACAGTCAGGAACTGTACCTGAGGTAAATATAGATAGATAGTTTGGTAACTCAGGACGATTTCACATTAGGGCACTTGACCCTAGGGTTGAGTATCATTTTTATTAAAAAAATTTTTTTTATTATTTTTTCATTATTATAATTTTTTATTTGCATTTTTTTTTTTTTTTTTTTACACAATACCGGTGCCAGATTAAAACTTTTAAAATGGTACCAGTGCCTAAATAATGGCTGAACCAATACGTAAATAAATAAACAATATATTTTTTTAACAGAGCCATAAAAAATGATGAATAAAATTAAAGAAAGGCTTTTAATTTAAATAAGTAAATAAATAAACGAAGAATATATTAAAAGTTTAAAGTATACATAAATATAAATAAATACAAAACACAACTAATTTACATACTACCTGACCAAACTACAATAATTAATTATTAACACCAATAACAGTAGTTGGTAATTTTGGTTTGCTACAAACCAGCTTCACACGTCAGCAGTTCTTTTGCAGAAATATGACCATATTTATTTAACCCGACACGTCTCCTGACTCTCCTAGTGTTGGTCTGACTTCACACTTTAGATGTTTAGGCTTTTAAATTTAAGTGTGTTTAGCTTAGCGATCTACTGCTACGGTACCTGTTATTGTCAGAGCGACTGTAGTGTAATTACTACATGCATTCCTGAGTCGGGCGAAAACGAAATGGACACTTGTGTTAATGTGTTACTGTGTTACTACACACATTAGATGGATTTGTATTATTAGATCTTTCGGACTCGTGTCCATGTGCTGCGTTTTCTCAGTCAGGAATTGTTTTCCACGTGCGTGGAGGGAGATGATGCTTCTTACAGTACGTCCGTTTCAGAGAACCGATTGATCGCTCAGGCATTTTAGTGGCACCGAAATCTGCGTTCTGATTCGGTTCTAGTTATATAGGTACCGGTGCCATGTTGGCGCTGGGTTTCGGTACCCAAACCTGGTTCATTTTCATCAGTAGGCACCAAAGTGAATCAGGGGTTAGTTAATTTTTGGTGCTAGAGAGTCACGTCATTATGTCATTGTATACGTCCGTATGTCTCTACTTTCTCATCAATACAATGTTAATGGCAAGTACGAACTTCAACCTGGTTTTGCGAGCAGTTCTCCTGCCTTTATCTTTACTAGAAAGCTGCCCATTGCATATTGAGTCCATTTGTTTTTTTAAAAGATGGCTGTGTCCTTTTTTAAGATGACTCAGCCCAGCCTGATGTAACAGTCCTTTGTCCTAGTGCCTCTGTGGAACCCTTTTCTCTGTCTCAGGGCTGGTGCGCTTCGGCTGTCTGAAAACAAAAAACTGGTTCGAAATTGGGCACCGACTCCAAACTAGCTCTGGAGCCAGTGCTGTCTGTCCCCCCTGAAATCTTTGTGTTCACGTAGCACACATTAATCTCATCCTCTGACCCACACAGCCGTAGCTGATACAGTAGGAAGGCACGCGAGAGCGTCGCTCTTGACGTTTTTCCCGTAGTATCATTAATACTAGAGCTGCGTTCCACTCCGAAGTGCACTTCACAGGGTGCTCCCTAGTCCCTGCTCCGTTTGCAGGGAATGTCGGCGAAGGGAACTCAGCCATTTAGGACACCCAGCGCTGACGTCATTTACTCCGTGTGTTACCATGGGAACCTCGGATACCTGTCACTGCTGCTGTGGAAATTTCACACTGTGGACATTAAATATAGAATATTTATTGAAACAAATACTGATACCGTTATAAAACAGATACTATTGGAACGTGTATAACTTGTAAATACATTACTGTATTTACAAGTTATACACAGTATAACTATAACTATAAATTATTATAATAATAATAATAAATTATTAAAGATGTAATTTTTTTTTTAGATTTCTAGCCTATATAATTCTACGTATTTCTTAATTTAGTTAAAATTCGAATTATTGCGTCCTATTAATATAATTTTGTCCACGATAATAATGATTCTTTTTTCGAACTACGCAATGACTGATGGGACATTTTTCGTTCCCTTTTCCGGTGAAGTGAAGACCTGTTGTCCACTCGTTCCCTACACCGTCCTCAGTTCCCTTTAAAGTGAGCAGTTTCGCTTCCTGCGGTTTGGAATCGCACTCAACACCCTGTGAAGTGGACTTCGCAGGTTACTTCAGGCCGACTGGAACGCACCTTAAGCACAGCGTACCCGAGAACGGAGAACAAAAACAAATCAATCGTGCCTAATGTGAAAACGCCCTAAAAAGGATGAACAGATGAAAGAAAAAAAAAAAGGGTACAATGGTTCAAGTGGTTTCATGCGTGTGTGTTTACCTTTTGTGATAGATGCAGAGGCACGGCAGTCTGGCGATGGTGTCTCCCTGCTGCAGCTCCTCCAGACAGATTACACACTCGCCTGCGTCTCTTGCCAGCACGTCATCTACACACACACACACACACACACACAGGAGGATGTGATGAGCGCTTATTCTGTACCCTCATCAGTTTATTAACATGTCTGTGTCCTTTTCTTCGCCGTGTCGTTTCTGAATAAACTGAATAAAGTCCTGCAGCGTGTGATAAAGAGTCGCGAACGTCCCTGCGAAAGGCCGCATCGGATCGATGTCACATGTCCGAAACTGTGCGCGACTGAGTGGATCAGCGTCCGGTGGAAAGAAGGTCAGCAAAAGGTCAACGCACCACCCTCTAGCCCTTTCATTACACACGTCCTGATCAGTTCATTTCATCACGATCCCTGTTAGAGACTGAAATGCAGCTGTGCTGACAGCAGGGGGCGCTGTCGAGAACACTCCTGCATCTTTGTGGTGAAGAGAGCGAGGAGTTCCTGCCCTCAGACGCGTGTTGAAACCTGCAGTTCTTTTGCTTTGAGCTGATAACCGAGGACGGGCGCTTCAACACACACACACACACCTACACACACACCAGATGCTGTTTCTATCACTACCGGTAAACATGTTTTCGCAAAGCCAGGAAACGTACAAGAGCAACGACCCATACCGCATACCAGACGTTCTCTGTGTAGGGACTCACCACTTCCCTTGGAAACACCTGTGTGGCTTTGTGTGTGTGTGTGTGTGTGTGTGTGTGTGTGTGTTTAAGTATTGATGGACCAGGTCAAAATTAGACTAATAGCTAATGCAACCTAGAGGAATTCTATATTGGGAGGTTAAGTCACTAGCTAACAGTAAATGCCATCAGAACAGCTTTCAGAAATGTTACACACACACACACACACACACACACACACACACACACACACACACACACACACACACACACACACACACAC
>JAQMYJ010000002.1:25906126-25925265 GCA_030014305.1 Clarias laeviceps | reverse complement strand
TCTGTGTGTGTGTCTGTGTGTGTGTCTGTGTGTGTGTCTGTGTGTGTGTCTGTGTGTGTGTGTCTGTGTGTGTGTGTGTGTGTGTGTGTGTGTGTGTGTGTGTGTGTGTCTGTGTCTGTGTCTGTGTCTGTGTGTGTCTGTGTCTGTGTCTGTGTGTGTGTGTGTGTGTGCATGCACGCCTCCATTATAAGTTTCCAGTTTGTTTACTCGGGATAAGTTTGGGCCTTAGAGTTCCGATTTTATTCAATAAACCTAATGTTTATTGTCTGATTTGTCTTGATATCTATTTCGTACAGATTTTTGAATACTAAATACTACTAAAAGTATATAATAAACACTGAAGTGTAACTTGCGGCATTATTGTTTAAATGTTACGTCTTGGAGTGATGATCTCTTTCCTTTTCCTGCTCTATACTCCAGTCCAGTAGGTGGTGGTATGGAAACAATTATTCATAAACACAAGAAGAAAAAGCAACTTAAAAAAAAAAAGGACTATTTGCGCAAGATGGAAGCGGTTTGTTTTTTCCACTGAATTTTAAAGTAATAAACAAACAGTAAATCAGTACGTGCTGGTTCAAGTGATAAATTCATGTTTTTTTTTCAAATTTGTCTTAAATCAAAATTTAAGGTAAGTATAAGTACATTACAACAGGTCTTGATCTTTATGCATTTTGCCACTCGGCAGGAGCGTGATTTGATTGGACTCCTGTGAAGTAGCACAACACAGCGGAAGTATTTTCATTGAAAAGAAAGCAGTTAAATTTAGTCCAAGTACACCGTAACTTTAAAAGACACCAACTGGATTTAGCTCGGCGTGACTGCAGAAGCTTTACATGAGTCTCAGATAAACTTTGGACGAGGGTTGTGGAATTTGGCCCCGCTCACTTACATTGTGCTTAAATACCGGGTGACGAACTTCACAGTCGGTGTGCAGAGCAGAAAAATTTATAACAACCTGTGAGATTAAAGTCAGTATTCTAAAAAAAAAAAAAAAAAAGATTTTGAGAGGTAAAAATTCAGAACTCTGAGATTAAAGTCAGAATTCTGAGAGAAAAAAAGATTGAGAGGAAAATAAAATTATCTGAGAATTTTTTATGAGATTAAGTCAGAATTCTGAGGAAAAAGAGACATTGCTCATCAGAGACATTTCATTCATCATTCATTCATCTCATTATTATCTAGACACATTTTTCTCACACATACACACTTCCAAATATTTTCTTTTCTAAAAAAATTTCATTTTTGTGAAGCTGCTTTGAGACAATGACCATTGTTAAAAGCGCTATATTAATAAAATTGAATTGAAAAAAAAAAAAAACATTTCAATAGAAAAAATGCAGAATTCTGATATTAAAGTCAGAATTCTGAGAGGAAAAAAAATCTGAATTCTGAGAGGAAAAAGTCAGAAATCTAAGATCAAATTCAGAATTCTGAGAAAAGATTTTGAGGAAAAAAAAAAGAAAGTCAGAAGTCAAATTAGTTTATGTTAACCAAGACCTACTGTAATGTACTTATATGCACCTTAATATTGATTTACGGCAGCCTTGCACCCGAACTATCCCTTTAATATTATGGTGGGCCTACAGTAATAAATCAGTGTAGAACTGTTAACATAAAATTTGGGGGGAAACGTGCAAATCGGCCTCCCAAGAACTCCTTTAAAGCCAAAACATGTGGAAATGGCTTGGAGCGAGGTCAGGACTGTAGAGGGGATGTAGTAATAACTCCCAGCCCAGTTCCTGTAATGTGCAGTGGGAAGTATGAGCAAATGCATTGTCCTGCAAAAAAAAAAAAAACAGAAGGCCTCTGAAGATCGAATCAGGAGTTTCTGGGAGGCCGTGAATCAGGCATTGTGATCATAGCTTTAGCATATGGGGAGAAATATTTCTACCTTGATGGTATAATTAAAAAAAAAGTTCACTTTTAATTTTGAAAAAAAAAACAACTAAAATGCTGATTGTTTAGTAAAGGTGTTGACAGAGTGGCCTCACACGGAATTTTATCAAACGGAAAACACAGTGCTGAGATTCTCTATTAAACTGAGTGTTTCTGGGCCACACAGGGGACAGTTTGTACACCTTATTTCATTCAGTCTTTAGGAGAAAGAATGAGGTGGATCAATAATATTATTATATCACAGTCTGTGAGAGCAGCAGGAGGAGGAACAGCCTTTGGGAGAAGAGATAAATATACATGTTAGTGGACGTATGCAGTGTGTTAAGTCTACTGAAAAGCCTTGAGGAAGGTAAAACCTCAGTCCTGTCCTCCCTCACCATTTAAACCCCCGGCCTGCTTCTAAGCACACACACACACACACACACGCACACACGCACGCACGCACACACGCACGCACGCACGCACACACGCACGCACACACGCACGCACACACGCACGCACACACGCGCGCGCGCGAGTGCTCACGCTTGTCTCTCGCTCCTCCCCAACGAGTGACCCACTTTCCCCTGGCTGCTATTTTCAGCGTCTCCTTAAGGACACGACAAGAGACAGAGCGTGTATTAGCACTAGGAGAGAAATACATTAAATACATGAGTGGACAAATTAACATTAAAGACAGCTAATTCATGAACCAGGGGGAAAAAAAAGTGATAGAAAGAAAGAGACAGATAAAGAAATACTGCGGAATAAACGGTAGAAGGCACAAGAAAAGATTAGGACAAGGAAACAAGAAACAAAGGTTAGGAAGTACAAGAAAGACTTCAGCAGCACCAGAAAGTGAGATATAATACATTTAGGAAAGCTGCATGAGGAAAATGAAAAGACAAAAACAAGAGCGACATGTGATATGAGTACAGACATTCACTTGAAGGATGAAATTCCTGAAGGGAAACTAATATTCATTCAAGTGTTAAAGGTTACATAACCCCAATTCACCTGAGGGGTAGAGGACACAGAAACATTGAAAAACGATTTCGCTACCTGTAAAGCTTAATTTCACACTTGATAATCAAGTTCATATAACTTTCACCTTGCAAATTTGCAAACATTGGATGCTTGAGTCAGTTGAAAAAATAATAAGATGCCGGTCTGTGACCTCTGACTTTTTTGGGGGACATAAAATAATTATGTTCTGACTATTAAAGGAAAAGTCGTGATTTTTGTTGAGCCTATAAATTATAATAGATCTTCTGTTCTGACTCGAGCTGCATGATTATTATTATTATTATTTTTTAAAGCAAGGCTGACAGCAAATGATAACGCAAATGTATTGGCAAACATCCTCCTGATCACTTCAAAAGTTATTTACAAAAATAATAACTGCTTAAATTCCTTTTCACAAATTCTACATAAATAGAATGCTTTATTTTTTGGATTAAATAACTGCACTGGTCCACATGACGACTTCGATTTTTATGCAGCACTAGTTCCAGATGTACACCTCGACTATAAAAAAAAAATTGCATGAAGTAGGGTCCATTAAAGGTTCCGTACGGTACTATTTCTTTAACAAGTTTCCACAGGTCTCAGAGGTAAACCACAGTGCACTGGTAATGCTCCAGCTGAAATCCCCCTCAGATATTGCATTTTTTCATACCTCAAGCTCTCTTTATTTCGCTCCTCAATGGGGAACAATGGATTGTGCCACTAGAACTGTTTGTGTTTGTGTGTGTGTGTGTGTGTGTGTGTGTGTGTGTGTGTGTGTGTGTGTGTGTGTGTATGGGGGTTGGACGTGGACCTGGTAGAAAGTTCTCTCAGAATGCCAGACCTGTGATCCTCATAGAACACCTTTAATGGCCAAAACATGTAACAATGGCTTTGAGCGAGGACCCAGCCGAGTTCCTGTAATGTGCAAGTGGTGTGGTGGGCTCATGCATCGTCCTGATCTCTTTGGAGATCAAATAAGGCTGTTTGTCCATTAAACAAAAAGGCCAACGTTTCAGATGTGAAGCAGACATCCCAAATCATGGCTCTGGCATACTGGGACTATTGAAAACTATTTCAGTGTCTATGTAAACAAGCTGCTCTTGAGGGGCCTTTTTTATAGGAGGTCAGAAAAGCAGGAAAATCTATTTGGCCTTTTGCAAAAAAAAAATTATAATTGGCAAATACAAAAACAGAAAAGGGAAAAAAGGACATGCACACTGGACACTGATCCGAATGTCTAAATATTACTAAAAACATGAATAGTATTAATGTGCAAAACCACCTGAGATTAAAGTCAGAATTCTGAGAAAAAAGATTAGAAAAAAAAGGGAAGAATTTTAAGATTTAAGTCTTTCAATTCTAAAATAAAATCATCAGAACTGAATTCTAAAAAATATATATATATAAATTCTATCAGAGTTCTGACTATAATCATACAATTCCAAACTTTTCCTCTTAAAATCTTCTTTTCTGAATTTTCTTCTCGTAAAAAATTCAGAACTCTGAGATTAAAGAATTCTCTGAAAAAAAAAAAAATAAAATAAATGTTGGGAGAAAGATTCTAAAAAAAATATATATAAATATATATATTTATTTTAAAGAAAAAAAAAATTAGAAAAATTTCGGAATTCTGAGAGGAAATCAGAGGAAAAAGATTTCGAGATTAAATTCTGAGATTAAAGTCAGAATTCTGAGAGGGAAATAAAATCAGAATTCAGAGAAAAAAATAATAATTTAGAGAGGAAAAAGATTTCAAGAAGAAAAATTGAGAATTTTGAGAATTCTGAGAAAAAAAAAGTCAAAATTCTGAGAGGAAAAAAAAATTTAAGAGAAAAAGAAAAATATATAAATTCTGAGATTAACGTCAGAATTCTGAGAGAGGGAAAGTCATAATTCTGGGGAAAAAGAATTCTGAGATTAAAGTACATTTTTTTTTCTTTTAATGTTGGCCTTAATCCTTTTCCGTACTTATTGTATCCAGCTACTGCTTACTTAAAAACATTCCCAAAGAAATTCTGCCAGGTCAGTTCAGATCTGATAACTAGCATGAGTGCTTGCAGTAAAACGAACATGAACATTTTTTAATATGAACATTTATATATCAGGTTATCTTATGTTAGTCAGACAGGTTATGACAGGTAGTGTTAGCAGCAAAGTCAAGTTTTGTCAGGCTTGCAAATTTAGAGCACAGTAAGAGACAGAGAGAAAAAAAAATCCCTGTTTTAAACACAATAATTTGTGAAAATAACGTGTAATACAGATATAGTGACTTCCAGTATCGATAAGTCAGGAGGTCGAGGTCGCTTTCAAAACACTCATCATTCTCGACGATGTTGGCTGAAGTAGTGAGTGTGAGATTAGGAGAGAAATTAAAGCATGTTTCTCGTCTAAGCGTCTTTATTTTGGACAAGTTCAACAGGAATATCCTTCGTCCCCTCATCGGCGAGGACAATCTCATGATTCTGAAGTGTGTGACGCAAAACACAGAGCAGAACAGCAGAATGGCTTTAACGCAAACACACAGGCTAATCAGCTAATTAGATATAAACTCATTAGTAAACGACCTCGAATGACCCTCTTACAGTATCCATGTGCATGTGTTCGAGAGGCCTACTGACCAAACACAGTCAGCGGGGTAGAAGCGCGGGATCATATTCAGCCTGAAAATATCACTATCAATATTTAATAACGTACACAGTACAGCATGTAGCCACTTAACAATCTATGGAAGAGGATTCTTGTTAGCACAAAACAGATGTGCAGCAAGAGCATTGTAAGCTTGGAGTGTAAGCTTTGTTTTGATCTCTGTGTCAATCCCTGGATTACAGCAGCAAAAAAAAAAAAAAAAAAAAGGTCAGGAAAAGGGAAAAGATTGTGATTTTTTTTCATTTTTTTATGTCCAGCATTAAACGCTGTGTTCATGTCAGGAGAGCGGGAAGGAACAGGAGAAAGAATACTTCCCTGAGGGACTCCCAGAACCTGTCCGGACTTTAAAACATCTGTTTGATGATGAAAAAAAGGATAGCGCTTCTTGATAAGTCATTTAAAATTCAACATTCTATACTTTCATGTTGTGTCATATGCGTTCTCTCAATCAAAAATCACCGCCACAGCATGTGTTTACAGCGAAAATTGTGAAACACAGCTGCAATGAATGGGTCCAAACACCGTTTGTAAAGTTTAGAGCTCAGAACCGTCTTATCTCCTACTCGCAGGGATTAGTATTACCTGACCGTGTGAATTGGCCATGTCTGATATTTGTAAAATTCCTCCGCAAATGACCGACCATATTTTGCTAAACACCGAGTTCCTGTGATCATATTAGTCCTGTGCGAATCAGCGTGTCTGTGATTTGGCCAGTATTTGAGTCGTATATACATTTTTTCAAGGTTTTTGTTTCCTGTACGCCTTTTTATCCATCGCTGCGAAGAATGTTGGCTGCATTGGAGTATTTTAAAAGTATTTTGGGTGCCGGGTCACATCTTTATACACAATACAACAATACAATACGTGAAAAGAGGAAGCTGCAAATCATCAGAAGAGCGAAAGCAAACAGAATGATTAGAAAGTGATGGATGACATGTACTGTATATAGCAGGATGCGGTAAACACTAGACCTATAATGATGAGACATTTCCAAACAATAGCCGATCCAAAAATAGTGCTCAATTAAGCGAGGAGGTTCACGTCATAATTCGAGGTTAATGTGTTACAGATAAATCAAGCGTACAGCTCGAGCTATTAGATTTTAACCTGGTGAAATGTAAATGACGCACACAGGGCACGAAATAACTATTTGTTTTGGTTTTTAAATTCATCTAACCGGACATTCATAAATTCTCTCTCTGCTTCACACACACACACCCCTCCTCTTTTCATCGCAGCACACTCTTAAGAGACACACACTTCAGGATATATATATATATATATATACACACACACACACACATATAAACACTGTATAACCGGGAGATAAGTCAGTAAATTCGAGTAAAATCGCAGGCTTCGCTCATCCCGTGCGAAAGAACTACACGAAACTCGGATATGTGGTGGGGGGTTTTCGTGTGATTAATTTCTAAATCACACGAGGTCCCCAGATGACCTGGGGTCCCCAGATGACACTTATCCCGTGCAAATAGTACATTAGAATTTAGGAAAAAAGTGAAAATAAATAAATAAATTAAAAAAAAAATCACACAAACAAAACACTAGTCTAATTACACAGCAATGCTAAAATATACAAATCCGACTCAACATATTTATATTTAACACTTTTCAGTATTTACACTGCCTGGCTAAAAAATAAATAAATCACTACTTGGATTATAAGCAAACAGTTAAGAGCCTTCCATGGTGTAATTACTGCGATTAATATGTTTCAGCAGGAAGTTATTTAACCCTAATTGATACAGTGAGCTTCTCATTTCTTAAACAACCATATCATGGCAAAGTTGTTAATCTGTTTTAGAAAAGTCAAATTATTGTCCTTATCGAGCAAAGAAAACAACTAGGGAGATTATGAAAACATTATTAAAACCTGGAAGGATGGCGGTGATCCATCATCAGCTGACGACCTGAATGTACTAAAAGGACCAGGTTTTTCCCATCAACAGATTTTTTTTCCCAAGATGCCGATGATGGGATTAATCAGACTCGAATTGTGAAAGAGTGGCTTCAGAGAGCATGAGACATCTTTTTCACACATGGATTGGCCAAACACAGAGTCCAGTGAGAATCTTTGGGATGTGCTGGAGAAGATGTTACACAGCGGTCTGACTCTCACATCATCAGTACAAGGATCATGGAGAGAAATTAATGCGGCTATGGACTGAAGTGAGCGTTGCGTCATTGCATGAGTTTATCAAAAAGGGGGTGGCACTTAGCGCTCTTATATCAATCACGGCTCTACAGCCAATCATGGGCGGATATCGCTGCCCTCCGAGTGTGTCACGCCACCCCCAGTGGAGCGCGAGAGAGTAATTCAAAAAGATGTAGTCGGGTGTCGTCACATGGTTCGGAAAAAACACCTGATAGTCTTTATCATCCCTGACTGGTAGTAGCAGTGGGAGCTCCCTAGTGAGGGGTGTGTGTGTGTGTGTGTGGGGGGGGGGGGGGGATTTCGATTGGAGATTCCAACTTAATTATTTACATGCATGGTGATGCAATGGGTGTTTATATGCTCAAAGCCTTTAATCAGAATATAAACTTGTTTCACATGTGCAAAGTGTTTCTGCCTGCTTTATCAGCAAGATAGCCATTTTATTTATTTAATTTTACCAAGTTAATACCAAATTTTACAAGATTTTTATAACGAAAGGTAGTTCAAAACAACAAAAGAAAAATATGTTTTTGGGATTAAGTTTAGAATGCATGGCACATATTAATACTAAGCCCTTACTGAGGACTGAAATACAAGCTTGTGTGTGTTGCTCAATTGAAGCAGGGCTTATGGGGAAACTCCAGACTTTAATAAGCTCAAGCAAGGCAGGTCAGACAGGAGACACTGAGTTTAGAGGGCTTTGAGAAAGTGTGTGTGCGTGTGCATGTGTGTGTATATGATGCGAGTGTGACCTTAATCCCTGTGACTCACTTTAGGTGTCATGGAGGAACAGCTGTAGATCAGTGGGACACAACACAGAGCACGAACGCAGTAATGAACTGTGATGACTCAGCAGAACGCCAGGCTGACACCCAAAACACTGAGTAAAAGCATCAATGAGTGGAAAAAAAAAAGAAGAAGAAAAAAAGTAAACCATAGCTAAGCCACTCTAGGTCAAAGGGAAACCACTTGGATGTCCATTATTATTATTATTAATAATAATAATAATAATAATAATAATAATAATAATAACCACAACATTAATAAAACTGAAGACCAGCAAAACATCACTGTTTCTGGAGGGGCAAATTATTGAGCTGAATCAAGCGATTGAAATTAATGGGATCTAGTTACGAACTGATTGAACGAAAAAACATGAACGAGAGACTGTAATCGGAGAACGCTTGGTGAAGTGGACAGGACAACTTGTCAAAATGAGACAAAATGAGAGCTTATACAGTATGTATCCATAAGAAAACCACTGGTTAGTTAGACGACTCACAAATAAGACTTGATTTTGCTAAGGAGCATAAAGATTGGACTCTGGAGCGATGGGAAAACGTCATGTGGTCTGATGAGTCCAGACTGACCCTATTCCAGAGCGATGGGTGCGTCAGGGTGAGAAGGGAAGCTCATGAAGCGACGCACCCATCATGCATAGTGTCCACTGTACCAGCCTCTGGAGGCGGGGTTATGATCTGGGGTCGCTTCAGTTGGTCAGGTCTAGACTCATCAACATCATGTGGTAATAAAATGAAGTCAGCTGATGACCAGGGTTTCACATCTATGGATGTTTTCTTCCCTGATGGTGTATTAGAGGACTCTTATAAAAGTGTTATTAAAATTAAGGGGGTTGATTGAAATACAGCCAGGTTGGGTATTTACATTTATATTGTCTTACATTCTTATTTCCGACTTGTGTAGGCAACATAAAAATGAACAACGGTATATAATATATAACTCATCTGGCCTCATTAAAAGCTTATTTATTGAGAACATTTGGCTGAGCAGACCAAGTGACAAAGTGTTATACAACCAGCTTGTTCAACGGTTTTCTTTTTTGTTTCATAAAATTATGAAACATTAGCTAAAATGTTCAGCTGAATTCTTTCCTTCAAATCAAAATAGACTATATCGCGGTATACCTGTGACGTGTCCAGATAACGTTCAGAGATATTCCTTTCACAATCCTAAACTTTTGGTGAGAATGTAGTTTCACCACAGAGCAGAGGTTGGTGCAACACCGGGCTTTGAATACCGAAGGGACAAAGTCTTGAGATATCTCGTCCTCACATTCAGCATCATATCACACACACACACACACACACACACACACACACACACACACACAGCACATTCCATTAGCTAAGTAAGCACGCCTGTTCAGATCACAATCCTCCGTTTTTCATTTCATTAAGAGTTTAGATGATGCTTATTTAGGGAAGGAGTCTCCAGTGTCAGTGCTGTATTAAAGTCAGAGAAGTAAAGCTGGGACCAAAGGACTACTGTAAAGAGAGACGCTGCAGCCATGACTTTGCGACTTTGCAGTTTCTGGAAGATGATTTTAAAGAAAATAATAATCGCAAAGCTGACCTCTACTTTATTTCTGTCAAACAAATCAGACGCTCATCCTCCTGCTATGTAGTCGAGCCTCTACAGCTGTCACACAGGACTTTTCCCCGTCCCCCTCCTTCACGTCGCCTCCAGCTTGTCGACCTTTAGTCTCGTCTGCGAGGCTCGGGTCAATTTCATTTCGTTTGGTTCATTTTCAACCTGACGTTCACGTTTAAACTATTTCCTGTGACAAACTGTCTGAGGTGACCAGACGTCTCTTATCATCCACCATGTGACGCAGCCGCACTATTATAGCACTTGATAAATATAGTGTGATTACTTTATTTCTTTTATACACATCAACATTAACAAATCATGCACGTCTGAATGAATCCAAACACACTGCTTACATGCGCATGAGTTAAAATGGGACTCGAACCCACAATGTATTTGTATGAGCTTTAGTCAGAGTGGAAACTAGCACGGTTTTGTGTCTCTCTCTCTCTGTCCCTGGAGTGCGGACTAAAAGAATTCACACTTCATAAACGAACCAAATGGCCAATCGCACAAGAGGAAACGCAGACGCCCGTGAGACGTGATCTATAGTGCACAAGTGGGGAAAAACTACGACGCTTTTTTTTAAAAACAGCTGCTCATTTTGTATGGATCGAGTGTATGAATTTTCTTCCAGAAACCTGGAAGAAAAAAAAAAAAAAAAGATTCAAGATATAACTAATTTGTTCACCTCGAGCAATAGCGCTGTTTCGCCATGAAGTGTGGCGCTTTTGCGACATCGCTTGTTTATGCGTCATGAAACCAAAACCAAAACAAAAAAAAACCATTACTGATCGGCAGAGTTAAGTAACTGTCTGTACTCATAACATCACAGTGCCTGCTTTAACGGCGGAACAGAGAAGGCTTTCATTAAATGACAGTAATTCAAGCGTTTCTGTTCATTAAACTTAGTGTAGAAGTACTGTACACTGCCTGACCAAAAAATAAAGAAATAAAGAAATAGAGAAATCGTTTTTGTCGTGAATAGAGAAGGTCGCATAAGTGTTAGCCGTCAGAAAGGGGCAGAATTCGTCTGTGGCTGATGACAAACGTCCGCACGCTTCTGCACACACTGTGGACGCTGCGGTATTAAAGCGTCCTCCCTATAGTCCTGATCTTGCTCTATCTGACTTCAGCCTTTGGTTTGGTCTCTTGAATCTGAAAGCAGCGCTACGAGGGTTGAAGATTCACTTCTGATGAAGAAGTGAAGACAGCGGTGCATTTGTGGCTCGCAGCTCGACTGAAAACATTCTTAATGAGGGAAAATGCTTGTTGACAGATGGACAAAGTGTACTGAAAGTGAGGAGATTATGTTGAAAATTATGTATTTGTCTTTTCTAAAAGCTAATTAAAATAAATTCTACAGCCAGAGTGCGGATAATTTTTTGCCTTTTCCCCCCCTCATGTACACGCACATGTAAAAAATCACCAGTAATTAATTTGGTTATTCCTTTTTTTCCTCTCTGGTGGAGACTAATATCCAGTAGCACAGTATCTTTAGTTTTAAACAGGAAGTTATTACTATTGACCCACTTTTCCTCCATTACGCTTCCCGTTGAGTTTTATTCCAGCATCTAGTGAACACTTTCATATTAGATGAGCATAGAAAACCCCCTCAAATATAAACATTTCGCGGCTGTATCAGGTTGTACTCGGCGTCTGTAATAGTTACTTCTAGCAAAGCCCTTTTTTACGATAATTATAAAACGATCTACATCTGTATTGCGCAAACTCTTTCATGTATGAACTCACTTTCGCTCACTCACGTTTGATCAAACCGGTGAAGCGACTGACCCAGGGCTGCAAAAGCGTACACAAACTAATGGCAAGCAGCTCTTGTGGTTTCTCACTGACAGACCATGCACCGCTACAGGAAGAAGGCCAATTGTGAAACACACGCACAACAAGAAGATAAACAACTGAGAAATCTAGAGGTCTGTACTTTCTGCAGATCTGCAATCAGAAGCTTCGGCTGGTGGCAATGTTCTTTAGGTTTAATAATGCTGAGCATTTTCATATACATAAGGACAGGCCTTTTGTTTTTCTACACAGTGAAGACATTTGGGAGACAGTGAGACAGGGCTGTCACAGATGCTTCATTATAACTGACTACTCTATGACGGGTACGGTGGAGGTCGTGTCAAGGCTTGGGCTTGGGTGGCTGCTTCAGAAACGAGCTCGCTCGTCTTTATTGATGGCGGTGGGAGCAGAATGGATTCAGAAGTCTACAGGAACATTGTCGGGAAATGCATCAAATCTAATCCATAGTGCAGCGACATAATGACCTGAAACACGACAACAGGTTTCAGATCGGTCCTGTCCATCACCTGGGGTTAACCCGAATGACGTGCATTTCACCTCCAAAATATGACGTCTTTGCACTCTTCCACCGAAGGTGCTAAAAGCTGTGTAACACATCTAAATGGAAATATCAAATTACGTTTATGGTATAATGTCAAATATAAATGTCTTCTGCAGAAAATGAATATTGCCGTTCCGATACTTTTGGAGGAGACCGTAAGTGATGGAACAAATGCTTGGTAGATGAACGTAACTGTTTGGTAAAGGAGTCAATAGTACTGAAGGCAAATGCTGACGATAAATTTTGCTTCTACGCCGTCTCTAACCTCATCATAGAGACAAGTCATCGATAAGCGTTTGCGCAGGATGATGCGGAAAACATCCGATGAGTGGCAGCTCTGTGAGGGAACACGGCCCTGCTGATGACTGGCTCGGCGAAGACGAATACTCTGATTAGAGTCCAGCTGTCAGGAAAGCCACAGAAGCTTCAGAAATAAACCATTTTTATATCCGTGGTGAGCAGAAAAGCATCTCAAAAGAGTTTCGACATGAGTGGTCTCTTCTTGAGTTATTAATCGCAAATCTTTTGTGTGCCAATTCATGTATCGCTTTTTAAAATATATTTTTAAATAATTCATTACATTTATAACAGAGATGCAGATGATGTCGATCAGCCAGTGACCGGGATTAGCTGGTTTTCAGTTTGATCAGCCATGACCGACCAGCCTTGGACACAACCGATTCTGTGCCGAGTGCACGAGCTTCATGGCGTCACATTGTCAAAAGTCACCTTAGAAATCCTCCGATCTGAATTTTTCTCCAAACTCTGCGAGCGAATTAGTCTCACAGACCCGTTCATTACACACACTTATACTCCATTCTCAAAACACCACATGCGCTCGAAACACACAGGCGTTAGAAGCTGTTAAAAACACGCGCTCGAGACTCTGGTGGGATCTGAGACAATAAAACTTTGCTGTTTCTTTATAATCCTACAGGTGGCACACTCTAAACTGTTCTCACTCTGGCAACCCGTGTGGTAGGAGTGAATTATTTGGCAAGTTTGTTTCGAAAAATGCAGTGTTTTGTTTAATTTGATTTGAAGTTAAATTCTTGTTTTTGGAGTTATTTTGTATTGTTTAAAAGCTGTTTGGTTTTTAAGAAAGAAAACTAATATTATAAGGAACTGAACCAGCTTCATTTAATTAATCATGCAAAGTTCAGGTGTGAAGCTGTTGAATAAAGCCAAGTTATAAAAATGTTAAGTTAAGACAATTTTTATTATTATTATTTTAAAGGTTCTTAAAATTAGAATAAAATTGGAATTTTTTTTTATATTGAATCAGGATATTTATGAAATTGTGATACTTAAGGAATCGCAATAATAAGCAAATCGGCACCTATAAGTATTGTGATAATATCGCATGAGGTGGTTACGGCTGATTCCCGTCCCTAAATCTTTACTGCGAAATATTTTACTATGCAAATACAACGTGTACGAAAATCACCTCTTGGTAGGTTGTCAGCTTAAAGCGGAGCATTTACGCAAAAAAAAAAAAAAGTTTAGTCCTTATATAGACATTCTGATGGATCCCTGAAAAAATATGTAAGGGAAACAAAGGTTGTTGTTTTTTTATTTGCTTTTTGTACTTTTTTTTTTTTTTTATTGGCCCAGGTTTAAACAAGCTGATTTGATTTTCTACCTAATGTGACATCATACAAGACGATCCCTCCACCAGCTTGTTACTCAGCTCTGCTGTTCCCTGAAGGGGCGTCGCTCAGGATAAGCTCTTTTATATAAATGCTGAAACTTTCAGAGGAAGAATGAAACAAAGGGAGTTGGAGGTTTTGAAAAATAAAAAAAATAAATAAATAAAGATCTGAGGGGTGGAGTTTTAACCGACTGGAGCATTCACACACACACACACACACACACACACACACACACACACACAAACAAATGAGGACAGTCAAATGAGGACCTTTAAAGTTTCCCGCCGTATATAAAGCGCTGACTTTGTGTTTTTAATTCTGTGATTTTAAATAAACTAAGTATAACAGAAGATCAGGTTTTACACAGAAAAAAAAAAAATATCAAAAGGTTTTTGTTGGGTCCCTTCAATCAAAAAAAAATAAATAAATAAAAAATAAAAAGTGTCATCACTGCTGAATCTGAGACTGTGTTTCAAGCTGTGTGTGATGCTTATGGCTGTGTGTGATGCTTGTGACTGTGTGTGTGTGTGTGTGTGTGTGTGTGATGCTGAGATTGAATTTGGGATAGACAGCGCGACGCTTTATGTCGTGCTGCGTGTGTGATTTTGTGGGTGACGCCGTCGCGTTCTGGATCGCTCCCTCCCAGTCAATCATGTACTTGTTGTGTAGCCCCGCCCACTTCTCAGGATGGAACAGCAAAATCACCCAAACATGGATCTTCCCATGACATCACAGCAACTCCCCCCCCAACCCACCACCCCCACTGCATCTTTTACCTTCAGCTGGAAAAGAACAGCTGTTTCCATGGCAACAGTCGAACGAGAGTGCGAGGTAATGACATGGAGAGGAAAAGCAGGGTGCGTTTGTATGTGTGTGCGTGTCTGTGTGTGAGAGAGAGTGTTAAGGGTGGGGGCTGGGTGACAATGACAGTGGCACACGGCCTCATTGTTTCTCCTCCGTACGGGGCCGCCGCCGCCGCCGCTTGTTGTTCAGCTCTCAGACAGAAGCATAAACGCAGGCGTAATGATGCCGTCACAAAGGATTGTGGGAAACGTAAAGATGCTGTAGCACGAAACAGCATCAGAGTCTTGTTCTGAGTGTATGTGTGTCTAGATGTGTTATCTTTAGCTTTAGTCTCCATGAGCTCTATGGCAACAGTTGTCATGGCCTCTCGTTCAGAGCTCTGCTCACCTAATTGGCCACTCGTTTGCAGCAACGGCGGGAAATCTGGCTGTCCTCACACACACTTACACACACTCTCTCTCTCACGCTCACACACAGGAAGTTGTTCAGTCTTTCTCTTGCATGCTCATGTCTGTCTCTCCATCACCTCTGAGTGACACTCATCCTCCCTGATGTCTCCTCCCTGACTCGTTCACTTCTATCCGTCTCTCATCCCCGTCTCTCTCGCTTTCATCCGTCTCTCACCCTAATCTCCAACTGTCCTTCACTTCCGTCTGTCTCGCGTCCTCTCACATCTGTCTCTCATCCTCATTTCAACCGTTTCTCACTCTTTCATCTCTGTCTTTCGTCATCTCAACAGTCTCTCTTTTACCTCCAGCTTTCATCACAACTATCTCGCTCACTTTAATCTCTGGCTCATCCTCATCTCAAAAGTCTATAACTTTTATCTCTCACGCTCATGTCAACCATTTCTCTTGCTTTCCTCCCTCTCTCCCGTCATCTCAGTGCTCTCTCTCGCTTTCATCTCCGCCTCTCACCCTCATCTCAAGTCTCTCATGCTCATCTCGACAGTCTCTCTCTCTGACTCACATCCATCACTTTCAACTCTCATCATCTCAACCATCTCCTCCCACCTTCATCTCAACAGTCTCTCTCACTTTCTCCTCAGGCTTCCTCTCTGCCAGCACACACATTTTCCTCGCTTTTTGTTTGTCATCTGTATTTTCCTGTATTTCTCTCCCTTGTTATTTCGCCTCACATGCCCAAACTCTCGCCAACATCTCAGACTTGTTTGTCCACGTAAGTCCTGCCTCTGATTTCCTCTCTCCTTTCTCCACATCACTCGTCTTCCCGTCCTTTCTTTCATCATCTCTCGTCTTGCTCACTCATCATCTAGAACCATTCATCTTCATCTGTGTTCTTCGCCTGACTGTCTGCTTCAGTTCCTCTCGTTTCTCTTCTCAGTTCTCAAACTTCCTTTGATGTCTCACTCCGTCTCCATTCCACACACTGCTTTAGTCTCTGTATTCAGGCATTTCTCTCATTTCTGACTCTCTCTCTACCTCTCTCTCTCTCTCTCAAGATTCAAGACAAATATTTACATCCGTATTACCAAAGATTAGAAATAAGTCACAATATCACAATAAAAAATAAATAAAAATAAAAACAGACGAGAAAAACAGGAAAACATGGTTAATGATGATGATAATAATAATAATAATAATAGTAGTAATCTCTCTTTCAAATCCAAGACTCACTTCCTGTGTTGCTGAGCATTGACCATCTTCTCCTCCCTCATTATTTCTCCGTCTCTGGGGGTTTGTTTTAAATCTCTCTCCTTTCGTCCATTTCTAACTGTTTCTCCTTCGGTCTCTTTCACCATCTTCTCTCAGAATCTTTTCTCATCATTTTCTTTCGCTCCTCTACCTCATAGTCCTGTCCCATACTCTCTGTCCATCTCTATCTCACTTACATCATCATAGTTTATTTCTGTACATCTTATTCTCATATTATTACATATTATTCTCTCTCACCCCACAAACCTTAGACTTACTGGACTTCCTGTTTTCTCTTTGTCCATTTGTTTCTCTCATCTCACTTTTGACCCAGTTGACCCAGTCTTTTTCGCTCAGACTCGTATCATCCTGCTTCTCTATTGCTCTCTCTCTCTCCCTCAAGTGTCTGATTATTGTGACTTCTATCTGTAAATCTCACACCTCAGTCTCTCTCTCATCTCAGACTCTCTTATTATCCTGGTTTCTCCCTGTCCAATTCTTACTCTCTCTCTCACATTAGACTCCTGTCCTCCTTGTTTCTCTCTCTCCCTCTCGACTCATCATCCTGATTTCTATCTGTCCATTTCTTACCCTCTTTCTCTCACACGTATCATCCGGGTTTCTCTCTGTCCAAATCTTCCTCTCTCTCTCTCCCTCGTCTCAGACTCCTTAGTACATCCCGGTTTCTCATCCTACGTTTATGTCTCACTTCATCCCCCCCACCCCCCAGCCTGACTGTCTCTTGTCCTCCTTGTCCCTCGTCTCTCACCTGTGCTCCATTTATCAGCCTATTTATACTTTGTTTTTTATTTCAAACTGAATGTCTCTCGTCTTTCCTCTCTGTTACTTCCACTCCTAATGTTTTCTGCCTGCTTCTCTCCATCCTCTCCCTCCTCCTCTATAGCTCCCTGGTCTTCACAGCTCACTTTTAAATTTATATTCGTCTCTTTACATCACCTTCTTCCCTTATCCCAGACTTGCATTTATTTTCTCTCTTCTGTCTGCACCTCTCTTGTCCTCTCACATCTCAGTCTGCACCTCTCTCTCTCTCTATTTTTCTCATTGTTGTTTTTTTCCTCCGTCTCTTCTCTTCCTCTTTTTTTCCTTTTTGCGTCTACTCGATCTCCGACTCTCTTCCTTCCTGAACTCCTTCTCGTTCGCCTCTCCTTCTGCTTATTCCCTCCTTTTAGTTCTCCCTCTGCCCTTTTATGCACTCTCTCTTTTTTCTTATCCAATTTATGATGCTTCTGTTTTTTTTCCCCCTTTTATTCTCCATCTGATCTCCACATGGATGCTAACTGAGGGTTGAGCATTTCAGGGATGGGGGAATAAAAAAATAAAAAAATACACCACGCCATAACAAGCGACGAGGTCGTCACAGCAACATCCGACCTTATTCGGTCCTGCAGCGGAGTGTGTGTCGGGAGTGTCTCCTCGTCTGGTGTGTGTATGTGCGTGTTTACATCCTGTGCACCTCATGTCCATGTGGACGTCTGTCTCGGTCTCTTAGGCTTGTTGTGGATCTCGGCCTGCTTGAATGAGTGGATTTGCATAAATGTTTTACATATTCTGCTGTACTAAAGGGAAAAAAAAAAAAAGAGAGAGAGAGAGTCAGAGAGAGAGAGAGAGAGAGAGAGAGAGAGAGATATGAAGAAGAAGTGAAGAGAAATGGCGAGCGACCTATATTTCTAAATTGTGCCAGCACAGCTCGAAGCAGTCGTCATTCCTGGTAAAAACAGAAAGATGTGTCTGAAATTCTAGCTTAATTAACCGACATCAGGTGTGTATCAGTGATTCCTAGTTTATTTTTTGTTTGTTTGTCTTTTTTCACCTCAGATGATCTTGCTTTCTCGTCAGCAGCACCGGCGTGTCATTTAGAAATGTGATTTTAAATCCCATGACGGTCACAAGCCGCCCTTTTCACTGAGGATCCAGGATGACTAAATAACATCACAAGTTAAAGCACATGTATCTCTTGCGATCGCTCGAGAAACCCCGCGTTACGCAACTTTCCACTGAGCCGCGATAACTTTTGTTCCTCTATAGCGGTCAGTGTCGGCTTGGTTACTCTGCACTGTCTCAAAAAAAAAAAAAACACTGCTGCAGTGTATTACGGAGTGTGTTGAGAGAACCTTCTCCCGAGAGAGCACCGAATTCCACCGGGTCACCGGGGTTCCTTCGTATCCTTCCTGCTTTGCTTCGTGGCACTTCAAGGTCCTTGTGTAAGAGAGAGTCTCTGTCAGTAAACTGGTGTGTGTGTTGGAGTGTGTGAGAAAGTCACCCTACACTGTAGTGCCTCCCCTGTAGTGGGGTTGTGGAACAAATCGTTGGAGTTTCTGTTATTTCTTATGGAGGAAATTCACTTTGATATACAAGCACGCTTCTGAGCGAATTATGCTCGCAATCAAAGGTTTAACTGTATCTGCCAAATTTGTTTAGAAATAATAATAATAATTATAGCGGATGACGGCGATAACACAAACATCAGTTAATACTTTTTTTATTTGATTAAATTCTCAACACCAAAAAAAAAAAAAAAAAAAAAAAAAAAAAGACCTTTAAATTCCCAAACAATT
>JAQMYJ010000002.1:25886229-25901818 GCA_030014305.1 Clarias laeviceps | reverse complement strand
TATATCATAGAAGGATTTTTGATGTCGCTCTTTCTGTGGGACACCATATTGAGTGACATCACGTTCAGTGACATCACATTTAGTGACATCTGGGGCTTTTTGGAGGTCTAAACATAAAATTTCCCCCTTTTCTAAAATCATGTCATGATAGTATTGGTATGTCCCCTTTAAATGCATGCGCCCACTGTACCCGCTGTCTTTCTGGTGCGCCCCCGGTGGAGATGGCGCAGGGTGCTTGGGCCCGCTCATCGTTGCTTGCAACTATATTTCTTACTCCATCTTACTCTTCACATATGGGTAGATGGAGGGGGAAGGATTAGTAGGTTGTATCTCTGAAATATGAAATTAATAGAAATACAACAAAAGTGAATCTAAATATTTATGTGTTAAAGATTATATGTATTTGTTGTATGTAGTTCCGCTGGCTAACACTGATTAGTGTCCATGTAATCTCAGCGACCCGTAACTAAGAGCTCTGGAACATACACTATCAACCCAAACAGCCACACATACACACACATACAGGCTAGAAATGATATTCCAGCCCCTGTGCTTTTTAGACTACACTTAACAAAAAAATAAAATCAGTGCAATGAAAAGCATAAACTAATAATAACCTGCATATCACGTTACACCGTTTAGGGTTATTAAAAAGCTCTCGTGTGGATGATGGTGGAATCGAGGAGTGTGTCGACACGAGCGTGCAGCATGGAGGCTCAGGTCTGTCAATACCAGCGTTCATTTAATGAAACATATGGAACCTTATCGATTTGATATCATCACGATACCTGGGTATCAATTCGATTTGTACTG
Organism: Clarias laeviceps; assembly: GCA_030014305.1. Taxonomy (NCBI): domain Eukaryota; kingdom Metazoa; phylum Chordata; class Actinopteri; order Siluriformes; family Clariidae; genus Clarias; species Clarias laeviceps. The sequence goes on along the minus strand of JAQMYJ010000002.1, from coordinate 25,901,005 downwards.
CGATTGTATAAATATCTCCATTTCATGTTGTGAGGTTTTTTTTCCCCAAAAAATTGTTACAAATCTAAATAAACTAATCTAAATTTATTTGCCCCAACAGTAACACACTGTGTGAATAGATTAGACTGCAACCTCTCACCAACCAATTTTAAATGTATACATAATAAATATCTAAATAACAAACTACATGAAATAAATCCGGATATCAGAACCAAACATACATTTCCTTTTAACAATCACTGGGATCAAGTAAATTATACAAGACACTCAAAATCTAGAGCCGAACACACAGGCTACAAATGATATTCCAGCCTCTGCGCTTTTTAGACAGACAGTGTTCATCTTGTAAAACACTTCTGTCCATCCAAAGTATTTTATTTGATTGTTGAGAAAGGGGGAACTTGTTTTATTCAGTTGACAGTTTTGAAAAAGTTTTAAGCAAGTAAATCCAAGTTTAGTTTTAAAGTCCTTAGAAAAAAAAAAAAATGTACCTTAAACATTTTATTTAGTTTCAACATTGATTATCAGAAGCTGCTCTCGCTATGAATATAGCCGTAGAAGCTTGCATGGAGTTTAAGAAAGAAAGAAAGAAAGAAAGAAAAACAGAGAAAGGAAAAGAACTGACATTTTACCACCTCAAATGCAAATGTATAAAATTTTATGATTAAAAAAAAAAAAAAAAAAAAAAGACTTTAGAGTCTGTGTGCCGATACATGAATGGCCACATGAAATAATCATGATACATATCTGAATATTTTCCCCCCCCAGCAATAAGAATTTTATTCCAGGCTGAGTTAAACCTTCATGTCTGGCTTGGCCCTCTGTCAGCTCAGACGCACCAACAAAAGGCCCTAAAAACAAACACGGGGACACCAGAGTAAGACTGGATACGCATGTGTCTGCCCCACCACAAAAGACCACTGAACAAATCAGCCGAGTGGTCTATACACGCCCAAGCGCCTTATCATATCTCCAAACTCGACTTCCGCTAAATGACACCGGGACCTTCGGAGAACGCACCCACACTTTGGCTGCCTAAACGATTTCAGAATGAAACATGAGTTCATTACACAAGTTCCAAGATTGCAGCTCAGGGACAAAAAAAAGAAAAAACAATGCCCCTTTGCTCTGGGCTGTAGTGTTTGTCCTCCCAAAATAAAAGCTGCCCTGTTCAGCAGGCAGGATAAAGACGTGTTCCTTAAGGGTGCAGCTTTCTGAGAGTCAAGAGCAGGTTAACACACGCCAGAGAGAAGGAAAAAAAAGCTGCATCTGTGATGTATTGGAGAGATGAAGTCGAGTTTTACCAAGCATGGTCACCGGCGAGACGCTGTTTACTCTGCACATGACGGAGGGGAACAGCGAGACGCCGGTTCGAGGCGCTGGCTCAACTTCACACTAGAGAGACCTTTTGAACAACAAAGTGACAGAATTGTCTCTGGAACCGTACATACAGTAACACGCGGAGGAGTACAGAACACGTGATCAAAAACATAACAGTCACAGGGCAAAGTGCAATTATACTGTATACATCAGGATAATATTCTGTGATAATGAATTATATTACATTAGGACTGGGCGATATATTGACTTGCGTACTTCACTCTCATCGTCTATACCATTTTATCCTGTGTTCAGGGTCTCGGGGGCCTGGAGCCTATTCCAGGAGACTTGGGGGAACAAGGCAGGGTACACCCAACCTATGGTTGTAGACAGGGTGCCAATCCATCGCAGGGCACACACACACTCATTCACACACTACGGGCAATTTGGGAACGCCAATTAGCCTAACCTACATATCTTTGGACTGTGGGAGGAAACCAGAGAACCCGGAGGAACCCACCAAGCACGGGGAGAACATGCAAACTCCATGCACACAGAGACGGGAATCGAACCTGGCCAGGAATCGAACCCGGATCCTGGAGGTGCAAGGCGACAGTGCTAACCACTACACCACCATACACCACCGTTCAAAAGTTGTCGTTCTTTGTTTTTGTTTAGTTTTTAAATAATTTTTTACATTCTACAACAATACTGGGAATTTCAAAACTGTGAAATAACACATATGACATTTAATTAATTGTGTAACAACAACAGTCAGTTGTCCTTGGTATTTTAATGTTTATATCTCAGAATTAACTACTCAAAGGAGATCATTGCATATTTTGGACGCATTCAGCATTGCTTTACCATGTAGAAAGAAAAAAAAAAAAACTAAAAAAACAAACATGAAGTTAGAAAGTGATCCCAAACTGTTGAGTGGTCGTGTATATATGTCCAGCCCTAATGTAAGTAGAGATGAGGGGTGAATTTAAAAAAAAAAAAAAAAAAAAAATCGATTTAGTTGTGAATCGAAATTCTTGGCCGTTTTCAGTTTGATCAGCCATGACCTGACCGATCAGCCTTGGACATAAACGATTCTGTGCGCGTGCTTGAGTGGTGCAACAGAAACACATCTTAATGCCGTTACATTATCAAAAGTTGCACATGTTAAAAATCCTCCAATCGGCCTTTTGGTCCAAACTTTGCAAGCAAATTAGTCTGAAAACCCACTCATCACACACATTTACACCAGTCTCAAACACTGCTCGCGCTAATCATTCATTCTTGAAAACACATGAATTAGAAGTACATGTTTTTCTTTTTTTTTTTTACAAAAGGTTTAAGATCTTAATACTGTAACAAAATCTAAAAAAAATTGAATATAGAATCGGGATATTTATAAAATTAATTAATAAATATTAATTAAATTGACCCCTAGGTATCATTACCCACAGTATAATATCGTAGCTTGTAGTGACTGATGATTCCCGTATAGTTACATTTTACAAAACAGGATATAGGATGAGACAATATGCATCGTCCATATACTTTAGGCTGGAAACGTTAATACAGCCTGCAGCACATGCCTTTGGGTTGTAGATTGAGAGAAGACCAGAGTACCTGGAAGAAATCCACCAAGCACAAGGAGAACATTCAAACTCCACACACACACAGTTTCGAACCCATAACCCTTGAGGTTTAATCATTTAAACCCCTGCATACTGATAAAATGAAAGTTTTGTTTCATACTTAGACATTTTAATTTTAGAATTTTTAATCTCCTGGATTTTATTCATTTATTTGTTTATTTTTTTGCTGAATCATCCTGCTCCCAGGCCATAAACAAACTCTTGCAGCTACTGTATGGCTTCACTCCAAAAAAAATAAATAAAATAAAAAAAGTGTCCTTGTCATCTGGTGCACTTGTGTAAGAGGCGAAAATTAAAAGGTGGGAGCGAATTCTCCACACTTGATTAACCTTCTTCGAACCATCAGCTAATTTCCGGACTTAGCAAGTGCGCACTTCTAGCAGAGCCTTCAGCTAAATGTAGCGCTACTGTTCTGCAGTTCCAATTCATCATTTTTACACATTGGCACATTTGATTAAATAAATATCCTAGCATGCTATTAATAACGAAGATCTATTTCCTGTTTAGCCGAATTAACAAGATCATCTCCAGTGTTTCCCACAGGTCTTAAAGCAGTGGAGCGGATCGGCGTTACCCGGCAGCACAAAACCGCTCTACTACATACAGCACATACAAAAAACAAACACATATGGCCTTCAACACGCATATTTTGATTCGTTTTGATTATATTTCTATAAATTTTATATTTCAGATATCCAACCTACAAACCCCACCCGTCCATCTACCCACATGTGAAGAGTAATTAGAAGTAAAACGACTAACAACTAAACACTCTTGTGTATAAAACTAGCAATGTTTGTACGAGCACGTAGCCTTAAAAAAAACAGGGCAATTTAATTTTTTATATACTTACTTATACTTATACTTATTTAAACATACTTATATGTTTAAATAAATATACTCTACCGTTTGGGATTACTTGCAAATTTCTTTGTTTTTGTTTAGTGATTTATTTTTACATTCTACAACTGGGGATTTCAAAACTATGAAATAACACATATGGAATTCGGCAATTATGTAACAAAAACAACAACAACAAGTCAGCTATTATTTTAAGACTTTGTTCCAGAGGTCAGCCTTTCTGGAACAGTTCTTGCAAGAACAGGATCGTTGATTGTATTTGCAAAACCCATCAAGCACCATGATTTAACTGGCTCTCATGAAGACCATCCCAGGAAAGCAAGAGCAAAACTTACCTCTGCTAAAGTTCATCTAGAGTCACCAGCCTCAGAAATCACCAATTAACAAACAGCACCTCAGATTAGCTTAGAGCCGTTATGAAGGATTTACAGAGTATAAGTAGCAGATACATCCCAATATCAACTGTTCAAATGAGATTATTGTATATTTTGGACGCCTTCAGCAGTGTTTTACAGTGTAGAAATAAAAATAAATGAGGAATGACCATGGAGTTAGAAAGTGATCCCAAACTTTTAAGCGGTAGTGTGTATGGGGTCAGGATTGTGCAATATAGAGTGAAATATCCATTTGTTTTCAGCACAGCCCAGGCAATATGATGAACGGAATTTTATTTTAACCAGCTATACAAACATGACTAAGCAAAAAATAAATAAATAAAAAATCACATAGGGAGGCAAAGAAATAGCACAGGTACACATGGCCACATGTTTTCATACTTGTTTTTGATTGCTTCTGTGACCAGATTATAATAATAATAATAATAATAATAATAATAATAAGAAGAAGAAGAATCTGTGCATTTCGTGAGTTCTTCGTTTGTGTGACGTCATTCCCATATTCGAGTAACAATAAAATTTGCACGTTTTAAATATAATGATAACTTTGGCTCTACATGACGCATCAGAAAACCCAAATGCACAGTTTGATGTCTGAAGTCAACCTCCGTCGGCAAACACGGCAGGACTTCTGTGTACGCGGTTGTTTTTTCTTCTTACTAAATCATCATTCGCTGTGTGGCCGTGTTGAGTTTTAAGGGTTAATCCTCCTGTTTTTTTTTTGTTTTTTTTAAAGAAGAGCCTGTTTGACCCAGCAAACCTGAGTTTCTCTTCAGAGCTTGTACGACCGTCAGTACATCCTTCTGATTGTTTTTACAGCAGCTGACATCTGCTGTATTTACTGTCTCTCAGTACCCCAACCCTCGCGGTAGCAGAATGAACAGGAGCGGTAACGTAAGAGGGAACTGTCCGCTACTGGTTAATCGTTTGCGGACGGCATTGTCCTCTCGGACGCATTTAGTGGTCAAACATGCTTGTGTGGGGAAACACCAATATGCAAATATCATATAAATTAGGCTTCTGATAAGATACAAATCCTCACGCATCAGATAAAAAAAAAATTTTAAAAAACGGCTTAATTTTAAACATATAATGCGGCAAACTGTGACCGAAATAAAGAGTGTATTTATAACTATACATTCAGACGACTAAAGACAGGCAAGTCCCACAGAAACACAAAACAGACAAAAGACGACTCCGTTCCTTTCATAATTTGCATTCAAGTAAACACGAGTATCTTCCATGCCCGAGGCTCGAACTCCTCCCTTCTCACAGACATCGAACCCCAGTGTTTAATCCTTATTAACCCCTTCAGAAAAGCTGCTCTAGACAAAGATACCCAACGACGTCCTATACGCCGTCTGCCTCACCTGCAGCTCCGTCTACACCTGACCACCTGAGCTCAAGTGTAGACAGACCTGGTGACCGTTACTTCAGGAAAACAAACTCGAAGGACATGTTGACATCTGACTCGTGTCTCTCCTGAGAGCTAATTTGGGTTTCGCTAACGAGCGCCAAGGGGACCCGTGGCTCGATTTGAGCCAGAGGAAACCCAGTGCTTCTCCAACTTCATCCTGGTCTCCCTGCACGCTGCAGAGTTTTGGTGTTTTTCCTGTTTTAAACACACCTTAACCTCGAGGAAGACGTGTCGATGAACTGATGAAAAGAGTCAGGCGTGTTCGAGCAGGAAAGTGCTCGTATTTGCATGAGTGCAGGCAAACAGGAGGATAAGGGATTGGAATCCATCGAGTAGATGTTCGTTCCGTCTTGTGAGATTAAGCACAGGATAAGAAATCCTTCACAAACCCTCTCGCTCTATAATCAAGTCAGTGTCTCGCAAGCTTGATCCTTTAGTCTTCTTCTGCATTGTTTTTCGCATGTTTTCTTGCACAATTGGTTGCAGAATCAAGTTTTAGCAGGTGTGTTGGAGTAGGAAAATCACCGATCATTGATGTTTTTCTTTAGCACGCTCATTTTGACGAGAAAGAAAAAAAAAAAAAAAAAAACTGAGCGACAAGAAAAGATACACACAAACCACAAGTTTGCATAGTTCACTTGCCTTAAGTGAATTCGAAACTCACTTCATCTAAATTCAGTATGATGAGCTGAGTTCAGTGTTATTTTTAAAGGGTTTCTTCAGGATTAAAGGTCCCCCCCCCCACAACCACATCTTCAAGTTGGTTTATTCACTTTACTTTAATATCCATTTGATCTCCATCAGGGCGACCGTTTCTCTGGAGCTCATCCCAGGAACATGGAGCGCCGAGTGGTGGGAATACACTGACCTTTTGTACGTGACAAATTAAGGTCCCGCCTACTTCTGGACGACATCAGGGACGTTACTGACCGGATGTCAGTGCCAAACATACAAACATAAAAAAACCATACAAAAAAAAAAAAAAAAAAAGGTCCCTGAAGCACTTTCAGGCCCCCCAAAAAACACATCCGATAACATCATGTCATCTTAAACACTTTGTATCCTTGGAAACTGCCTCGAAGTCGTTCCGAATTGCCTCTGAACCGCAGTGTTGTCTTTCACGGCAACACTTTTGCACAAGTTGCACAAAGCATGAGCAACATTTGCATAAATAATATCTTCAAGACATACTACCTCCCTGTACAGGGGTATATACAGTACATAAATACCACTTCTGTGTAACAGCAAGCGTTTCAGCTGCCCTTACTTCTGCGCATCGTGTGCGTTGTCGCTGCAATCTGATCCGGGGTTTCAGTAAGTATGCGCTCGGCCTGATGTACCCATTTTCGCAGATACAAACGGACTGCGGATCTACCTACATATGTCGATGCAAACAAATCACGAAGTAGCTCAGGTGTATTGTACAACAAAAAAAAAAAAGAATGAAAACACACAAACACACACACACTGCAGTGCATGAGATACCAATATTTACAATTATATACACCTGATGGTGAAGAATATCGATTTCAGAAAATCCTCAAAAAAACAGAGTTTACAATTCAATACGGTGAGGCAAATTCTTCTCGCAATTTAAAGCTGCAGTCTTGCGATAGTATAAAGTGGAACCAAAACACTGAACCTGTGTGTTTGTTTTGTTTTAATGATTTCCTTTGTATATTCTATAAGACTCACTTTGTCAGACTTATGAACGAATCTGACTTACAAATGTGAACTTGTTCACAAGTCGAGGACTTGTTAATAAGAAAGCTTGAAATGTCAGGATTAGCTAACATTACCTTGCAAATCATTTTATAAAGCATGAAGCACAGCATATTCCACAGAGTATTGTCTCATTTGCAACAGAAGCACTGAACGAGTTTATGCTAAGCTTTTCACGTTACCCAACCAAATCCACCAGGAATCACATATTTGTACACCGTCTGAGTTACAAAACAAACCAAACTTAACATCCTCATTACTTTCTCCATTAATTTCCGCATGCTCGTTTCTCTTAAGAATTAGATACAACATACTGCGTATGAAAATAATCAGCAGAACAGAAGCTATCGGTTGCTAGGTTACTCTCTTTATCTGTGTGACAAAGCATCAGGTAATCCGGTAATCATCAGATAAGCTTCCTGTTATCTTTGTCTCAGAAATACCACCTGAACATAATTATGGACAAAAATACAATTGGTTAACGGTGCTTCTGCTATGCGCTGTCGTGACTGATGTCGTAGTTGGCACGTGTCTGCTGAAGATCGATTAACTTTCCTGATTTTTCAAATCACGCTGTAGCACGGTTCACATCTTTCCACAAGGCTAGAATTACAGCTTATATCTTTTATGGTCACTCTCTCACTTAGCATGCTAGCAACCAATTTTAGAAGGTTATCGAGCAAGACTTTTGCAGTCTGTGGCTAATCTCACTGCTCTTTTGCTCGTCTGTGCCTCTGAAGTTGAAGCCAGGTAAAGGAATAGACAGAACGAATACAATGTGCAATACAGATGAAAAAGAAACAAAGAAATGGTTGCATTTAACTCCAGGCTTGTGTAGATGAGATTCTTAGATTAGATGGTCTAATCACTGAACAATACTTTATTATTATTATTATTATTAAGTTTTTAGAAGCGATCATGCTCAATATCCAGAAAGCAGGTGAGCACATGTAGGATTATGAACAATACAGTTAGATGCCATGGTACAATTGTCTGAGACAGGATCGGGATTTGTTTGCGCTCTGCTCTTTCATGATTTATCAACAGAAAGAAAAGCAGGATGACAGGACCGGTTCTAACACACATGGCAAATAAAGCAGGACGAATACCAAAAAACGTGGACTCAAGCAGCAAACCATGTTCATCCACTTAAGTTCCACATAACTATACGTCTGGTTGCCCAATCCCTGCCTCTTTAACCCCCTGCTGTTTTGACACCTAACTCTAACCGTTTGCTGTTTATCAGGTTAGAACAGGAAAACTATTTCAGTGTGTAACGCAAGGAGCCTCGAGGACGAGCACCCGGAAACAGTGAATGACAGGAAGTGGGTTGTGATGCTGATCGTCTGCTTTGTCTGAGATGACATGACAGTATACACATGCTTGTGTTGCCCAATCCTGCTACTTTAGTAGTTAGATCCACATATTCCTTTTTTTTCCTTTCTCTGGTATTGATTTTACTGATAATTACATCATCTTGACTAAAAAGTTTGATTAATCATTGTCCCTTTGACAATTTAGACACAATCTGAGGCAAGTTCTCACTGTCCTTTTTCCTCTTGTTACGATTATAGAAATGGTTTTAGCTTTTAATACAGCTGCATTGTGTTAATATTTCTTAGAATAAATAAATCACTGAAATATTTTAGAAGTTACTTCATAATAATTTTTTTTAAGAAGGGGAAAAACTTTTTTTTTCTTCAGTAAAGATCCCAGTGGAACTGAAGCCTGTTCCGATGAATCCTGAGCCGGGAATACACCCTGGATGGGATGCCAGTCTATCACAAGGCACTCCTCAACAGACACACACACACACACTCATATCCACCACACCACTATGGATATTTCTGGTAAATGGAAGAAAAACAGAAAGCCCAGAAGAAAAGAAACCCTTGCAGATGTGCACGTCTTGAGTCCTTGATTCAGAAACAGATGTTGATATGCAAATAAACAACTTGTTCCTTTTCACAGTTTTATATATCACATTCACTCATCATCTATACTGCTTTATCCTGTATGCAGGGTCGCGAGGGTCTGGGGTGACATATGGCATAAGGCAGGGTACAAAACCCTGGACCCCGGTGCCAATCCATCACAGGGTGGGTTGGCACGCACACACACACACACTATGAACAATTTGGGAATTCCAGTAAGCCTAATCTAAGCGTCTTTGGACTGTGGAAGGAAACACATCAAGCACAAGAAGAACAGGCAAACTCCATGCACACAGACCTGAGATGGGACTCAAACCCAGACACCGGGCCACAGTGCTAACCACTAAGCCACCATGCTACACACAGTCATTAAATCACCACACTGCTAATACTCCTAACTCAATAGACAGGACAAACTGGAGGAATGCTTCAATGTGATCCCAGTCACTTGTTTAGTACTAACCTAGTTTAACACTCACTCACCGCTCATCGTCTACACCGCTTTATCTCTCATGGGGGCCTGGTGCCTTATCCCAGGAGACTTAGGGCACGATTTGGGAACGCCAATTAGCCTAATCTGCATTCTTTAGACTGTGGGAGGAAACTGGAGTACACGGAGGAAACCCACCAAGCATGGGGAGAACATGCAAACTCCACCAACAAACACACACACAGACCCTGAGATGGGAATCGAACCCGGACCATGGAGGTGCGAGGTGACAGAGCTAAACACTATGCCACTGTTCCACCCCAGCAAATGAAAAGGCATGAAAAAAAAAACAGAAAATGATGAGTGCGCTGGACATGTTAGCCTTCAGACAGACCCGGGTTAACCTGTGAGCTCATGTCCAGGTGTGTGTGTGTGTGTGTGCAGGAAACATAAAGAGACTCAAACGAAGACACATTACACAAAGATGGTGTATTTGACAGCCATGTTGTCCAAGCGTGCTGATGTTAATGATAATAATGATGATGATGGTGCATATTGCTTACCGCTGTGTGCGCTGAACCAGCGGGGCGCGATGTGCAGAGGCAGCGTGTCCGCCAGCGATCCCCGCGAGCCCAGGTACAGCACGCCGTCTGTGTGCCGCCCATCCCCAGCGGGCTCGCGGTAGCCGTGCGCGCGTACCGAGTCCGAGCCCGAGCCGGAGCCCTGTCCCGCCGCGGCCCGGTCCGACTCCGTGGCTCTGGGCGGGGCGGCCTGTGTGGCTGCGGTACCGGTGGTGGTGCTGGTGTAGAAACCGAAGGGCACGGCGCCGTTATGCTCCATTCCCATACCCGCCACGGAGCTCACCGAGCGGCTGCGGAGCCCCATCGTGCCCGCCGTCCGGAAGTGGCCGAAGTGGGCCGACGGCGGCACCGCGCTGTCGTCTGTAGACACGCCGGGGAAAGGGGGCCGCGGCCGGGCCGCCGTGCTCTGCTTACCCCCCATACGGAAAAACCGGGGGTGGCGGAAATCAAAAAGGGGTGGGGGGTGGGGGGTGGGGGTGGTCGAGTCACCCCTCGGATGAGGGGGATTTTTTTTCCCTCCGAGCTCAATCAAGCAACAACCAAAAAACAATCAGACTGAAGAAAAAAAAAATCCGGGTTGTCAAGCAGCTGTGTCCGGGAGACGCGCGAGCCCGCTTTCCCGGTGTAGTCATGGAGAACACACACATCCAGACACATACACACACACACCTCTCCGGTTCGGAATAATAAAAACAATAAAATGAAACAAAGACAGTGAGCCGGTTTAAGAGCAGAAACACCGACGCACGCCCTCGTCAACTGACTGACAGGACAGGCTGAGCGAAATCACGACAGACGCGATGACACAGCTCAGGGCGCTGAGGACCGAGCCGCGGCACACTGACAGCGCACTCCGCTCCGCTCTCGCTCATTTCACGTCGGAACATTAGGCCATGACATGTGGCAGCGCATGTCACACTCAGCCCGTGTGAGTGTATAAGAGTGTGTGTCCGGCGACGGTTATATGTCCAGGTGCGCTGCGCTGCGCGAGCTCTCCGCTGAGGCGCCGCTGTTGCTGGTAGACAATGGGAGACGGTTAGGGCGCATGCGCAGATTTACCAACCGCCAGTTTAGCCTGATGACTTTCATTGAGCATGCGCGATTTTGGTAGCGTGGTTAGAAATTGGCGGCGTTGCGCGAGTACAAATGGTCTGAAAAGTAGACAATTGTATGATGTAAAAAAAAAAAATATATATATATATATATATATAAAAAGCAAAGAAACAAACTTTTTTCTGGTAACAATTTTTCATATTTTATCATTTAGTATAATTATTTTTTATATTAATAAATTGATATTAATAATTGTCAGCACGGTGGTTAGTGTAGTGGTTAGCACTGTCTGCTCGCACCTCCAGTATCAAGGGTTAGATTCCCGCCTCAAGTCTGTACATGAGTTCGCATGTTCTCCCCGTGCTTGATGGGTTTCATCCGGGTACTCCGGTTTCCTCCCACAGTCCAAAGACTTGCAGGTTAGGCTAATTGGCGTTCCCAAATTGCCCGTAGTGTGTGAATGAGCGTGTGTGTGTGTGTGTGCCCTGCGATGGGTTGGCACCCTGTCCAGGTTATACCCTACCTCATGCCCTAAGTCTCCTCGAAGAGGCTCCAGGCCCCTGCAACACTGTATTAAGGATTAAACGGTATGGTTTTTGGAAGCATAGTTTTGAAAATTTCTGATGATTATTGTTAGTGAGATCAGGCACTGAGCTTGGCAAGAAGGCCAGTCGGCATTTCAGTTCCTCATGAAGGTCTTCAGCGAGGTTGAGGTCAGGGCTCTGTGTGGGACACTCATGCTACTCTTCCACTCCAACCATAACACACCATGCTCTTTGTACACAGGGGTCTTGTCATACTGCAGCAGGTTTTGGACCTTTAAGTTTCCAGTAAAAGGATTATTTTTGTGTGTGTGAGATAATATAGCATATTATGACAGCATACTTTGTGACAATAATTTAGGCAAAATCCACACATGAACAGGTTAGTCAAGAGTTAAAAGAGTGGCCATTTTTAATGATAATATGTATGGAAAACAAAAAGTGTATAACAAAGGCTGGAAACTTACGAAGCAAAGTTTTTAACGCCAATAAAAATAATCAAAACTAGCTCAACAAGAGCATTATTATGAAAACGGCGACATCTGCTGGCCACAGCGTCCAATTACAGCGTCTAAGAAAATCTCTTCCTATCATTTTGAGAATAAATGCACATGGCACACGAAGAGTAACACTGTTAAGCAAATGCCTTCATAAACACTAACTGTACAGCAAACCGTGATAAATTAAATGAAAACAATATTTGGTGTGATAATGTCTTGATTTGTTCATAAAATTTAAATGTTATTTATAAAAAATTAAATAAAATAAACATCCATACTTTCTTCTTTCGGAGATGTTGACTTCATGCACTTCAGCAACTTTCTTTCTTTTTAACTTCAAAATAGTATGTTGCTTTCTTTACTGACATAAAAATCTGTTTTTTTTTTAAATTAATCTTTAAACTGTGTATGCTTCTACTGTATAAAAAGGTAAATAAAAAAAGAAAAGTGAATTATTTTAGTTACTTTATCTTTATTGTGTTATTGTGATAATGATGGACAAGATCACTTGGGTGGAAAGCAAATTATTTTTATCAAATAATTATTTTAAATGAATGCACTTGCATAGATGATACTTATAAAACATTGAAACTTCTTCCTGGTGGTTAGCACTGTGGCCTCACACCTCCAGGGTTTCTGTGCCTTCATGGCATTTGCATGTTCTCCCTGTGGTTGGTGGGTTTCCTCTGTGTACTCTGGTTTCTTCCCACAGTCCAAATACATGCAGATTAGACTAATTGGAATTCCCAAATTGTACGTAGTGTGTGTGTGTGTGTGTGTGTGTGTGTGTGTGTGTGTGTGTGTTGCGATGAATTAGCACCCATCCAGCGTGTACCCCCAAAGATGTGCTCCACTGACCTACAGACGACGACAGTGAACTTCTTCCTGTAAATTTAATGTTGGTTTATTTTCTGAAAAATGTATGTTTTTTTTTGTTTTTTTTACTGACTCAATGATGGAGGAGTCATAAAAGAAACATCTTAAACAAAATTGAGTAAACTAAAAAAGTTTGTGTGTGTTTTAATCTTGTTTAAATCTAATACAAATTCATTTTGCCTAATTATTTTTAAAATATTTTTTGTCATTATAATACGAACAATTTCACATTGAAGGATTAAATTCAAAGTGTTTCGAACAACTGAAACAAACCAAGGCACAGAATAAGTCCACAAAACTCTTACACTATAGCATCTATAGGATACTGCATGAATATAAACAAATCAACCTACAAAAGGGGAAACTGAGAATAACAGGACATTTTTACCTCGTATTCCGAACTGCAGATGAGAGTTGGATGCTCTGCTTTCGATTATCTCCGCCTGCCTATCGGTCTGACTTCATGATCGATGTGATCGAGGATCGACTCCCTCTCCTGACAGTTCGAAGTCTCGCGCCAATCCTGTTTGCTTCCTTGTTGGTTGTTTTTCTTACTTTACTGCCGCTGCTGTTGTTTGTCTGTCTGTCTGTCTGTTTTATATTTATCCGACTGTCCCTCCTAATGGACACTCAGTCCTACATGCCTGTTGTCCCGGGGGTCGGGATGGAGGAGAACTTTTTATCCCTGGACGACATTTTGCTGTCTCACGAGCGGCTGCCCTGCAGGACCGACACCGCTTTCCCTAAACTCGGGTTTCTGGAAAAATCCGGCGACACACACGATATACCCGAGGTACTGACACACACACACACACACACACACACACACCTGATCTGGAAGAGCTTGGATACACTTTGGAGAAAAAATACTCTATATACATCTTGTTATGCTGCAAATCACATACAGTCTAATCTAATGGTGTATGTAATGTTTAAATAAATAAGTAAATAAATAAACACTTTCTTCCTCCACAAAACAAGTAAAGACATATTAACAAATGACTGTTAATAGTAAGTAAACAATAAACACTAGGGACGATCCGATCCGATATTATCACGATAGCCAGGCACCGGTTTGATTTGTATTGCGATTTCATAAATATTCTGATTAAATTTCAGATTTAGTTACAATTCTAAACCAACCTATCAAATAATTCGCTGCTATACCACACAGGTTGCTGAGCTGCCTGCCTGCTAGGGTCGGGCGATGTCGACCAATTTGCCATCGTACGATGTCTAATGTGAAACATCGCGATGGACGATGGCATCGTCGTCGTAGGCGGGGGGGGGCTTGTTAAATAATTAATTCATAACGAATTAATTGATTGTACCCTACCGTTTCCACTACCTGACCCGCATGATCTTTGTTTTACCCATAACCAAACCATAAATAAAGATAAGTTACACACAAATTGCCATCTGTCAATCACTTTTTCCGCGGGACTCTGGCATGAATAGGCACAGTGATCTGTGTCGTTATAATGGCGTCGACAAAC
>JAQMYJ010000002.1:25875189-25886129 GCA_030014305.1 Clarias laeviceps | reverse complement strand
AGATGGAAGCAGTGTACTGACGCTGTGATCCGCTACCTAGCAAAATAAATGGTTTCTTTTAATACGGTAGAGAAGAGTGCATATACAGTAGTGTGATTAAGTGTGTGTTTTTCGCGAGCTGGTTGCCGTTGCGGCGGGGGCGGGGCGGAGGATCGCGATGCCGGCTCAGCATCGTGATGTCTATCGGCCATCGGCGATGAACGATGGCATCGTTTATCGACCCAAGCCTACTGCCTGCCTGCCAGTGTGTTTCGAGCAGTAGTCCCCAACCACCAGGCCGCGGACCGGTATAATTTGGTACCGGGCCGTACAGAAAGAGTGCGGAAATATATATGTGATTTTTATTTCTATTTTATATACTTCCCTTTTTTCTATTTTATTGGCTACTAGAGTGTTTTATTTTGAAAAAACGACCAGATCGTCTCCGCTTCATTTCCATTAGTGATGGGAAGTTTGGATCTTTTTAGTGACTCGGTTCTTTGAATCTTGTTCATCAAACTCCTATAGTTTATTTCTTTCTTTTTATCAGAAATAAAATAAAATGTTACACTTTGAATAACCAGACCCCCAACACATCTACATACACAATTTTTAGCTATAGTTCCAGTAGTGAAAATATTACAGTGTACCTAAGGACATATGATGAACAGCTCACCTCTCATATCTTCTGCTATGGGAGTCATGTGACAAAAGAACGAACGATTCGGACCAGAAGACTCATGAGATGAACTTCTCATTTTTGTTTCCTGTACATAAGCTACAGAGGTTTCGCATTGCTTTGCGCATGCGTGCCCAGTTACTCTCTGAGACTACTCATTCTTCTGAGTCACGTTAAAGACTCATTTAAAAAGAACAAATCGTTCATGAACCACCCATCATTAATTTCAATCTGCACATCGCAACACTCCAGGCTCGCTCTGTATAATAAACGTCAGACATTAGACGGTTAAAGGAAGGCTGGTCTGGAAAAATTGACTAGGCCAGGAAGACAAGGGAGAATATCCCAGGAAACGCCAATTAAGGGTAATCTGCATGTCTTTTGACTGTGGGAGGAAACCAGAGTACCTGGAGGGAACCCACCAAGGACAGGGAGAACATGCAAACTCCACACACACACAGACCCGAGACGGGAATCGAACCCTCAACTCTGGAGGTGCGATGTCCAAATATCAGAAGAAAAAAAAAAATATATAAGTGACATATAGCTGAATTGATTTGATTTTTCCTCAGGTTTAGTAAACATCAAGGTTTTGCAACGAACTCATAAACACACATGTATAATACACTTTGTAACCCCTTACAGTGGACTATGTCATAACCATATGCACATACATTTTTGATACAGGCCCTATTGTGATTAAAACAGCTCTAAATGATTTCACAGTGGTGTTTTAAAAGGTGTCACAGCATGAAATTTTTACTTGTATGTAGAGAATTCGGACCACATTGTATCAGATGGAAATCATCGATGCACCTCTAATTATCTATTTTTTTTTGTTTATGTCGTAGGGTACTAAGATGGAGATGCCTCTGTGGTTGGCGAAGGGTCTGTACGAGAGGAAGAGGCGTGTGGTCTCAGTGGACTTGCCTAAGGTCTATCGTGAGGGCTGGAGGACGGTGTTCAGCGCTGATACCAACGTGGTGGACCTTCACAAGATGGGACCTTATTTCTACGGCCTTGGCTCGCAAATGCTGCACTTTGAGAACGCGGAGAACCCGGAGATCGCTCAGTCTATCCTACAGGTACAGTAGGTGCTTGGCTGCGATATAGAATGGAGTCAGACATGGGAGCTTCCCAGCATTTGGTGTGAAAGTTATAATGTTTTTGAGAGCGTTGGGAACTTTCGCTATACCAAGTAAGGATAAAAATAAATAAATCACAAGATCTATGATTTCATTTAGTAAGTAGCCCGCATTTTCAGTGCCAGAGTCTCTCAGCTCTTTATTGAATTGATTCACAGATTCCTGGCGTGCGTGTGCGCGTCAGTTTGAATGTTAATCACCGCACACTGTAATATATGGCACCGTTTTTATGCAGCATGTTTTATTAATACCAATAGGCTAATACACAATTCCGCAATAAAGTGAAAATGTATAAAGAGCTGTAATATGCTCAGTGTCTCTCTGCCCCCTTCTGCATGTATGACATCACAGATGCCTGTGATTGGCATGTCTCTCTGTGATTGATGGGGTAGAAGGAGTATGCCAACCCCCCCTTTTCTTAGAGTACAGCTATTTTTTTTCTTCTTTTGCTCTCTTGGCCATGGATGGTTGTGGCACATTCTTGATTCAAACTCAGGATCACCAGATGGTGCAAAAGTCCTAAATCACCCCTAATTTCTTCATATTCAATGAAATCAGAATAAAATATAGAAATTGGAACAAATATTTTAAAGTGACAGGCTGCAAAGTGCCTAAAGATACACCTTAAATATTTCTTGTTTATGTGGCAACCTCATTTCCCCTCTCGTCTGTTCCTACCACTCAACTATTCCTCAATACTGTATTAAAAATATAAAAAGGAAGGCTCAAAATATGAAGAAATGAGGTGTTGTGTCAAGACTTTTGCACAGTTCTGTTTATACCCTTGAATGTTTGCCAGTAATTACACGTCTTATTATTAATATTATTATTATTATTATTATTATTAGCTCCAGGACATTTCCTTCTCACACACATGCATTCAAGCAGGTCTATTAGAGCAGTCCAATTGCGGAACTCTGACCATATTGCTCCTGTCACAGATTCTCCCATCATACACTTCTATTAGCTTTTCTCTCTATTGTGTCCAGACATTTATTGGGCGTTTCCGTCGCACCATGGATTCATCGCAGAACGCCTACAACGAGGACACATCTGCACTTCTGGAGCGACTGGACTGCCTGGAGAGGGCGCTGTTCAGATCGGGTCAGAATGGCCTTAACGCCTTCCAGCTGTGGGAGAGAGGTCGGGCTTCACAGCTCACTGCCTCCAGCCTCGTCACTAACTATCGTAAGAGGAAGATCACTGATCTGCAGTCCTGAGCAGTGCACGGATCGGATCACATCGTGTGTGTGTGTATATATATATACACGCGTGTGTGTGAGAGAGAGAGGGATGGATGGACAGGCTGAGCAGCCAGGAACAGACACTGATCAAAGATTAAGCATGGATGTTGTGTGTATGTGTGAGAGAATATTGTTTATAATGTACTTGTGAACTTTTAATAAAGTGAAGTCTTTACTCTTTTGTAAGATGGTCTCACTTGTATTTTGTCCTCTGTGCAGCTTTAGCTTTAACTGATCTCCACTGTAGTCACGTTAGTGGCATTCAGGTTCATCAGCACAGAGACCAGCCGCTGCATACAACAACAACAACAAGCAGACCAACGTCAGGATTATCAAACACATCAGAAATGTCTCAATATAAAACCACTTCATGTGTCTCAGAGTGGAGTGTCCTTTACACGAGAGACCTGGCCTCTGTTCTGATCTCAGTGAAGAAATCATTTGCTATAAATAAAAGCATCACATCAGATTTCGTGACCAGTGTAACCAGATCTTTCAGACCATCTTTTGTTTTATTTTCTTCTCTGCTCTTTGCACCAATTTTTTTCTTGTCTTGCTTTCCGTTCCTTTTCTTTTCTTCCATCTTCTCATCTGTTCCATTTTCCTTTCCTTACTTTTCTTTTTTTTTTTCCTTCCCTATTACACATTTTTGTTTAATTCCATTTAATTTCTTCAGCAATTTCAGTCAGGAATAATAAAGATGTATCTTATCTTTTGAACAATTCTTCTATTCTTTCCATTTTCCAGGCTTTTATTTTCTTTTATTATTTTTCTCCTCTTCCATTTTCCCCCCTTCTTCATCCATTCTTTTCCTCAATTCCCTTTTCCTTTTCACCCCATCTAATTTATTTCCTTTTCCTCATTTTCCCCCCCAATTCCCCTTTTCTTCCTTTTTCTATACTTCCCTTTTCTGTTTTCTTACTATTTTTCTTTCCTTGTCTTCCTTCCCTTTTCATTCCCTTTAAGTTCTTTTAATTTTGTTTACTGTTTTCTAATCTCTGCTGGTCCATTTTTCTGATTCATTTTTATTTCTTCCTTTCCCTTTTTTCCCTTGTCTTTTCTCACCTTTCCCTTTCTCCTATTTTCTTTTCCTTCCTTTTCTTTTTTATGCTTCATGTTTTTTTCCCATTCTATTCCTTTTTTCTTCTTTTATATACTTCCCTTTTTTCTTTCTTTTTCATTTTCTACCCTTCCCTTTTAATTCCCTTTTAATTTCTTTTCATTCTATTTCTTTTTTTTTTTCTTCTAATTTCTCTTATTTACTTTTTTCTTCCTTTTTTTCCGCCCTTTATATTTGTTACTTTTTTTTTTTTTTAAGTTTAATTACCTTTTGTTTTTCATTTCTTTTCTCGTTTGAATAGTTTGAGCCGTGTATCAGAATGTCCCTGAAATAGCGCCGTGTGGTTCGGCCAGCAGAGGGTGTGTTTATTGTGTCACCGTGTTTATGCTCCTGCCGAGGAGACAAGATAAAGGTCAGTTTAAACACTAAATTACACTGAACCATCTGTGTGTCAGCAGTAACATATACACTGTGTGTTGGTGTGTGTTCATTTAGGGAGAGCAGCGATACTTCAGCTGGGTCGTCTGAGGTTTGCCTATTAAAGGTGACATTTAGATTCTGTACTGTGTTACCAGCTTTGGAATGGATGTGCGTGTGTCTACAGTATGTGTCTCCAAATTTTCATTTAGGTCAAACCAAACGTATTTACACGCCACTCTTTCTCTCGATCACTAGCATTAAACAGAAATGTGAAATGGAGGTCAGCGCTTTGATTCCTGTAATGAAAGTTTTCGATGTTAGCCTCTGGCACATCATTCATGCAATCACTGCAGACTGTTTGAACTGCCTCAGCTTGTTGAACCAGGCAAATTTATCGACTTTTCCATAAAATAAAAAAAAAATCCAATCAATGAGTATCCCGGTTGTTGTGTTATGTAATGAGTTCATTTAATGTTCTGGTATATAATTGTTCTGGTCTCATACTCCAGGGTCTGTAAAATATAGCCGGGGGTTTGGTCATTAGTTCTTGGGTTGTTATTGTGATTAAGCTGTTTGACTGGTTACAGTGGTTAAGCTGACTGGGTTTTAATACTAACTCTGAAGAAACTGCCTTCTGAGTGATTGTCACTCTTAACAACATTTGTTCTGTCAGTGAAAAGATTAGGAATTAAAAAAAAGTTCTAGCTAGGTATAACTGTAATTAATAGACAAAATACATGGCCTGTGCTGAACCTTCAACTTTGTGAACAAAAAGTGGTCAGAAAAAAAAGATGCACTGTAAAAAAAAAAAAAATCTGCTGTGTTTAATTGTGAAAATAAGAGCCTTTCCATACCATATGATTGAGACTAAACAACTGTGTGACCATAAGAAAACCACTTGTTAGTAAGAAAAATCAGAATAAGACATTTAAATTTGGCAGGAGGTATAAATAATGGACTTATTTGGGTGATGGGTGTGTCAAGGTACGCAGGGTGTGTCACCCATCATATATAGTGCCCACTGTACATCTCTCTGTTACAGTATGTGTTATGATCTGGGGTTGCTTCAGTTGGTCAAGTCTGGCAGTAAAACTAAGTCAGCTGACGACCTGAATGTACTGAATGATCAATGGACTTTTGTCAGGACTAGGCTCTGCAACTTTATATGTCAATAAAATGAAGTCAGCTGACGACCTGAATGTACTGAATGACCAGTTTATCATATCTATGGAGTTTTTCTTCTCTGATGGCACATGCACATTAAAGACTCGTATTGTGAAAGAGTGGATCTTGGAGCATGAGGAATCATTTGCACAAATGAACTGGCCACCACATTGTGTGCTGTAATCCAAGCTAAAGGCAGTCTTGGGGTGTGCAACTTGACTACAAAACTGCTTCTGAAATATATATTTCTGGTAATTATTTAAAATAGCCAAGAATGAAGTTCAGCTCCATCAAACAGTCATTCAGCTTAACTCGTATGTACCCGAGTTATTCAAGCAAGCTGTTGTTAAGTGTTAAGACGAGTATAAATCTTATCTCCTCTCATGATAGTTAAGATAGACTGGTTTAAAGTTTAGTCTTGGTAGAACTCCACCAGTTTAAGAGACGTGTAAGAAGAAGTGGTTTGCTGGAGAACTGTAGACGTGATACAAACCAGCAGACGTGTTTTTATGTCAGTATTATTATCTGATATGTTGATGCTTCTTTCTGGAGGATAGAAGCTGCCTTTATAAGAGATGTTTTGAAAAGGCACGGTCTTCCAAACTCAAGAGAAATGAAAAGCTGCGCATCATATTAAGCGTCTCATGTAGACAGGCTTTGTTGGAGCAGTAGAAGGGTGTAATGTTTCTAATGTGCTGGATAGGATGATCTGATTTCCCTCTGTGTGATCGTAACAGCATGTGTCTGGCCTTTCTGTTTTAAAGTTCAGAGCTTCTTTAAGGATCCTGCAGTGCGCATAACCAGGGATGGTCCTGAATGTCAGAAGGAATGTTGATGTGTGATGGGAATGTCTCTGTTTTCATTTATTCAATCTTCCCTTCTTCTTTCCCTGCCTCCCATTTTCTCCATTTATCTTTTCTTCCTCCTTTTGCCTTTTATTTTCTTCCATTCACTTTCCTTTTACCATTTTATTTTCCCATTTCCATTCTTTACATTTTCTTTACTTTCATTATAAATTTTTTCTTCCTTTCCCTTCTGATTAGTTTTCTTCATTTTTGTTCTTCTTTTTCTTACCCTTTCTTTTTACCCCTTTTCTTCCCCTATCTTCCATTCCCTTTTTTCCATTTTCATCCATTAACATCCTTTTTCTTACCTTCCCTTTAAATTTTCCTTTAAAATTTTCTTTTTATACCCCTTTTTCTATCCTTTTCTTCCATTCACTTCCCTTTTCTTAAATTTCCTTTAAAATTTCACCTTTCCTCTCTTCCTGTCCCCTTTATTTCCATCACCTTCCTTGCATTTTTGCTTTTCTTCTCTTTTTCCTTCCCTTTTTTCCTTTCCCTTTCTTTATTTAACTTCTATATTTTCTTTCTTTCCTTCTCTTCTCTTTTTCTCTTTCCATTTCTTCTCCTTTTAATTTTCTTCATTCTTCATTCTCCCTTTCTTTTTCTTTTCTTTTTTTCATTTTTACTTTCCACCCTTCTTTTCTTCCCTTTTTCTGTTTTTCCCCCATTACTTTTCCTTTGTTCCCTTCATTAAGATCAAGCATTCTTCATTAATAAAACTGATGATGTGTGATGCACGCTGCAGGTTGATGGCAAATGATGCTCCTTTGTTTTGCTACCACTATTGAAGAATCAGCATGAGGAAAAGGTGGTTAATGTTCAAGTGTGTGTGTGTGTGTGTGTGTGTGTGTGTGTAAGAGAGAGAAAAAGAAAGAGCTTACACTCGACATTATTTCAGAAAGAACAGACAGTCCTAGAGGCAGTGAGAGAGAGAGAGGAAGAGGTGTGAGGATTAGACGGCTCTGTGCTCACACACCCACACTTGTCCTCCATTTGTTGATCTCTCTGCTCCTGTGCTGCTAACAATACACAGCATTTTTAATCAGGTGGGAGGCTTGGAGTATGTTCTGTCTGTTTTCCATTTTCTCTTTCTTTGTCTCTTCCTGTCTTTATCTCTGTATATAGTACAGTATCTCTCAGCTCATTGTCTCTTGTATTTACATCTTCTCTAGCTTTTTTTTCCTACTCTCTCTCTCTCTTTTTTTCTTCCCCCTACCCATCCATCCACTGATGTATCCATCACCAACCCTCTGCCAAATGCCCTCTTCCATATGAGCTCACAGATGCCCACGTTCGTCTAGTGTCACACTGATTAGCAGAGGAGAGAGTGACACCATTCTTTTCACCCATAGAACAAGGCCAGGTATGATCTCATGAATGCCTGTTGGCAGATGCGGATGACATCACCAGTTTAAAATCTCCAGACTATAGAGAAAAAGCTTTTGTTTCGCACAGTTTTATGATTATTCATCACGTTGTTGAGTCTAGACTCAACTTTTTTTTTTTTTTTTTTTTCCCGATCACATTTCTTCCACAAAGTTGACAGTTCAGCTCTGTCCTTGCAGGTTTTAGCAATGTGTTGAATAGTTCTTAACCCAGGTTCAGTCATTTCAAATTTCCTTAGTTGTTGTCTTTGCTTATTGCTTATACAGCTTAATAATTTGACTCTCTAGAAATGCAACTTTTTTGATCAGGCAGAGTTTTTTTTTTTTTTTTTTTTTTTCTAAATCGGTTAAGCGTTCAGCTAAAGACTCTTGTGAATTGTCACAAACACTTTTTTTCATTCCCTGTTTAAAACATGCTGCAACACATTAAATCAAAATCGGCCAATGTCTGAGAATGCTCCTTCAGTTGTTCCCAACAACCTTAACAGAGTGATTAAAAATGAGCTAAATCCAACAATAATTATTTAAACATGACAAAAATAACAACATGCCATTGATTTGATGAAGTAGATTTCCACTGAGGTAGACAGCAGAGCCTCTGGAGCCTCCTTTTACTACACCGAGCCCTCACTAAGTGACTATCATATATGTGTTATTTTTTCACATCCTTATGACTAGACATTCACTAGTTACATTTAATTTCAGTTTGGGGATGCAGAATGGAGATGTATGGTCAATGCTTCCTAGTCGAGGCATTATTAGCCTGCAAATAACATGCAAATACACCAGAACATTGGAAGGAATTGAAGCATTTCACAATGTGGCCTCAAGTACCCCCTTTTATACCAAACTGAACCAGGTGCTAGTCCATGTCCGGTGCTAGTGCCAGTTCAAAGCCGGTTCAATAGCGAACCTCCTTTGTTTTTTCCATGGGGTAGAGAGTCACGTCATTATGTCACTGTATACGTCCATGTGTGTTGTGTCTACTTTCCCAGCAATGGTAGCGGCAATGGTAACAGCAAACACAACAACAACAACAACAAGGGCGAACTTGGAAAATAGCTTTCTGGCTTTATCATTACTAGAAAGCATTTGAGTGGCACATTGCATATTGATTCCATCTTTTTAAAGATAAGCGGTTCTTTGTTCTGGCGCAGCAAAGTGTTGGTGCTGCGATGGAACCGGTTTTTCTGTCTGAGGGCCAGTGCTTTGACTGTCTGAAACAAAGAACTGGCTAGAAATTGGGCACCAACTCGAACTCGCTTGTAAACTGCCCTGGTGGAAAAGGGGTGAATGTGTATTATGTTTCTCTCTATGAGCACTCTTGGGCTGGGCAGCGTGAACGAGGCTTGAAACGCATTTTCATTTGGGACAGGAGACTTTTCAGGCAGTGAAGGCTTGACAACTGAGATTGCAAGAACAGCACAAAATTTAACACACTCATAATGTCGTGCTGTCAAATATTTTACACATCTTAATTTCATTGCGGAGGCAGGGTGGCTTAGTGTGGTTGGCCCTGGTGCACTGAACCTCCATGGTTGGGCGTTTGAATCTCACCTCTGGTCCTGTGTGCGTGGAGTTTGTACCTTTTTCGCCAGTCACACTGATCCTTTATCTGGACAAAAAGTTCACTTTTGGTCTCGTATGACTAACACATGATGCTGCTTGTGGTTTCAATGAAGCCTCCTGTAGGGATGCTATCAGAGAGGCACAAGGTGGGTCAAGAAACTGGTGAAAGGCAAAAATTTCAGAGCTCCATACTTCTGAAATTATACAGTCCTGAGTTCAGTCTGTGTGGAGTTTTGCATGTTCTCTCATTGTCTGCATGTGCTTCTTAATGGTTCTGGTTATCCCAAGTAGACTAGCTGTATGAACACGTGATGCCCTGTGATTGATTGGCATTCTCAACTTGTGCTCCCAATTTGCATCTCATCTTACCAGAACTGGCTCCATACTCACCACTAGTCAGTCATGTGCATCTGCGTTTTATTCCTGCCTCCTTATGGTATATGTGCAGCAGTTTAAACAGCTTTTATCTCAGAGGAAGAACGTGATAGCCCTTACCTTCCCTGGAAAAGGTCCTTATGCAGTTTTGGAGAAAATGTGAAGGTTATTTAACAAGCCATGTTTTATTACATAAATAGATTTTTTCTTCATTAAGTTTGCAAAAATGCTTTTCTGTGTTGTCAGTTATAGTTCTTAGAAAAAGATAAAATCAGCCAAGAAAACTGAAATCGGTGTTTTTCTAGAATAAATACCATTATTAATAAAAAAAAAAAACATATGTGAATGATTTTCATTAGTGTAATGGCAAATATATCTCTTTCCTTTTCTCTGTCTCTCTCTCGCCCTCTCTCTCTCTCTCTCTCTCTCTCTCTCTCTCTATCTCTTTTTCACACCACCTGAGTAGGGTAATTTTAGCGCCTCAGTTGGAATCTAAAACTGGTACAGGTGGGTGCTGTGAAAGAGTGTGTCAGAGGCAGTATGCAGGGTGCTGATGGTGCTAATGGCACTCAATTATTAGGTTTGTTTGGTCTAAATAGTACTGAGTGGGTGATGGAAGTAAAAAAAAAAAATCATATTATGCAATATTCTGAATTTATGCTGGAGAACAACTAAAAAGAAAGTCTCTATTTTATATCTGTATATAAATACTACACTACTCACAATAAGTTAGAGATATTGTTATTTACATGAGTGTTTTTCCTATTTGCTCTGAATTTGAATGAAATAAGTAAAAATTCCCTTTGATATCACTAATAATGTATGAGAAGAAACACCATTTTCATTAGTTTAATATTTATTACCCCAAAAATTTAGACAATAATGGGGACAGCCCCAAATAACAGTAGTGTCAGTAGTGGGTGTTTCCACCATTTGCCGCAATAACAGCTTTACAGCGACGTCTCTTGCTCCTCACTAGCCTTATGATGTTCTTCGGGGGCAATGCGTTCCACTCTTCCACAAGTGCTACACGCAGTTCTGCCAGGTCACGTGAGGGTGGGGTACGATCATCCAG
>JAQMYJ010000002.1:25859621-25872000 GCA_030014305.1 Clarias laeviceps | reverse complement strand
ATGGTATCCAAGCACTATTGAAACACTGGGATGAGTGCATTAGTGTAGCAGGGGATTATATAGAGAAATAAAGGGAGGTTTAACTGTGTTCTGCTATTCTGCACAATCAAAAGTCCCGGGTTTGACTTGAACACCCCTTGTTTTATCTAAAGTAAGACTTCCATTACTTGATATCTAAGCTTACCTTGTCGTTTCAGTGCAGAAGTGACAAAGTAAACTTCGAACATCAAACATGTCTTGCCTAATCAGGAGAATTACATAAATGATAATTATTTTTTTTTTTTTGCCAAGCCATTCCTTTTAAAAGAGATGACAGTGATGCGAGAAGTGCAAATATTTTCACTAAAACATGTTTTATGCCAAATGCTCACTTTATTTTATATTCATAATGCAGCATGTTTCAGGAAAGTCATCCCAGATGTAAGAATCGGAGATTAAGGGTTCGTTCTTGGCTACTATATTGCAGTCTGCGGAAACGAGAGAGGAAGAATTATAGGATAATAACATAAGACATGCTGCAAATTTTTTAAAAGTCTGACTCTGCATTTAGATTCTTTTTCGGAGAACAGGTGCTGGCAGACAAACAAGTAGCGATCTGGTGATGATTCTTGCAACATCCACTAATTTATCCAAAGGTGTTTCGAAGTACAGTGTTAAGTACAAATAAAGTTTGTCTATTCGATGTAACATGTAAGCTGATACTGCTATAAGATATATATCAGATATGCCTAAAATACTAAGGGCAACACTGTGTATAGGCAAACCTTACTATGGGGAAAAATAGGCATAATTTCTGGGGATTTATACCAAACCACTATATCTGTAAAGTTCAATGCTGAGCATCAAAAAGGACAAAAATTATAAAAAAAAAAAAAAATGAGAGGAACGGACCAGAAAAAGTGTCTATAACAATTGCTGATTGAATTACTTCATAGTTATCATCGTCATTTCATCGTCTATAACTCTTTATCCTGTGTACAGGGTCACAGGGGCCTGGAGCCTATCGCAGGGGACTTACAGTAGGGTACGAGGTGGAAACACACACACAATCACTCACACACTACGGGCAATTTGGGGACACCAATTAACTTAATCTGCATGTTTTTGGACTGTGTGAGGAAACTGGAGAACCTGGAGGAAGAACATGCAAACTCCATGCACGCAGACCCGAGGCAGGAATCGAACCCGGAACCTAGAGGTGCGAGGCAACATTGCTAACTACTAAAGCCAGAGTGCAGCTCTTAATGCATAGTTGGTTGTTTCATGTTTAAATTCACAGTTTAATGTTTTCATATAGTTTATAGAGGCCTGATTCAGAAATGTCACATCCATCACACCAGTTTATCCGAAATCATTTATTTCAAAACTGACAGACATTTTTTTTATTTTTAAGATCTACATTGTGTTCATTCAATTCACTTTTATTGTCAATGCATAACACTTTCTACAGTTGTCTTTAAAATACACAGTGTTTGTAGAAAACCTGTATTTTCTCTAATATGAGTTTGTCCATTTAATGTCACATCTGTAATGCTAATAAAAGTCATTCTTTAATTTGGGGTGCATTTCACATTAGTAAAAAAAAAAAAAAAAAAAGTACAAAAACAATGTTCTTTTTTCAACACATAGTGGTTGGGGTTAGTCATTCAGTATAACTTATGCTAGCTTCAACACTAAAATTTTAAGTAAAAGACATATTTACTACTGTGTTCCTAACTTATATTTACAGTATTTGACAGACACCCCTATTCAGAACAACTTATCTTTTTATCTCATTATACATCTGGGATTAAGGGCCTTTCTCAAGGGCCCCACAGTGCCAACTTGGTGGACATAGGGTTTGAACCTGGGACCTTCTGATACAAAGCCCAATGCTATAGTGTTACTAATAACAGTAACGATGTAGGAATGATGGCTGATTATGTACACTGCTTAGTAACACGGTTGACCATTTCCTTATTTTGACCCATAAGTGCTTGGACTCGCCTGGCTGAGCACTTCTCATTTTAACAACATGTTTGAACAAATAATTTCATTAAAATCATAAATAGTCTGTGAACCATAAAAAAGTTAACAATCAATTAATATACCCAAAGACAATGAGCTCGTTTATTTGTTCATCTTTTATACTGCTGACAGGGTCACGAGATCCCCGGAGTCCATACATGCACACACTCATTCGTACACTACTGGAAATTTGGAAATCCCAGTTAGCCTAATCTGCATGTCTTTAGGAGAAATCAGGAGTACCCAGAGGAAACCCACCAAGCACAGGGAGAACATGCAAACTACACACACACACACACAATAACAGACAGACCTGAGGCAGACCTCGAACCCTCGACCCTGGAGGCGCGAGGCCACAGTGCTATCCACTACTCCACTGTGCCGCTATGACAATGAGCTCTTATAGATAAAATATTTCAAAACATGAGAGAACACTTACCACATTGTGTTCAAAATGTGCGCCACAGAGAATGACATCATTTACAGTTACAAGACTTCTTCAGGAGTCCTGGTAGTAGCTTAGATGACAGAAGTTCTGCAGATGTTAAAAATGTATATATTTGAATTATTTAAATGAGAAAATTAATTAAAAACAATTTTTTTATATTTTGACTTGGTGGCACAGTGATGTAGTGGTTAGCACTGTCATCTTGCACCTTCAGGGTCCAGGTTCGATTCCTTCCTCTGTGTGCATGAAGTTTGCATGTTCTCCGCGTGCTTGGTGGGTTTCCTCCTGGTTCTCCAGTTTTCTTCCACAGTCCAAAGACATGCAGATTAGGCTAGTTTGTGTTCCCAAGTTGCCGGTAGTGTGCCTGTGTGAATGAGTATGTGTGTGCCCTGCAATGGATTAGCCCATGTCCAGGGTGTCCCCCAATCCGTGCCCATGGAAACTCCTGAGATAGGCTCCAGGTCCCCGTGACCCTGAATACAGGATAAAGTGATATAGGCGATAAGTACAGTAATTTTACTTTTGAATGAATGCATTAAAGTGAAATCCATCTAGGGACGTGGAGGCTAATGGTGACTATTGTATTTATTCCTGTTTTTAGGACACACGCACATTCCCAAACTACAGGCAATTTGGGAATGCCAATTAACCTAATCTGCATGTCTTTGGACCGTGGGAGGAAACTCAACAAGCCACCTGCCAAAAACATGTCAATAGCTGAACTGGCCTATTTTAAGTGTAATTAAGTGGGTGACTGGTGTCCTGTGCCCTGTGATGGACTGGGATCTCATCCAGTGTGTATTCCTGCCTCATATCCAGTGTTCCCAGTGATCCACTATAATCCTGACCAGGATAAAGAGATTACTGAAGATCAATGAAGGAATCCCATTTACTGTTAGAAGAGGCATATTTGAAATGCTCCTACTGGGTTTGGGTTTCATCAGCCACTGGGGTATCTTTGTCTTACAGATCTTAATAGTCCTCCATAATGAAGGTAGTATCTTTCTTTGTCTTTGCTTCGATGTTCATTATTGTATTTTTCATCCATTCCTTTCCTAATTGTAATGTTTTTATTTTACCCCTTTAATCGTTTTCCAATTCCTTTGTTCCTTCTTTCCTTCCTTCCTTCCATCCATCCCGCCCTCCCTCTCTCTCTCTCTATCGCTCCCTGTCTGTCTGTCTGTCTAGCTTATTGTGAGCTTATGCTGCATCATCCAGAACGACACGTGCTCTCTGTTTATTACCATGCAGTGTGGGAGGGGGCAAGGAGGACGGGAAAGAGGGCGGGAGAGTGAGAGCGAGAGAGAGAGAGACAGAGAAAAAGAGGTTCAGAAAGCGGAGCCCTCATAGGGTAGCAGCATCTCAACCAAACACACACACAGACACACACACACACGCACGCTAACAGAAGGAGCAGAAAAACAAAGAAGCCAAACCCTCTGAAATCATCTCAGCAGAAGAAGCACGATAAGACGCATACGCCTGAAGGTAGGACGTTTATATCTGTGTTTATTTATCTATTTATTTAATGTGTCCTGTATTTGTGTAATATGTGTAAGTGCGTGTGTTGTAGACCTGTGCTGACTTTCTGTTGGTGTATATATGTGTGTGTGTGTGTGTGTATATCAAAGAGCTACGTTTTGGAGGACGCTGAGAAAGAGATAGCAGATTAAGGCCCCTCTAATGACCTTTACAAACACTCAGCGCACTCCTACGCACACATCAGGCTCGCGGCGTGTGAACGATGAGCTTCTCGTGCTTTTTTCCAACACGTCTGGCTGAGGAAGGAAGGTCATTACATTAGATTTATTAACCTGCAAAAGAGCTGCGTCAGATGCCAGAAGGGACCGTGCTGAAAATCAATCTGGACACACCTTAAGCTTTAACAGGTGGCACTCTGGGATCCATCCGGCCTCTGCTATGTGCTCGGGATATATTTGGAGGCTGCGTACTGACCGATAACAATGGCTGCCTGGTCTCGACCTAATCATCAGCCACACTTCATATAATATTTGACGCCTGAGTAGCTGGTGAGAAGCCAGACTGCAGCGCCGAGCTGGAACTTTCCCCTGCTGGTATGGTCCCAAACCGGGGCTCAGTTTTTACGTCGGTTGTAATTGGTCACAGCTTTTGGAAATGAGGTTTTGAAGCCACTGGCCCCTCCCAGCATTCCCTCGCACTGGCTTCGATTTGTGAAACAGACACAGCAACAGGGACTGGTTTGTATCAAGGTTGGATGCCAGTTGAATCAGTGCAGAACTAGATGCCAAAGCAATCAAGCGTATTCAGTTCATGGTTTGGGATGGATTACAATAAGCGCAGCTGTGAATACTATAACAAACATCATTCGTTCTGGCATCAGTATTTCATTACGTTTCTGTTAAATTATTTGTATAACCACAAGCCTGAGAATAAATTCCATGGTGTAGTCTATTGCATTGTATTTACAGTGATATATATTTCCAATAGATGCACGGTGTGGCGTGTGCTATAAAGTACCCACTGTGCGTGTACACACCTTTGTGCACATCCTGTTTACGCGAGCGTGATCTGGCCGAGGTTCAAGCATGTCATATTGACGATGAACAGCAAGCCTTTTGCATTACGCACATTAAGACTCGGCTGGCAAATCCTCGCTCGCGGTATGCCCTTAAAGCCGAACCATTATCATAGTTTTGTTCATGACTTGATGTCAGTTAGACATGACTTGACTTGACATTAACTGGGATAAAATCAATAGCGTAGCAATAAACTGTTAAGAAAACTACCATCTGTGGGATCCATTGGACACAACTGAGAAAATGCTCACATGCAGTGCCTGCTCCATGTTACATAACGTTGCAACACACACTGTCTTGCCAACTTTCTTCCTGCCTCGGTTGTATATCTTATGGACTTGAATCTTCTCTGTTAGTTCTGGATTGCAGAAAGTCAGACAAATGTTTGTCTTTTGTGTCTAGAATCATACTGCAAAGTTGTTTTCAACAGGTTATTTTAATGGACCTTAGACTTATAGTATGTGTAAAGGCTCCCATTTTGTCTGCTCTTTTTTAACATCCCAGAGCTTTGCTTCACTTTGTTTTTTTCACACCCTCAACCATGAATGATGCCGATATCACCGGATGCTCATTTTGCATCCACAGTACAATACAAAAAATATATATATATACTTTTTTTAATGCTCTTTTAATGTGTATAGTGCAAACTTCAAAAATGGTTCTTGTTTTGTACTGCTAGATGGGGCCCGGATTGTTCTGGAACTTCCCCTCCAAGACTAGCTGCACGGTTTCACAGACCCTGCTGCAGACGATGTACGTAGTTCTGCTTGTAACTGTAGCTCGTAGACTTTTTTTCTCTCTTTTTTTTTCTGGCATTCAGATCATCCCTTCATTTCTTTTTGTCCGTCTTTTATTTTTTACATAAATTCCATCGACCCGACAATCGTAACGTCCGCCCATGTCACCTTCAGAGGAGTGCATTTACAGATCTGTGTTGCATGCAAGCAACCAATTATTGCACAGCATGGGGGTACATTCATAGACTGCAGGTCAATAGGAATAGATTGTCTGAGTTACTGTTTCTCACTGCCCAAAAATAAAAAAAATATTAACTTGGAATAAAATAAGCTTGGAATAAAAAAATCTTGAATAAACGGCCACTCCTTAATCCACGTGTTTCTTTTGGCAGTGAAACAAGGTGCATTAGTCAACTTGCAGACGATGCATTGCTTGTAGGCCTCACATTCATATACCCAGGACTGTCATGGAGATGAAGATATGTTACAGTTTTTTGACCCTAAGATCAGGAGCAGTTGAAGAGATTGTCTTTTCATTGGTCCCTGATTTTCTCGACCTCCCCTCTCACCAACCAGGGCTGTCATGTGACCTTTCCTTTCCTGGTCACATCTTTTTAAACTGCTGCTCACGCACAGTTAGGATACAGCATAACAGAGTCGGAGGAAATCCAACCTCCTCCATATGCATGAAATCACAGATGCCCATAATTGGCTAGTGTCACTCTGATTTATGTGGGGGTGCAAGTACTCCTCCCATCCTGAGAGCACAACCACGGCCAGCTGTGGCATCATCAGGATTCGAGTTCATCACTTACAGATGAAACATAACGCTAAGTAATAGTGAATGATTTTCTGTTGCACCATCAGGAGCCATTCAACTTCATTTTGGCATCCTGCAGAGTGTAGGTAACTAAGAAAGAAATGTGGACTGATGGAGTCAGAGTGTCTTGATGCTGGGTTTGATCTTAAAAGGGCTCCTTTGTTTGGCATATCACGTAGAAGACTGCACGTTGCTTTACCATCTGCCAGTCCCTTGGCCTTTGAGTCGTCGTGGCAGAAATCTGTGTTACGGGGAGCTGGAAGCATAAATTCCTCCAGAGGCACATGGCGTATCTGACGCTACAGCTTGAGAGCCAGATAGACGCACTGTGCTTGTGGGCCATAACCCAAACTCCTACCAGAGGTGTGAAGTGAGCAGCCTTACCCTTGAGTTGACTGTTTTTAATGTTTCTATCAACAGTTTGGGTGCCGAAAGTGCAGGAAATCTAACATTCTCCAATATACTTTGAGGTCCTCAAGATGTCTGAATTGAGAACATGAAGAAAGATGACAAAATACTTGGAGAACTACTGCTTGCTTGGGTGCCACCAACCTTGGTCTGCCCAGGGGGTGTAATGAATTGAGCAAAATCTTATATGTATACAATCTACAACATGGACATGCTGTGTTTCTGATTTCTGACCATTAGTGATCTTTCTAACAGGATCGTTGTCTAAACCTGGCCATCTTTGTAAATGTCAATGAACAGGAATTTGCTAAAGGAAATTAGTTAAAGAAAAAAAAAGAAGCCTTTTTCTGCTTATTTTGAGTGTTACTTCAAGAATGAAAGGAAATTTTAGAGCAACAAATACTCTATTAAGACCATTTTACACTGTACAGTACTTTTTTTTTTTTTTTTGCATATAAGGTACATATAAATACACTGGTACTTGGTTTTGGTACTTGGTAATAAATGTTTCTGCTCTGCACATCGACTATGAAGACTGTCTCCCGGAACGCGAGTATGATGTAAGCAGTGGAGGCCAAATTCCACAACCATCGTTTTGTGCATTCCAAAGTTGAGACTCATATGAAGCTTCCTCAGTCCCATTGAGCTAAAGTGAGTTGGTATCTTTCAAAGTTGTAGTGTATTTAGTACAAATTCCACTCTTATTTCCCTAGACCTAGCCATATGGTTTCTTCCATGGCTAGTCAGGGAGAGAAAAGAGGACATAAAAGGGATAGTTCAGGTTTTTATGACATGAATAAAACATGGTAATGGACCAAAAATAACATTATTAATTTAAGCTTGATGGTTCTATATATGCGTCTCCATGTTCTCCACAATCTCAACTCGCACTGATAGGTTATATAAGCAGAATGTGGTTCTTTAGTCATAGGTCTGTCTTTGGACGATCCTCACCATGTAATCTGAGAGGAAGAACAAATGCACATGAAAGGCAAGATTTTACCGATATTGTCTCATGCAGCGTGATAAGCAATAATCTTAAAAAGTCAAACCAGATTCTATTTGGGTGAGCTCCCTCTGGTGGCTGATCATGTAAAAGCACCAATTCACCAAAGGAAGTGAAAAATAAGTTATATTTACTGTATTTTCTTTTCGGATGATCCAATTCTGTGTGACACCAGTGCTTGGTGTAATGGAAGAACATAAGCCAGCTTCTGAACATGCTAAAGATCAGGGCTGTTCAACTCCAGTGCTATAGATTGGCGGCTGAGTGGTGGCTCAGGCGTCTAAAGCTCTAGGTTGTTGATTTGAGGTTCTGAGGATCCGGGTTTGAGCTCCACTGTTGGTGGGTTGCCACACCCCACACTACCCAAACACTACATGCAGTGCTGGCCCCAAGCCTGGAGAAAAACACGAGAGGATTGCATTAAGAAGGGCAACCGGTGTAAAACCTGTGCCAAGTTGTGTGCGGAATGGACGGTCCCCTGTGGCGACCCCTTGATAGAACCAGCCGGAAAAAAGTTAGTCCTATAGATTGACTGCCTTACTCAGGTTTGTGGATATGTCGAAAATCTATCTGCAATATCTGGGAATTCCTAAAGACAAGCAATATGACCTCAGAGCCAGGTAGACTTGAGAATGCAGCAAAGTTAGCATAAAAACTGACTCCTTCTGGTCTCTGGTTTCATCGTTCTTCATTAACATGCTCGTTATTATATCATTAGCTCTTTGTTTAAATAATCCAATTTTTTGGATTAACCAGTGGGAATTTTCTGTGCATGAGAATCCTTTCCAATGTTCTTCAGCATACAGTGCCTCGGTATCATTATCACTGATGTGACTGTAAATTGGAGTCTATCATATTAGAAAGCCAGCGTAATAATAAACAGACCAGGCCAGATGACAGGAAGGATGCTGTTTTGTGGCATTATTGGTTTGTCTTGACTGGAAGAGAGGCAATATTTTGTCCCTGAATGTTGCCAGGTTATTGAGCCAAATGCTGATGCTCCTGACAGCCAGACACTGTTATTAGAATTCAGTCTGCTGGCCCATATACACAACTGCACCAGATTTCATTTTTACACACACTCTTGCGAAGACCTTTTAATGCTGCTGATTAATGCTGTCTAGACCCAAACCTTACTCTAACCTGGACCTCGGAGATTAGGAGCATAAATGAAAACAGTTGTTTTTTTTGTGGTGTTCAGCCACATGTTCCCATCATCGGATGTTCCTATCTATGTGAAAACATTTGCTCCCTGCCCAAACCCCACACTCACACACACAGCCCATTTTCAGCCACTGACTGGGACTTGATATACTAGGTCAGACTTATAGTCCTGTACAAAAAGACTTGAGTCACCCACATTTCTTTATATTTTGCTTCCAAAGAGCCAGACCTTCTTGTATTTTGAATTTTAGTCTTGAGGAATAGCTCTCCAGGATTCCTGATGGAGGTTTTTTTTGTGTGTGTGATTCTTAAACCAAACGGTGACATTTAAGTAAAATAATCTAATTTAACAAAACCCAGTGAGAAACAGGTGCAGATGATGACAGATGATCAGGCCTGTCATTAGTATACTGGTGATGCTGAATGCTGGGTGGTTGGAACAGACCAGAGGGGAAATGAGGTCGCTGCTGTGGTTGTTACGTAAACAACCAATTTTTTATTTAAATTGTATATTTAGGCACTTTGCAGTAAAACATTTGCTCCCATTCGTTTGATTTAATTCACACAGTTTAATTTAGTTTAATATGAAAAAATAAGGGCCGGCTCAAGTTTGTTGCACATTACAGTATTTTTTTTTTGCCATAGTTCTCCTACTTTCAGTCCATTTTCACCATGTTTAGTCATTCCCAAATCCCACCAGTTAGCTAGCTATCACATGATATAACCAAACTGAAGAACAGCATCTGCATCTTTTCAAACTGATACATATGAAATGTCATAAGCAACCCTATTTAAAGCTCCCATATTTTACTATTTATTTAAAGAGTTAAGACAAGGCTCAGAGCTCATCCAAAGTGTGCCTGTTAATGCTTCAGCTGAAAAAAAAGGTATTCTTGTAATCCATTACGACTTCCAGAGAACTGTAGAGCTGAGGAGCTACCCAGGGGAGGGGATCTTATAATATAAGGTCACAATAGGGGGGAAACATAGAATTGTCTTGTTTAAGCACCGACCAATACAAAAATGGGAAAAGCAGGGATTTTTTTTTTTCGATTTGACAATGATCTGACTGTCTAAAAATTATAAGAAAAGTACATTTTGCATAATAGATCTAATTTAATGGACTTTACTCCAAGTGGATTGAACAGAAAGGGGCACTAGCTGCAGTTGTGTGGTAAAGAGCAAAGAGCAAAGTAGCAGAAGAGAAAGGTCCATATTAAATGTTATTACAATGGACAAAATAAAAATGATATAATATGAATGAAAATGTACATATTGACAACCTATTAATAGATGAATTAAAACATGAGGACAATCTGTCACTTTGGTGAGGTGTAACTAACTCCATTTCTCCTTAAGCTGCATTACACCACCCTGTCTTGGATTGTTTTTCTCTAATAGCATGCTGCTTGTGTTTTATTCCTGCAAAAAACATGTAATTTATCATTATTGCTGTCAGTACCCTGGAGCTGCGTTCAGTAGGAGGTTGCCTGGGAAGGCAGTGTTTGTCCTCCTGAGACAAAGTCAGACCCTGTGTAAATTCACGATGGGAGCCTGATGGGGATTTGTCTCAGGCTGCCCCATGATCAGATGAAAAAAGTATAGAAACAGAACTTAGGCTCTAAAAATGTAAAAGGTTAGTTTGACCATTTGGACGTATTTTGTGAAATAGCTTAAAAGCTTAAAATGGCACTTTAAACAGTATGCATATTGAAAGGGGCAAGTGTGGATGCAGAAATAACAGAACAGCGCAGCAGGGTTTGCCAATGCTGCTTGACGTTGCCATAGCAACACTGGCATGGGTGCAGATCCCAATAAAAAGCTTGTGTAAGTCATCGTGGTTTGATGTGGTAGAGGTACTATTTTGGGGTTAGGAACAAATATGAGACAAAAAAACAGTTGTTGGATGTTTAGTTTCAGGAGCTGAGAACGACCTGAGAATGAACATCTGGGAGTCATTATTAATGGAATGTGGGTTTATGAATTTGGCCAGAGGAGGGTCTGTAAAGGAAGTCGGATCAGGTCTGATGAGCATTTATGCTGTCACCCATTAGGAAGTCTTTTATGTGAAATGGGAAAGCCTATTTATGGTATTTAAAAAAAACAAAACTGTGCAACTGGATTTAAGTTGATGAATAATGTAACAGGTTTAGTGGGACTTGGTCCGGAGTGAAAGAGCTTCTTGTTTTCAGGCCTCTTCATTAACACATTTTAGAAAGAGCTCGAATGCATGCTGGTCGCTGTTGTCACAGTTACCCAACACTTTGGCTGTGATTGTGTGATTTTTTTTTTTTTTTTGCCTGCTGTTATGCAACCAAACTAATCAACCCCTCAAGAGCTGCTGAATCATTCTCACACCATCACAGTCAAATGGTTGACTGCCAATAAATTACTGAAAAAAACTCGACATTACATTTTGAACCATATTGAATGCTTATTCAGAATGATAAGATAATCTTATTGATCACTAACAGGAAACACATTTGTTGCAGAATAAAGGGGGGGAGGAAGGAAAACAGCAACAACAAGAGCAATAAAATAAAAACTAGAATGACAACAAACACGCAGTTGCCACTTTATGATGGTATATCTATCGCATACTGTACCTACTTTATGCAAATTCTAATATATTATCTGTGCACATTTTAGGCAGATCCTGATTGCAGGTCATCTTTGATTTGCACAGCTCCTGTCAATTCAGTTCATATTAAAGTGCAACAGACATTAGTCGTAGTGCTGCATTATGCATTTTTTCCACAAGGACCACAGAAGCTGAAAAGTGTTGTTCTCTAAGCAGAAAGAAAGAAAGAAAGAAAGAAGGAGGTAGCATCATAATTTAATTATATACCCATAGCAAGAATAACAAAATATATATATAACCATAAAGTTTCAGATTACATTTTAAATTCTTTACTCAAAGTATTATTTTTCATTTATTTACAGTCATGTTTTTTGTCTTTAGATTTATTATATTTGCTGAGTTTCACAGCAAAATGAGAACAGTTTTTTGTTTTTTATTATTTTTTATTATTATTATTTTTTTTCCAAATGATGGAAGAAGGAATATTTTGTGCATCTTTTCTCAAACAGTCAAAAAGGCAGTATTAAAAAGCACCAAAATATTTTCTCTACATTTTTTTAAAAATAAGTTTAGTAAAATGTGTTCAATGTGCTGCCCATTGTGTTGGATTGTCAATGCAACCCTCTTCTCCCACTCTTCACACACTGACG
>JAQMYJ010000002.1:25833261-25850815 GCA_030014305.1 Clarias laeviceps | reverse complement strand
ATATTTGGGCTCATGTGATTGGACCATTCTCAACGAGTCTTATTAACGGTCAGCAGATTGTTAGTTAATGTATTGAAAAAAGTTAAAGAGCTTGGACCAGGTCGACCTGATCTTCTAATTAAGCAGCAGTCAAGTGATCGCGGCCAAGCGTACACTCTGTGCTTTTACAGCACTTCTTATGGCTATTTACAGGCGATTATTAAAAGTTTATTAAAATTTTAAATTTTGTTTGCGCCCCCCAAACATTTTTTGCACCAGCTGCCACTGATAGAAGGGGGAAAAATATGAAAGACATAACAGGAGAGAAAAAATGCAAAAAAATTAAGTAATATTTTAACATTTATGTTTACATTTAGACATTTTGCAGGTGTTTTTATCCAGAGTGACTTACAAAAGTGCTTTGAGAAGTTATTACTAGACAAATGCTCTTTTTTTGTTAAAGTACAGTACATTACAAATATAATTAAAACAAAATTTGCAAAACTGTTATCAAGCCTCTGTGTGAGATTGAAGAATCCTGCCTTCTGTGTTCTGATTGGTTAGATGACATTGGTCTTGTCTACGATTGGTTAGAAACCTATAGAATGAAGGCGGGACTTAAATTGTTTTTAGCCCAGTTTTGCAGAATATTTGTTAATTGTTAAATCTCAATGTTAGTCTAAGCCAAATTTTTGTTATAATGAAGTAATTTATAAATAATGATGATAATTATTAAAATAATAATAATAATAATAATAATAATAATTAAAAAAAAAACTTTTACAAAAATGTTAGCCTGTTAGCATGCATGTGAGAGTTTAGGAAATGCCACCTTCTAGATTGATTAGAAACCTACAGTATGAAGGTGGGACTTTCCAGGGAACACGGTTCGGACTTTTTTTTTTCCTCACTAGGTAGTAAACACTTCATGAGTCATGAAGGGAAGTCGACGATGGCGTATTAAAACACTATTGGAATGAGGCGCTTGACTCATATCAGTGTGTCCGTTAGCACACATTTTGCAGATGACTGATCACTCTGTGTGTCATTGGGTTTGTTCACGCTCAGTGTTGTGGCTTGTACTAAGTGTCAGTGGTGGCATTAAATCTGCATCATGTTTAACCACAGGCTAAAGTAGCCCATAATCACATAACGATAGTCCCAAGGTTTTATTTTGGTGAATCCCTGAAACCCGCTAATCTGGATGCAACTGCAAGCTCTCGTTTGTCTCTTTATCCCTCACAAGCCAGATTGGCTCACTCTCCCAACATACACACTGTGTCCAAAATGATGTTAAACCAAGAGTTGGTAAGTTTATATTTCCAGAGCTTGCTTTTAATCCTGCAATAGCTGTGGTGATAATATTACTAATACATTACTAACACATCTCTCTTAACTGTTTAGCAGGGAGAGTATCTATGTTCCCAGGGCCACATGTTCTACACTTCTATGATTAATTGGAGGAATTTGTAGATCTTGAAATGAAGCTAAACTCCGTTATCTGATACATGATTTTGAAGATACACAAAGCCCTGGGGATATAGTGTTATCTCGATTCAGTATTACTGAATCAGCTTCACACAGATGGTAGATGACTTCTGACTACTGATTCAAGACGGGTGGACGGGTGACCCTTCCTTCAAACACTTCACTTGCATACGTGTTTAATCTATTATTTATCATTGACTTGATAAATAATCCCATGCATATCATTATGTAGTGGTTTAAACTACATTCATATGCATGCTTAGCCATGTTCTTTGTACAGTTTCTTTATTTAATTGTAATTGTATTATATTTTCAGCATCTTTGCAGTTTCAAATAACATTTTTTGCTTTTGAATTCTTGCAAGATTCTGAGACACAGTTGGCCGTATTCAGAGTTGCTAACGGAACTCCAACATTTACGTCAATATTTAAGCCGGGAAATTTACACATATTCAGAGTTTGGTTATATAGGCACTTAAGTCATTTTTTGGGGCTCCCCACTGAGATTATGCAAATAGTAGAAGCACACAATATGTTTTCTTTTTTTTTTTCTTTTTCAATAGTGCCTAGTCGAATTCCTTTAAACACAAATACTTGCCTTATATCGTGCCTTGAAGAAGGAAAGAGGTCTAGAAGAAATCGTTATTTCTTTGCTGTTAAATGTACTATGATGTAATACCCAATTTTACCCAAATTTAAAAGAAAAAAGACAAAACACTAATTTGATGATATATATGAGATATATATGAGATTATGGCAGGCATAAGAATAAATCAAATGGCAGAATGCAGATGGACTATTGCTTGACTAGTCCTAGTTCTAATAATCAAACATTAATGACTAAATAATAATTTGGTTTAATCTAATAATGTGGCTTCCAGTCATTAATGGGCAGAGCAAAAACAGTTGATAAAACAAAAAAATTATTTTGGCATTTGTGTAGCTTTTATCTATTGATTATATATCTATTTTATTAAATAAAATAGATATATAAATGAAGTTTGGAAATTTACTTCAATCTGTTTAATTTTAACCTAAGCACACCATCATTTACCATTGTGTAGTTTTCAACTTTGTTATGATTTTAACTGGGCAAAATTTACTTTTTAATTTGCTTCTAATTAAAATATGTTTTTTTTTCTCAGAATTCTGACTTTAATCTTAGAATTCTATATTTTCTTCTTAGAATTCTGACATAAAGCCCCAAATTCTGACTTTTTCTCAGAATTCTGACTTTAAACTCATAATTCTGACTTTAATTTCAGAATTTAACCTAAAGACGAAATTCTGTGATGAAAGATGTTGATGATTCGGAAAATAAAATTTAGAACTCAAATATGGTATTAATAATTAATGGTGGCCCTAACCCGTACCTAACATTCATCATGCAATGCCATGCAAATTAGTCTTCGTGATAAGTATCATCACTTCTCTGATACAGTATCATCTGTGAGAAAATGAAAAAAAGTTTTGTAAATGCTGATTGGACAATTGTAATAATTCATTAATAGTGTTATATTCGTAAGTCGTAAATAACATTTCATAGGTTTTGATTGTATTTCTATAGTCAGAAAATTCGCACTTGATTGAATATTGATCCTTCTTTGAGGCGATATCAGGCAAAAAAAAAAGCTTCAATTGAGACTCAGAACTGACCATATCTTGTGTATAGTCTGAGGTCTGAGTACTAATGTGTACAATTCTATACGTCTAAATTGTCACTACACGCATGACTCAACTCTGAGTACGGCACTGTGCATAATTTGATGTCTACACCTAAGCTAACCCCTTTTCACTTGTGCCATGTGTTGTTTAAGGATGTCCACTTACACACACACTAACCTCTCTGCTTCTCTACTCTGGTGTTCAGGAATTGATCCATGATCCACCTGAGGAATGAAAACAGATGAGAACTGGGTATCATGATCTGTACTGTATAATGCTAGCCGGTTCCTGTTTTCATTCTGTTCTCTTTAGCCTCTTTAGTCATCTGTATTACAGCGTATTCGAGAGAAGCAAAACAGTCCTGTGCATCTGAGATCAGCCGGAAAGGAGAATATTTAACAGTGATCATAGCTGATAAATTAGTGCTCTTTCAAGCAGCTCCAGTTATGCGAACTGTCTACTTTTGTGTAGTTATTCTAGTGGTCGTGACTGTGTATATGTTCATGTGTTGCAGGAGAACTGTGAGAGCTTCATGCCTGTAGGAGACTGGAAGGTAACGTTTAAATTGTCATTCCTAAAGAAAAACTAGCAGTAATATTCTTTAAAATAAGTAATCCATACACTAAGAGTGTGTGTGTGTGTGTGTGTGTGTGATTACTGACCAGTTAGCACAGTATTAATGAAACGGTAATGGAGTGTGCATGGGTGGCGAATACGCCTCCAGTTTATGGGTCTCAGACTGAAAATGGAGACCTGATGCTCTTTGGCCAGGACTATCGATTGAGATAGAGATTGAACTAGGAGCTCAGATCTATTAATTATGCATGGATGCATAAGAGTAGTTTTCTCTCATGTGATTTGTGTATGAAGCAAAGAAATAAAGCAAAGCTGCGATGAGTACGCGTATAGCTGAATCACTGTGACTAACATGGAAGTGAAGTCAAGGTCGGAGTGTCTTGTCTGTCAATCCATAAACTCACAGCAGGATCAGATATCAAGCTTTCAGCATGACGGCGATACATCAACCTAAAGCTCCGTGTCGTCCATCAAAACAATCAGCAATAGGAGGTTGTATCATGTAAAACAATATAGACATATCATACAAGATGCAGGTACACTAAGAACACTAGTGTGACATTTAAACATTGAAAATAAATGGTTTCAATCTAAACAGGAAAAGGAGGAAAAAATTAAATAGCAAAATAAAATGAGATGTAATGAATGTCACATCAGCTAAGGACAGAGTAGCATGCCATCTACAGAACTGCAAGAGTGATAGACAGGTCTAGAGAGCCTTCTAGTGGTTAAAGGAAATACAGTACAAGAATCACGTTCTATGACAGATAGGTCAATACATCCGTCTGTCGGTCAACGCCATGAAGTCTATGCATATAGAATATCTCACAGTTAATATTATTCAAAAGATTCCTCAGTTAACGGATTTTGCACTGGATGTATTTATTATGTTTGTTTTAGTATATACAGTACATTCAGTATATTGCGTAGACATTCTTATACAAGGGGCGTTCAAGTCAAACCAGGACTTTTGAAATTTCTTGTAAATGAAGGCATTTTGTCTAAATGGACATTTAGAGAAAACTTGCTTGTAGTACAGAATGAGGATGAGATTCTTGAAAAAGTTTGAAAAAAAAAGAGAAGCTTCATAAAGGAAAGATTTTGTTTTAGAGCTAGCTGCTTGAATAGAACAGGACGAGATAACAGCACCATGCTTTGCAAACTACAAACTGTAAATAGAGGACAGTTGAAATACAAGAGGTGTTCAAGTCAAACTGGGACATGTGATAAAAACTTTCACGGATGAAGGCAGTAAAACGTTAGAATGGTGCAAACATTTTAAAGAAGGTCGTGCATCCGTGAATGACGATCCCAGCCGAGGTGGCTCTGAGCTTACTGCTCAGATGGATGGATCCATACTACTCGATGGATGACTTGTCACCAACTACATCTGTCTGTGGGAACTGTACACACAATCATTCAGCAACACCACTTGCACATTACAGGAACACAGCTCGAAGTTTTTGCCACATCCCCCATACAGTCCTGACCTCACTCCAAAGCATTTTCACATGTTTGGGCCAATAAGGAGCTCTTGGAAGGCCAGTATTTCAGACGTGAAGCAGGAAGTCTGATTATGGTTCTGGCGTATGGAGAAAACTTTCTACCTTGATGGAATCCAAGCTCTTAAAACAGTTTTCTGTTACTCTGTACAGTCCGGGTTTGACGTGAACCTTCCTCTATTTGTATTACTTGTATTTCTGGAAAATAAAGTGCAGTCGTTGACTTATATTTAGAGGAACCTCTAACACTTGGACAGTGAGATGGAACTGAGATGGAACCACTGAGATGGAACAAGATCACTGAGATAATCAAGACATTTAGAGCAAGAGTGGCCGCTGCTTGAGTGCACTACCATACAGGGTATAGCTCTCAAATAGCTCTTTGAAGAAACAATATATACTATGATTAATTATCCAGCACTGGTAGCTTGGTGGTAATGAGAGCTTTGAACTTACAAAATTGAGATCAGCAGCTTAAGACCTTAACCAACAGAATACCACTGTCATTATATTCACGCTCGCTCTCATTTACCCCTCCTCTACCATCTGGCAGCATTTTACCCCTGCTGTGAACATTACCCATTATTCATAATTGCCCCCCAATAAACACATCAGCACATGCATCTCTGCCCCTCTCTCTCTCTCTCTCTCTCTCTCTCTCTCTCTCTCTCTCTCTTTTCTTTTTCTCACCCTCTCTCTTCAGAGACACCTTGAGAGGAGAAAAGTCATTCCTATTTATTTAAAGCGTTTAATTAAAACACAGAAAAACTGAACTGGCTTTGTTCTCCATGTTAGAGAGGCTTTTCAGTACAATAAAAAAACAAGCTCAGGGTTTCAATGTATAC
The DNA here is from genome assembly GCA_030014305.1 of Clarias laeviceps. NCBI lineage: Eukaryota > Metazoa > Chordata > Actinopteri > Siluriformes > Clariidae > Clarias > Clarias laeviceps. The sequence goes on along the minus strand of JAQMYJ010000002.1, from coordinate 25,844,761 downwards.
TGTAACACACATACTGTACTGTACGCTCACGACATGCCATGTTTGCTACATTTGTGTGCATATGCTTGCATAATCCTGGAATTAAATAAGGAAGACAAAATAATGAAACTTACAGTGGCAACTTGTATGAATGTTAAATTTCATATATGGTCAATACATATAGGTAAAGATATTAATGCAAAAAAAAAAAAAAAAAACACTAAAAACCACTCTTCAGCTATAGCTCCGTTTTTGTGATTATAATTAAACTCAGTGTTAAAAGCCTTAGCACTTTTTTTCTTTTTTTTTTTTTTGGCCAAAACAGTTAGCTGCTAAGGTTGCATTGTGACCGATTCTCTGCACTTCTGTGCATATAAACATTTAGCATAATAAGCAACATTCTGTTATTATATTGAAATGTTAAATGATAATGCTTCAAAGTTGTGAGTCTTTTAAGAAGATCATAGTGGTGAGTGAATTAACTAATTCTGCAATGGATGATGGCATACAGGAACAAATTTGAGTTTGGTCTCTGCCATGTGTGCCAAATAATTTTTTTGAAAGAAGATCAATTTAGGAAATGCTTATGTGCAACAGTCTTGAGCCTCAACCCTCAATTTGCTTCCAAAGAGGCAGACCTTCTTTTATTTATTTGATGTAGTCTTGAGGAATAGTTCTCCACACTTCCTGAAGGATTTTGTTCTAGTCTAGTCCCTGTACAGCTTAATGATTTTTGTTGGTAAACCCACATAGTGACCTATGAATCATTCAAGCAAAAAACATCTAACTTAAGGCATGAACCAATGAGAAGCAGGTGCAGATGATGACAGATGATCAGGCCGGTGATTAGTATACTGGTGATGCTGAATGCTGAGTGGTCGGAAGAGACGAGAGGGGAAACGAGGTTGCTGCTGTGGTTGTTACATAAACAACCAATTTTTTAAAATTGTATCTTTAAGAACTTTGCAGGCTGTCGCAGTAAAACATTTGTTCCAATTTCTTGAATTTAATCGACATAATTTAATAAAATGTTATTTGATTTGAGGAAATGAGGGGTGGATCAAGACTTTTGCGCAGTACTGTTTGCAACTTGCATGACAGGTGTAGCATATGAAAAGAGAACTTTAAGATCTTCTGTCCACAATTCAGATTTCTGTTCATTTTGTTTTGCTTAGATCAGATATTTACAATTAATTATAGTAAGATCTACATTTTTATGAAGGCAGAAAATAAAAAGAATTTACATTAAGGCAGAAAATCAGTTTTGTGTCACTCCAACCTGCTAATGTGCATCGCATTTATTGTACAAATAACTGAATATATTGGCAAGTCTTTTATTGTACAAGTCATGAACCGGATTATGTAGTGATTTATATACAAATTTTATTAATATCTTATAATTTAATGCATTGATAACATTCACATATATACTATTTGGTATCAGTGTCTTTGCACTGATCCAGACAGCATGTGTTATACATCATTCAGTGCTGCTGTTATGGTCATGTGTGGAGCCAATTGGGACCAGATTGCACCAGATCAGAAGGGAGCCGGGCGGTAAAAAGGGGGGAGGGACTGAGAGGAAGGGGGGATGGTGAATTAGTGTAAGACCACGTACACCATGCATGACCCAGAAATGCTGCAAAGGAGAAAATGTAGGATGACAACACAGTTTCCTGAAAGACAGAAAAACCGGCCAATCATATAGCACCGAGAGCCAATAGGAGGCTGAAGTGTACTATAAAGGCGGGGCGGGGAAGATGCGAGCAGGAGAAGGAGGAAAGGAGAGGGAGAGAAAAGCACCGTAGCAACAGAAACATCTCTGCATCCTCTTGCCGTCTGGATCCTACAGAAGAAACCATCATTCTTCTGAGTCATCTTAAATCAGACTCTTCCTCTTCTGCATCCTCATCCTCCTCTTTAGCAGCCATGCCTGAGTGTTGGGATGGGGTGAGTGCTGTTAGACTGACTGATGGATGGCAATCTTTTGAATATTAAATGTCTTTGTGGTTTTGCTGTTTAGAATTAGAAGAAAATGTCGTATTTATGTTAACAGTGAGCGTATTAAGGCATTATTTAAAAATACTTGACTAGATATGGATGGTGCATAAGTGGTATATGCTGTATAGTTATATTTCAGGAAATATGTCTGTTGAAATATATAATAACAGTCCAATATGTACAGTAATACTGCTTCCATAGTGGTATTAATAAGTAATAAAGTAACTCAGTGGTTGCATTTCACTGTAGCATGACATCACATCATGTCTACTACTGTAAAATACAGCTGAAAAAAAGATTATCTTGATTTTTTATTTTTTTTTTAACTCTATTTCATTCACACTACTACGGTTGATATGTGTGTCTGTGATGTTTGCTGGGAATAAGGGTCTCTTCCCAGCAAATATGCTTATAAGGTGGCAGTGCAGGTGCAGAGTCATTCCTACAGCACATACACACACACACACACACACACACATTCACGTATACATCATCTGATGGTATGCGCCAGGGAGTGTTCACTGATCGAGGATGCGTGGCTGTTTATCTTTGTATTTACTCAGTGATTTTTTTTTTTCTTAAAGGAAAAAAAAATATGTCTGTGTGTTTCGAAGGTGTGTGGAATGAGGTGTTTATAAATGTATTCTCAGAGACAGATCTATGACCTTGAAAGAACTGTAAGGAACAGTTAGCTTCAGGAAAAAAATTCAGTATGAATGAGGAAATAAGAAGACTTGTTCCTTTATAATCATGGCCAAGAGGGAAATAAACATTTTACAGTAGAGTTATTAAAATATAATAATGTATATAAGTTTATAAGTACACACATTATTTATTGGTATTATATACTGTATATAATGTATATGGTTGTGGAATAAGTAGATATTTTACACTTAATTATATACACTTTGTGGTCATTAACTTGTGTGCGTGTGTGTGTGTGGTTCTGTTAGGAACATGACATTGAGACTCCCCATGGTATGCTGCATGTGGTGATCCGTGGGGCTCCAAAGGGCAACAAGCCTGCAATCCTCACCTATCACGATGTAGGACTCAATCGTAAGTATTGTAAAAAATTCCACATTTATGATTGATCATTCTGTTTATAATTTTTTGTGACTAATGAGAACTATGTGGGTGTTACAATACCTCTTACACTCAGTCATACGTTACATTTAACATCTAAAAAATTATGAGTTTTCACAGATTGGATCACATACACTATATGGACAAAAGTATTTGGCCAAACCTGCAAAGACATTGTATTCAAATACATATACTTCAATATGGAGTTGGTCCACCTTTTGCAGCTATAACAGCTTTCACTCTTCTTGGAAGGCTCTCCACAAGAGTGTTTCTGTTAGAATTCATGTCCATTCATTCTCTAGACTGATATTGGACGAGAAGGCCTGGCTCGCAATCTCCGTTCCAGTTCATCCCCAAAGGTGCTCGACGTTGTTGAGGTCAGGGCTCTGTGTTAGGGCCAGTCAAGTTCTTCCACACCAAACACATCAAACCATATCTTTATAGTCTGCCCATCCATTCAATAGACACTTTGAAATGGCTTTCAAACATGTGAAGTAAAATATACAATCTCTTTTATTGCTAATGTCAGAAAGAGTTATATAAATAATAAGAGTTATTATAAATAATAACCAGAAATCATGATGAAATCCTTGTTGTCTTTATTGAAATTAGGATTATTGATGAGAATAGATTTCTGGGTAGTCTGATTTGCAAGGTGTGTCACTTCCACGGTGTATAATATCACACAACAATAAAACACACTTTCTTAACCACGATTTAAACCTAAAGGTCACTCTTTCTCTCTCTCCTCTGTCTGTATTGGGGATTAGGGGTGGGGACAGGACAAAAAAACAGTCAGCTGTGCAACTAAATGCCACGGTAGCATCCATCTGTTCAAGAGAAACCATTTCCTGTTTCCATTCAACTACAGAGAGAGGCAGAGATGGGGGGAGGAGGGGAGGAAAAAGGGAGTGATGCTGCAGAATCCATACACGATCTTATCCCTCCATTTTATTATCCGTTCCCTCACTCAGTAGCAAGCCTAAGCTCAGCGTCCGTATTTCCCTGTTGACTAGGAATGATGAGTTAGAGAAACTAAAGTGATTGTTTTTATTTATTCTCGCTCCACTGTATGCTCTATGCATCTCTCTCCTCCTTCATCACTCCATCCCTCTGACCTTGCTTACTCATTAGTATGCACAGTGACTCCTGAAACCAGACTAGCCTCCGACAGAGACAGAGACAGAAAGGTCACGAAACAGAGTAGAGATGGAGATAAGGGAAGGGAGGAGAAGGAGGAGGAGGAGATGAAGAGAAAGTGCAGAGGAAGGTGAATGATGGATAACAAAGGGATCAGATCAGGAAGAGGAGCAGAAAGGTGACTCAGAGGATGATTTTAGGAGTACTCGACTCCACGGTCGGTGTGTGTTGCAGATAAGGTGAAAGAAGAGATGTGTCAGTGTGAAGTCTGGTTATATGTGGTTTGTTATGTGCTGCTTAAAAATGTGTGTTAGTGTGTTAAAATGTGGAACAAGGTTCTGTGCAGGAGTGTTACACTGCAAAAGAAGTGTTATCTTAACAATATACATAACAAAAAACATACATTTCTTGTCCTATTGGCATATAATTTGGCTTCTTTCAAGAAATAAATGATTAAAACTAGCAAAATTATCTAACAATAAAACAATAAGGTTATGTTTTAAAAAGGTACAGTCTGCAAATAGGCTTAATAATCTTAGATTTGATTTGTCAAATTGTATATGATATTTATAAAATACACATATAAAATAATCTCTCCAAAACGGCTGAAATTTTTAAGGAAGCAAGATTGGTCACTTCCATGTTGCATAAAGCCTACATTCAGAAGTAGCTTCTTTGGAACACGCATTTTCTGTATTATATTTATGACATAAAAAAAAAAAATTAAAACAGCACCAATACTGTTTTGGCCTATATTCAAACTTCCCAGTGACGTTACTGTCCATTATCTCACCGCTCATGTAATGCCTCTCATCCAATCAGATTGCTCGGTCAGAACTAACTGTTATAGTGTATAATACTGTACATGGCATATGTTGTGTCAATAATGTACTTTAGGCCACCACTGTACATAAACATACAATAACACACATTTTGGCAATATTCAAGTTCTTAAAGAAGACCCAAGGTCACTCTGTCTCTTTCGGACTTAAAACTAGTACATAAATAATGTATAATTCCATACATTCATTTTTCTTTCAGATAAGCTGTGCTTCAACACTTTATTTCATAATGAGGACATGCAGGAAATCACTAAACACTTTGTGGTCTGCCATGTCGATGCTCCCGGCCAACAAGTCGGAGCCCCTCAGATGCCAGCGGGGTAATATACTAATATACTGATACATTATACATTACAGTATATGATAAATAATAATAAATAATAATATATAAATAATATAATAATAATAAATACAGTATATTCACAAACATAGGTGCAAAATTTACACAGAAATTAAGACATAAACCCATCGGTATGAACAGCACACACATACAGTACACACACATATTATGCCCTCCATTCTGATTCCCTTTGCCTGTCTATTTGAAGGTACCAATACCCCACCATGGATCAACTAGCCGGTATGCTACCCAGTGTAGTGGAACACTTTGGGTAAGTATGGTTAAAATGGCTTTTTTTAAAAGGAAGAGTGTGGTTAGATTACTGATTGAGTCAGTGGTTCAGCATGATTCGTTTAGTATTAGAATGGGTGAGGATGGTTAGATTGATATTATTAGAGAACGTGAGTATTATTTAGATTGGTATGTTTACAGTGAGATCATGCTGATTGTATTCATTTAGTTAATGAGTGCTAGTATTGTTTCATTAGTATAAGGTACCATGGTGGCATAGTGGGTAGCACTGTTGTCTTGCACCTCCCAGGTTGAAGGTTCTGTTCTCGCCTGTGGGCGTGTGTATGAGGAGTTTGCATGTTCTCCCCGATTGGTGGGTTTCCTCTGGGTGCTCCCGTTTCCTCCCACATTCCAAAGACATGCAAAGTATGCTATTTGGCATTTCTAATGTATAAGTGGATTGTCCAGGGTGTATCACACCTAGTGCGCCAAGTCCCCTAGTATAGACTCAAGGTCTCCTGCAACCCTGTGTAGGATAAACAGTATAGAGAATGAGTGAGTGAAAGAATGATTTAGACTAATATTGGTTACAGTGTGCGAGTATTGTTAGCTTAGTGTAGTATGATTAGATTAATGTTGTGGAGAGTTTGTGAAATTGGATGAATGTTGGTTATAATGGGTAAATATAGTATGTTTAGACTGGTATGGTTTAGGAATAGTGTTTCCAGTAGTGTATGGCTGTACTACAGTATGTGCGAGTCTTATTTTGTGTTTTTATTATTATTATTATTCATCTCCAGATTTAAGAGCATTGTGGGAATTGGAGTAGGAGCTGGTGCATACATCCTTGCCAAGTTCGCTGTGAGTGTCATTTCCTTCCCCTATTTCTCTCTCAGTCTCTCCTACCTGACTCACATTTTCCTAAACCACCAAGGCAGTTATTTAGCAGTTAATTTAGGGTGTGCAAACTCATTGAAATCATCATCATCATCGTCATCATCTCAATTCTCTCTTTCTCTCTAGCTGATCTTTCCTGACCTCGTCGAGGGTTTGGTTCTACTCAACATTGACCCAAATGGGAAAGGCTGGATCGACTGGGCTGCTTCCAAACTATCTGGATTGACCAGCGCACTGCCTGACACGGTCCTACCTCACCTCTTCAGCCAGGTGGAAACACACATACACTGAAAATATCCTAAATGTGCTGATTCCTTGATTTAAATGTGATTGAGTAAAAAGTCTCCTAAATATTCAATAATGTCATTGAGCAACATCTGCAGGACAAAGTTGCCAGAGGAAAATCAGACAAAAGCACAGTTTTTGAAGGCATCTAGTATATAATTACAAAAGAAAAAAAGGATTCAATAAAATACTAGACTTTTACACCCTGTTAAAGGGCATACATTCCAGCTACAGCGGTAGCACAGAAGCTTCAATGTTAAGATTTATGTCTTGAAAACAGGCAGTGATGGTTTCCTGTTTGCACAGGCCGATTAATCCATTCGGCATGTGGTCGGATATAAAAGAGCTGACGTGCTGGTTTGCAAAGTGTCTCATGCCATGGTGATTGTTGCTTGTATCACTAATGTGGCGCCTCTGGAACTGCAGGCAAAGTGGTTACATAAATCCTATGGACAACGCTTTAAGCAATGCGAGACAGTGGAGAGTTGTAGGTGTAGCTGGTGCACTCTTGGAATGTTAAACATTTAAAAGTTGGATTAAATATATCCAAATTCAACAGAATGCACTCTAATACTGATTGATTCACCTTGGTGACTCACTTATTGAAATTCTTATAAATTTGTTGAGCCACTGAAACTTAAAAAAAAAAATGGTTCAGTAAACTGAATAGAATCAGTGATGGAGAAGAAACACTGGCTGTATAGGGTGTTTTAAAAACTATAGTGAAAATACAGGACTGATTTAAATATAATATAATGATGAGGAGGCGGCATAGGGCTTAGTGGTTAGCACTGGCGCCTTGCCCCTCCAGGATCCGGGTTCGCTTACCGTCTCAGTGTGCATGGAGTTTGCATGTTCTGGTGAGTTTCCTCCGGGTACTACAGTTTCCTCCCACAGTCCAAAGACATAAAGATTAGGATAACTGGTTTTCCTAAATTGCCTGTAGTGTGGGCATGTGTGTGTCCTGTGATGGACTGGCACACCGTCCAAGGTGTACCCTCTTCAGGCCCCCGGCTACTCTGTATACAGGATATGATAAGTAAATGATGAGTAAGATAATGATGATGAGTGAACTTATCTGTCTGCTAAATCTGTCTGCTATGCATATATATGCTTGCCAGTCTGGTGTCTGAATGTTATCTGGTTTATTTACAGGACAGAGAGGTATGTAACAGATATAAGCCGTTTCCTAGAAGTTAATGCAAAATACATCAGTAACTACATCAAAGTGTAAGAGCCGTTCACATGTTTGTACTATAGAAATCTTTGGCGATAAGCCATAGATAGCCATACTGCCGTTTAAGGAATCAGGAAGAGGTCAGGAACAAAGAGAGGCAGGGTAGCATGGGAAAGGGAAAATTTCAGAAAGCCTTAATAATAATCTACTGTAGGCCAAGACAATCATGAAGTAAACTAAAAGCAGAATGCATAGTTCAAAGAATATTTTTTAAATTAAGCCATTACTTATTGCCCCTTTAATCTGCAGGAGGAGCTGATGAACAACAGCGAGCTGGTGCAGAGCTACCGGCAGCAGATCAACAACACCATCAACCAGTTCAACCTGCAGCTCTTCTGGAATATGTACAACAGGTAATCAGCAGAAGTGTGTAACAGATATTCATTTGCAAATCAGACACCATATTTTTAAATTAATTTTATTAGATGATGTTAGTGTTAATCAGTCCCCAGTCACTACTGCACTTTAATCATTTATCACTTTAACACATGGACTAATATACTAGACAAAAGTCTTGAGTCACCCCTCATTTCTTCATATTAAATGAAATGAAATTAAATAATGTAGATGAAATGAAAGAAATAGCTACAAGCGTTTATATAACATAAGGAAATCTAAGTTGCATTTTATGCAGAACTTGAAGTCAAGTCATGTCAAGTAGGCTTTTATTATCATTTCAACCATATACAGTTCAATTTACAGTGAAGCGAAACAACGTTCCTCCTGGACCAAGGTGCTACATACATACAACATAAATTAACACCATTAATTAATACAACTAACTAGCTAACTAAGGCACCTAATTAGCTGAGACAAAACATAAATTAACAAAACTAAGTTCTATATAAAAGACAGCAAAAGACAACATAAAGCGAACATGCAAATGTGCAAGCAAGAGCAACAACAAGACAAGATCGACAGAAACAAGACGCAACAACAACACGACACAATGCACTAATTTTAAAGGATCTAACGGATCAGATCATATTCATTCATGTGAATTGTCTGTGTGTTCGTCTCAAAGCCGTAGAGATCTGGAGATGAATCGCAGCGGGACTGTTCTCAATGCCAAGACACTCAGGTGTGTTTTTCTGCATCCCTTTGCATCTTTCTCCTCCACTGCCTTTGCATTATTATCCATTTTTTTTTTCTATCTCACTTACATTTACACGCCGTTTTTTCATTCAAATTTTTATTTTCTATTTTCACTGTCTGTGTATTTTTTTTCTCTATGTAAAAAGTCTGTCTCTTTTTTTGTACAGTATGCATCCTATTACTTTTCTTGAACTACAGTTCGGAAGGTCCTAGGTTTAAATTCCACGACCACCAATTTGTCCCTGTTGGGCCCTTGAGCAAGACCTTTAACCCTCAACTGCTCAGATGTATAAATATCACAAAATTCAAGTAGCTCGATAAGGGCATCTGCTAAATGTAAATATAGGTCATGCAGCATCTCCAAATGTCTCGACACATAATAGCTGTCGTTCTTCCAACCAATGCAGTACTACTTGTAGAATTGCACGGCTTCTATTCTCCCATTTTTGTCTTTCTTCCCATCTCTTTTCCTCTTAACTTTGTGCGCAATTCTGTATTCACTGTGGATAATCCTGATATCTCTCTCTGTGTTATGTTCATCTTTTAGATGCCCAGTGATGCTGGTGGTTGGAGATAATGCTCCAGCAGAGGAGGGTGTGGTGAGTGCTTTTCCTTTCTTCTGTCCATACGGCGGGGACCAAAAGCCTGTCCTGATTGCATTAGTAGACAAACAATAATACTAAACTAGGCTCAGCTGATATTAATTATTCAATTCTTTCAAACGTGTGCTTGAAAAAATCTTCATATTATCTTGTGTGTCCCTTTGGGTTGTGTAGTTTCTCCCATCTTTTTCTCTGAGACAGATGGTAGAGGATTTAGGTCAGTCTTTTGGACTTTGTAAGCAATAATTTTATTATTAATAATTTTTATGTCTTATATAGAAATGTATAAATCCCAGGTCACTGAACCATCACATCACATCACATCAAGCCACTAGTGTGTGAGAGGAAGAGAGAGAGAAAATTATGGAAAGAGAAGGAACAAATACTGTAAAGAAATGCTATGAGATTGGGGGCAAAGAAAAAAATATGAGAAAAAACGCATAACAGAAAAAATAGTAGCAGAGACAATATGAAGTGTGGAAGAGTTCAATAGAGATGGACAAATGTCAATCCCTATATGCTCATTACAGTACATAATCTCTAATGGCCAAAACATGTAGGATTGGTGCTAAGAAGTGACTCACCTATGTAAAAATGTGAATTTTCAGATCATATAACATCATTTTTCATAATATTCAATGCTTCTTATTTCACAATTTTTTGTAAATATGCATACACATAAATAAATACAAATACAATACAATTATGCCCTATTATTTAGTGGCATTTTTAAAATTTAAATCTTTTGTGTATTATTCTAAAACACATTTTTTTTTATTATATGTATAGCATAAATAAATAAATCAGGACTGATACTATGTTTTGGTCGTAGGCATTTAAAAAAAAAAATTTATGTGAAAATAAAAGCAAAGGCCCCTGGGATTTGTTTTTATTCATGTATACTAAGTACAGAATAAATAACAAATACGAAATATTCACCTTACATGTTTAATATACTGTGTATTCTATAATATACTGATACATTTTGTGTCTAATACATTTCCATTTGAAAGATTTTGATAAAACCTGCTTATAAACTGATCAGTTACTAAAGCTTTATATAATTTAATACTTTTCTTAAACACTAAAGTAAATAGATTATTTTAAATGTATAATATATGGAATGACATTTGGGACATATTACTGTTGCGTTACTAGTGTGTATGCGTGCCTTTGTGTGTTTGGGTGTATTTCTGCATAAATCTGATGCTTTAGGGAATTACAGTTGTGTAGCCAATTCTGGAGTGACTCATGTAGAACTGTAATATCTAGGTCAACATACACATATTTATACATTTACACACACACAAACTAGGATAAACAATCAGAAAAAATAAGACATTCAAACACACTTGATTTTCTTGCATTTTCATGTGAAAGAAACAAACTATTTAGGCTAATTGACTATATAGTCAACGTTTAATCTGAAATTATTGTAAATGTTTCACAAAATCTTTAACAAAATCATATCTTTAAACATAAGTTGATATAAAAACTTATAGATTAGATTAACAGCTGGTTAATTTAATTAATTCATACATCTTCTATATCATTTATCCTAACAGGCAATACAGGGCACACACACTTTGGGAACACCAATTAACTATTTGAACTGTGGGAGGAAACCGGAGTACCAAGAGGAAACAGACCAAACAGAGAGGGAACACACTCCATACACACACCTGAGGCGGGAATTGAACCATTAACTCTGAAAATGCGAAGCGACCAGTTAATTTCACAACTGCACAAAATTATGCATATATTT
>JAQMYJ010000002.1:25817601-25829277 GCA_030014305.1 Clarias laeviceps | reverse complement strand
GTTTATCAGTACATTACAGAAAATAATGAACTTTATCACAATATGCTAATTTTTTGAGAAGGACCAGTATATATATAGTGGTAATGACCTTGACCTTGACCTTGAGTCATGCACTTTCAGCAAGTGCTTTATCTTGGTTACAGTCAATATGGAAGATGTGAATTACTACATAGTGATGAGGTGAAGTGGACAAGGGCCTGATAAGAACAGTATTGGAACGCAGGACTGGATTTGCCATTCTGTAATTGCATGAAAGTGTTTCTTACAGTGCTGTGAAAAAGTAATTGCCTCTTCCTGATTTTTATTTATATTGTTATGCATATTTGTCACACTTAAAGATTTAGATCGGTAAACACATTTTTACGATTATACAAAGATAACCAGAGTAAATACAAAGTGCAGTTTTTAACCCTTGTGTTGTGTTCATATTTTTGTTATTCAGCCAGTGTTCATGGGTCTGATTTAACGCAACACAATCGATCGATTTTATGTTAAAATACTCAACAGGTGTTTAATGCATCCTGATTACAAGTAATATAAACAGGATATGTTTATAGGTTAATATTTGCCCTTTACCTTTGTTTGATCACAATTATGAATTACAAAATGCAGTTTTTAAATGATGATTTCATTTATTAAGGCAAAACAGCTGTCCACACCTGCCTGGCCTCTAATGCATTAACCTAGGTGGCAATTAAGCCTGGTTGTGGCAAGTGGGGGAAAAAAATGTGGCTAATCACAATTCATTCATGATTTCACAATTACTTTTTCACATAGGGCCAGGAAGGTTTTTTTCTGCTTTTTTCCTTTAATAAATGAAATCATCATTTAAAAAACAAATTTACTTTTGGTATCTTTGTACAATATTAAAATTAGTTTGATGATCTGAATCATTTAAGTGTGACAAATATGCAAAAAAAATAAAATCAGGAAGGGGCAAATACTTTTTCACAGCACTGTATACTCTGAATGCTCACTCTTGAATTCAGGTCGATGAGCTACTGTAAGGAATTCCAGCATGCCATCCTAACCACCCTCCTCGCTTCATAGCATGCAAAACAACTAATTTGTACTACTGTTTAACCTCTCCCTCTCTCTCTCTCTCTCTCTCTCTCTCTCTGTGTCTCTCTCTCTCTGTCTCTCTGTGTCTCTTTCCCAGTGCCCTCGGCCAGTATGACCCGGCTGGCGCGCTCTCGCACTGCTTCTCTGACCAGCGGTGGCTCAGTGGACGGCACCCGCAACCGAGCGTGCACACACTCAGACAGCACCGAGGGTGTGGGTCAAGTCAGCCACACCATGGAGGTGTCCTGTTGAGCTCACCTCACACACACACACACACACACATACATACACACACACAAACACACACACACAAACACATGTGTAGATGGAGGGCATGAAACAGATAGCAGTAGGGACTGAGTTGAAGGAAAGGGCAGAGATTTGTTCCTCTGTGCGTTTCTGTTCTGTAAATCGACACACACTGCGCCGATCTCCTCTCCTGCTTGTTTCATGACTTCTGTTGTTGCGCAAAGTGTATTCGTGTTTTTTCGCTTCAGTGTCTTCCTCTGTCCTTCCAACATCACGCGAGCCTCGACAACAACTCCCATGATCCTGTGCTCTCATGTCCTATCACGGTCTCCTGGAGTGACTGGTGGCTTTGATGAAGGCACAGATGAATTTTGAGTAAAAAATAAATAAATAAATAAAAAGGAAAAAAATTATTTAATGAAACAAAACAACAACAAAAAATGATAAGGGGTGTCCTTTTTCCTAGATAAACTGGAGAAATTCATGACTAATCAGTGAGCTTGAGTGTTTTCATCCAATCCAAAAAGTAAAAAATCAAGAGGAACTTCCTGATCAGTGATGTCGTGGTTATCACCGTCGCCTTGCACCTCCAGGGTCCGGGTTCGATTCCTGTCTCTGGATCTGTGTACATTGAGTTTGCTTGCTCTCTCTGTGCTTGGTGAGTTTCCTCCAAGTACTCTGGTTTCCTCCCACAGTCCAAAGACATGCAGATTAGGCTAATTTGTATTCCAGTATTGTGTGAATATTGACCGGAGGTTCTACCACTGTCATAAAAATGGTCACTATTGGCCTCCACTGCCCTTAGTTGGACTACAGGGGTTCCTAGATGGATGAATGGAATTTATTATGTTAGCTAGTGAGCTAATCTTGGTTGGAAACCCAGCTAAATGGCTTTGGGTCTGGTTGATATATACCAGAGACCTACATTTGTGCGTGAATTTCACCATCGTAGGGTTTATTATCCAGAACGCAGCTTGAGGGATGTCCTGTGGCTGCCTTAGCCATGAGCAAAAGAGATGTGAAGATGTCAGTTCTTAGCCAAACACTGCAGCTCATGTGTGTTACAAAATCCTTCTGCTGGATAGCTCGAAATAGCTCGTTTTTTTTTATTTTTATAAAATCAGTTAAACAACAGTATTTCCTAAGTGATCTTGTTGTCACATACTGCAGTGCATTGTGGGATGTCAATACTACGTAATTTCAAATAGTATTCAAACAGAATTATAAAACTCTAAAAGTTCACTGCACTACTCACTACTACACCAGTTAAACAGTATACTTATTGTAGTCTACGCTGTTTAAGCCATAACACTATCCAGCTTTAGTATGCTAATGCTAGTGCACCACTCTATGAGCTACTGTATAAACAATACCATTTCACTGTAGTATTCTCAGAGAAGTGTGCACTCCTCCTGCCTTGATCACTAGTATACTAGCTGTATTATTGGCTTAAATATATATATAACTTACTTACTCCTCATATGGCGCGTCCTACTCAAGTACACCAAACGTTGCATGTTGCATGCTCATAATGTGTACACTCCATTAGTGATAACATCATATCATGTTTCAAACTAGTTCACTAGGTGGTGGGTGCATTCCTCTACCTGGTTTTATAGTATTGTTGTGTGGAGAGCGTTAATCTCTTGTACACTAACTGTAATAGATATTATTTACCAAAAGTCAAATCATGCACACTAAATGTAAAGTGCAAAAGCTTCAAGCACTTTCACTTTTCACTCCATCTGGTTCTAAAGTGAAGTAGTGTGCACTACTTTACCAAAGAATCATTGTAGTGCGCCATTTCACATACTTTTAACTCTACTACAGTAACCGAAGCGTGCTCCTCTCTAGCTTTTTGATGTCTCCACTCGTCACTATCTAACACGACTTATGTTTTAAGTGTACTCATTGTGGTATGCGCTCCCCTTCTACATGGAAGTGGTTTTGCCTGAGATCGGTTCATCACGGTTTCCATTCTGTAGACAATCACCCTCCGAGACGAACCAAACCCGGAGCCGCGAACTGAGGCTGAACCTGTGTGCAGGTGGAGAGGTCATGGGTCATCGGTCATAAGCCAGGCCATAGAACTGATAAGCATGTAGAAAGCAAAGAAAAGCATAACAAAGTCAGAAACCACACCACACTCTGCATTCAGGCTCTTCTTTGGTTCCATGATGAAGCAAATGATTGCGAAAAATGATCTGCACTTGCGCTGGCACTAAGGCCATGCCAAGCACATGAGCTGTGAGATGATTGGCTAGAGCTGCTCTGTGATTGTATCCCAAACGAGACAAGGTCCTCAGTGCTCAGATCCTTGTGCGTCGTCTCCCCTTTCAGGACACAACCGCTCGAACCGATATTATTGAATGTTACTTCATTTTCTCAGCTTCCTCTACTACTACTACTACTACTACTACAGGGGTGTTTCTTGTTCATGTGTGTCTGTGAGGGACGGGGCTTTCTGGAGCGTCATGCTCCAAGCTCGGAATGTAGGGCAAATCCCAAAACCCCTAAAAACTCAAGGTGCCCCGACCCTCAGAGATACAGTACATGCAGTCGCCCCAAAGGGCTAATCGACCCCTTGTTCCCTATGTTATCACTCCTAGTGCACACGAAAAAAGGGACAAACTCTGCATATGCTGTCCGGATCGAACGACGAATACAGAAAATTTGAAATGAAGCGACTTTCGTAAGTTATGTGAAAAGGATAGAGTGTGAGCAAATGTGGGAGTCATGAAGGGCTTTCGAGACTTTGGTTGATACTTGATTGCGAAACATTTGTATTAGAGCGAAGGGACTGAGATTTAATGATATTAATAATGAAATTAATATTGCACAAGTGTTAAATGTAGCTCAGAGTGTTTTAGGGCATGTGTGAAAGTTAAACAATGACGGCGAACAAAAAAAGAAAAAGGATTTAGGCTTAACAGAAAATAAAATTAAAATGCTTTTAAATTAACAAGTAAAAACAGACCAGGTTAGCCACCAGTAGAAGAAAGCTTCTCATGTTTTAGAACTGATATTGGACAAGCTGTATGTTTTTCCTGCCTCTGTTTGCATGATACTGTATAAGCCCGAGACTGTGTTTCATGATTTATGTCTGTCAGTTGTTAAGCATGCCTCCTGTTCTCCACATAACCGAGTGCTTCCCATCACTGATCTGAGGTCAGGTTTGGTCTGGGACGCTTGTAGTCATCGGAACTGATGCCGGATCAGACTCTGAATTGTCAGCGTGGATCCGTCTCAAAACACCTAAACTACTACTCGGTCTGGGTTCAGCACTCGTGCCCTGCTTTTCACATCCTGAACTTCACATTAGCACTCATCATTTTCTTCCTGCTGTAGATATTCGCTGTTTTTAGATAATAACAAGCAAAAAGGGTTGCTTTGTCTTGTGAAAGTATACGGTTCACATTCCCCCAGTCCTACTTATTATTATTATTATTATTATTATTATGATTATTATTATGATTATTATTATTATCCTCCATCGTTTTTGTATTGAGCAATAATTAAGTTATTGTGTCTTGAGATGGTTCTTCCTTTCAGAACTCCAAAAGAAATCTGTAGAGACAGTAAGACCAAACCTTTCCTGCCTGATTCAAACAAGGGTTCATGTACAATGTAAATCTATATAGAATTAAGCCATCAATATATGTGTACTGATCATGTAACAATGACAAATAAACGAGAACGTAACAACGACATGATTTTGTCCTGCTTCTGTGTGTGTAATGGATTCTCCTGACACAAAACATATATAAAGTAGATTTAGGAAGCTCTACAACTTTTAATAATAATGATTTTTTTAAAAAGATAACAAACGAAGGTAGGCTATGACCACACATGCTCAATGAGGGTTAGTCAAATATTATCCGCACACAGGGTGTAAAATGTATTTTAATTCACTTTTAGAAAAGACAAATACATCATTTTCTGACATATTCTCCTTGACATTCGTGGGGCGTCCATTTTTGCTCGCACTGCCGTTACAAATGAACTGATGTAACACATTCACACCTACACAGGAGTGACTGGGGAGACATTAGCCTTAGATCATTTTAACTCACCCTTGTACTTTATAGATAAAACTACTGTAATTCACATGGATTCTTCAAGAAATCCAAACCTAATAATGAACTGATTTGCTATTTAAAAGAAGAAAATAATCAAGGAATCATAGTTATGATGGACATTTATAAATTTTTTTGTAGTAAAAAATCTTTCTCTCACTCTCTTGCCAATTACGACCAGCTCAGCTTCTGATTTCAAGTACCTATACTGTATTAGTAGGTGCGTCTCCAATGAAAGGTAAGTCATGCAATAGTCAGCAGGTGGCGAAATACCGACTTCACATTCTACACACCAGTGTGATTAGATAACGCAATGCCATGCAGAAATGTAGATAAGTAAAGGTACAGATATTTGCTGTACGATGTAGAAGAGTTAAAATTAATAAAACCACTTAAATAAAGTAGATACATGAAATATGTGCTTAAGTGCAGAAACACAGGTTTTATTTGGTAATTTTCTGTAGTTTCTGTATTTTCCTCCCATACACAGTGACTCCTTAGCACACCAGGGTCCATAACTCAATATCCTGATTCAGCTTCATTTGAACTGATTTTCTAATAAACACTTCAGAAACCAGAGTTAAACTGAACATCCCCCCATTGGCAATATATCTACAACCAGATCCAAATTATGACTGCTGCAGGTTGCCATAGTTACCATGGATTGTGTATTTTGCCTAAATAGTACAGTATTGTATGACATTACATGTAGACAAACACATTATTTTTTTATCATTTCTAATTATAATTAAATCATAGTGTACTACTACAAAAAAAAACAATTCTGCAGGTTAATTATACTGTCTATAAAATGTGCATGTTTGTGTGCATTCATTTAGAGACCCATCACTGGGATAAGATATAACGTTAATGAATATTATATTTGTAGGGATTGCAGTAAAGCGTAAACTAATCGTGAAATGTATAGTACATTCAATATACATATTGTTTTAAGTTTCAAGTTACATGTAAATAAACTGCCATTTAAAGGTCTATTTATTCGGGGTTTTTTTTCTTTTTGTTATTTTTATTTTACACCTCTAGTTTTAGTTTGAGCATTTATTTCCTGTATTTATAACCTGCGATGGTGCTGCGTCATCGCTATGTGACGATGCGCATGCGCCTTACGGATCGGCTGATGAATGAGACGGGAGTCGCAGTTCTTTACTCTGAGTTCTGTGTTTAGAGCATTTATCGCAGTGTGCGTGTGTGAAAACGGATTAAACATTACTCCCAGTATTCAGTTTTATAATGAGACACAGTTTATTTTACGGAAGTTTTCGCTTGATATATCCGCAAGCACGTTTAAGACACCCGTGTCCTATTCGTGTCTTTCGGGCTTTTTCGGATGTCGCTAGCGAGCCTTTGAGACAGTGGACTTTCACAGTCAAGCCTTTTATTAAAATCAACTGCCATGTGCACTGTAATGTCTCCGTGCGGCCCCTGGATACACACACGTTTCCAGGAGCGGATCAGGTGTTTGTGACTGTTCGCGGTCGCAGCGGTGATGACGTCACTGCTTTGGACACGGTTCAAGTTCAGTATAATGATCAGAGCCAGGAAGTGCAGGTTCTCAGCGAGGAGTCCATTAGTAATCTGTCTGTGGAACTCACAGCTCCTGTTAAAACTGGTGTGTGTCTCTTCTGTTAAGTCTTTAAGATGCACCGTCTCACTTTCATGCACATTCATTTATTCATTTACTGTATACTCACACACTACGGGCAATCTGGTAACATTAACCTAATCGTCATGTCTTTGGCCTGTGGGAGAAAACCTGAGCACCTGGAGGAAGCACACAAAGAACATGCAAACTCCATGCATACAGAACGCAGAGGCGGGAATCGAACCCAAACCCTGAAGGTTCGCTGGCACGCTGCTTGGCACTATATACACTGTGCCACCTGTCTTGTGGATGTAGATAAAAATAAAATAAATAAAAAAAAACTCAAAGGAACATTCAGGCATTCATTCTTCTTCAGTAATTAAAGTATTGTGGCAGATCCAGAGGAAATGCTGGGTGAATAGTTGGAGTCAACTTTGCACACACATTCACACCCTCATTTACACTCAGAATTAAAGGGACTAAACTATATGTTTCCTCCAGTTGTTCCCATTAAGGAAACAACTTTCCTTCCTTTAGTGTGTAAATCTGATCTTCCTCTCAAGGACCACTACTCTACTGTAGTATAAGCTAATGAACTGTGCACGATACACACTTTCAAATAAACAATAAGCATAGTAAAGCTATAAAGACTTGGTTTTGTTTGTTTATTTCTGAAAGTGTAAGATCAGTTTAGAGTAGCCAGTTTAAATAATAATAATGTGATTTTGGAGTTGGGAGGAAACCGGATAACCACAGTGGAGAACCTGCAGAAGTTAACAGAGGATCAACATAGGAATAATACTACCTGTCGCACCTCTTAACAATGCATGTCTGTGTCATTGTCGGAATTAGTATTATTAATTATTAATAAATGCTGTTTTTAATTCTATTAACAACCGCTTTTAGGGGTCAGTTAACATGAAACTTTTAGGAGACTGATAAACTTTTGTCTCTGCAGTCCTTCAGGTTGTTACTCATGGGAATGGCAGTGTAAGGATTCAGAACATGGAAAGCGATCTGTGTCGGGTACAGACGGAAAGAGGTGACTGCGTCCTTCAGTCTGTCAAGGTAATGCATCTTAAATCAGAAAAATCTATTGCAAGTTTTGCATTTAATTAGGTAGCTGTTGTTTTATGTATAATAAAATGAACTGCACAAAATATTTCTCACAGATCTTATTTTATGGTAGTTATTATTATTATTATTATTATTATTATTATTATTATAATTTTCAGAGTCAGAACGTGCAGATACAGTCTAGTGGAGGAAGCATCACTGGCATGGGCACTATCCACGGTGATGTGGAGATAATGACTGCAGGACAGAGTGTAAACAACTTACATCTTACATACTACTGTATATTTGATATGTATTATACAAACTATACAATTTATTAACACTGAATGATGGCATAATTTGTGTACGTTTTTCAGAGAGTTGACATTAAGAAGGTCCAGGGGACGTCCATAAATATGTCCACAGAACACGGTCCGATGAACGTGAAAGCCTTGTATGCCGAGTCCAGTGCTGTGGCTTCCTCGTCTGGGAATATCCATATTGGGCATTTACATGGTGAGGAACCAGAGCGATCCAGATCTTTTCAGTTCTGCGGGATTCCTAGGAGGTTGCATATCTCACTTACTTTATTGAAGTTACATTGGATTATATTAACAATGCAAAACCTGCTGTATAATCGTTGATGATGTAACGTTTCTAGAAGGAGTCTCTCATATTTTGAGTATGTGCTCTGATTGATTGAACAGGTGAAGCGTTTGTGACAAGTGACACAGGAGATATCATCATTGGTATGTACGCTTTCTGTCTGAAGTAAAGTTTTTAAAAAGATTTAAAGTGTTAAACTCATAAAGACTTAATCTGATCCCTCCAGACAGTTCTAGCGGCTCGCTGAGGGCGCACACTAAGAGCGGAAACATCGATGCGTACGTGAGCCAAACAGGCACAGCTGAGCTCCGTACACAGCAGGGTATTTTACAGTAACCTTGATTTTTAAAGCTTTCTGCTGGACGAGGAATTTTGGCCAGATTTGCTCTGGTCATATTCCATGATAAAATGTTTTTATGATCTCTAATACATTTGCTCTTGACATACTGTAAAGATTAACCAACATTATACACCGCCTGGCCAAACGCTAAGATTTTATTCAGTCACCTTTTGCTTTGATTACAGAACACAGTGTGATGTCCAGTCCATGTGTAAAAATGATCCCTCATGATCCCAGAACCGCTCTTCCACAATTTGAGGCCTGGAATAGACCCGTGCCATCAGGGTAGATAAACGGCATAGATGTGACACCCTGGTCATTCAGTACATACTGTACAGGTCGGCAACTGACTTCATTTTATTGCCACATAATGTTGCTGAGTCTAGACCTGAGTGAAGAACTGAAGTTACCCGCAGATCATAACCCCGCCTCCAGAGTCTTGTACAGTGGCCGCTATGCATGATGGGTCCATCGCTTCATGAGCTTCTTTTCTTACCCTGATTAAATCATCAATCTGAAATAGGGTCAGTTTGGACTCATCAGACCACATGACCTCTCACTAACAAGTGGTTTTCTTATAAACACACAGCGCATCACATTGTGTGTCTATGGAAATGCTTGTACTTTCATAGCTATGCTTAAACATAGCTATGCTTTTTTCCTGTTAATATTTGTAACAATGCAACTTGATCAAGTGCTTATGATCTCCATTCATGATTTTTTTAATAATGTGCTGAAGGGTTCTTAATCCTGTCCCAGGCAGTATATAAAGATCTAAGATATAATAATTGAAAGAGAATTGTGATTCATTTCCTATAAAAGCTTGTTCTTTCTGTGAAGGTGCCGTGAGTGTTCGGGTTCCATCCACTTTAAAGGCCTGGGTGCAGTTGAGCGGGACGACAGTGGACGCCAGCTCAGAGATCGCTCAGGAGACACAAATGCAATCATCCCAGGGAAAATCTGTACTTACTGGTGAGTAGTGACTCTTTATAAGCAAAGATTGTAGCCAAGCTATTAAAGCTCTGACTTTACAGTGTACAGTTAGAGGAGCTGACAGTGATAACTACTGCTGCACAATTAATCACATAAAAATTGAAATTGCAATAATTAAAAAATTAAAAGCTGTATTTAATTATAGGTATTAGATGCATAGTCTGGAATTCATGTAAAGTTGAGCAATGTAAGTCTTTGTTTGTTTGTTTTTTTTCTTTAATATTTAATATCCTCTTAATGAGCTCACTCATCTAATTATTTGCTATTAGTCCTGAGAAATATATTTGAATACCAATTGGTACATTTAACTGTTAAATATCGCAGGTTAAATCTTAATCACAATATGTTAAATTAACCACAATGTGAGCTTTTTATATTAAATTGTATGGCTCTAATGATAACACAAGGACATTCCCACTAACTGACCTGAAAGAAGCGACACGGATGTGTTTAATGTCAGTTTTGTATGTACAGTACTTACACCTGATATAAAGTCACGCATTATGCTCTTATATACTGTATGCAGTCACGAGGACTTGATCTTAAAGAGAATGTGATGAACTAGAAAAGTTTCAGCCTTATAATGCCTTGTGTTTCTAGACAATAAGATTACACTGTTATTTTTATAGAGAGGTAAAAAAAAAAAGATGCCCTTTGTCCAAAAAGACCTTGCAAGACCAGTGTTGTCAAGTGCATTTGCAAAACCCATCAAGCACCATAATGATGAAACTGTCTTTCATGAAGACCTTCCCAGGAAAGCAAGACCAAAATCTATACCTCTGCTGCAGAGGAGAAGTTCATTTAGAGTCACCAGTCTCAGAAATCACCAATTAACCTCAAACAGCACCTCAGATTAGAGCCGTTATGAAGGATTTACAGAGCAGAAGTAGCAGATACATCTCAATATGTGTTCAAAAGAGATTATTGTATATTTTGGATGCCTTCAGAATTGTTTTACAAAGGAAAAGAAATTAAAATCTGGAGAGACCATGTAATTAGAAGGAATGGAATTTTGACTGGTAGTGTACATTTTATTATCACAAATTCATCACAAAGATAACAGTGCGTGTGTTAGGGCCAAGTAAACACAGTAAACAGTGTAAACAAGCATCTGTGGAATATTAGATACATGTCTTTGTATTCATTGTGCTCTAGTAACCACACTGAATCGGTCTGTGTTCAGGACCGCTGAATGGTGGCACTCAGGAGGACTGCTGGATCAGTGCCAGTGCTGACAGAGGCCCCGTGGGCATCAAGACTCAGAGCTGGTTCGAGACGCTTAAACTGGGGAGATCTGAGGATTTGCCTTTAAGTTCAAAATGAAGAGTTCTTATGTATGTTTTAAGTTTTATTATATGTATAGTGTATCATTACTGCTTATAAAGATGCCATTGAATAAATGGAAAATATGTATCACACCCTGATGTTGCACTTTATTTAGAAATATACAGTATTTTGGTATTTATATCCCTCCGAGACCCAGACTTTTCTGTTGTGTACATTGCGATTTCTTCTGACTGTTTTTTTCAATAATTATGAATTAAATCAATGTCTTTAACCAGGAAGAAGTGCCCTCTACAGTTATCAATTATTGGCACCCCTGGTTAAGATGCGTTCTTAGGCTTCTAATATATATATATATATATATATATATATATATATATATATTATTATTTTTTTTTTTTTTTTTT
>JAQMYJ010000002.1:25796834-25817569 GCA_030014305.1 Clarias laeviceps | reverse complement strand
ATATATATTATTTTATTTTTTTTATAAAATCACCTGTTCTGCAATGATTGGCACCCCTAACAATTCTGATAAAATAAATGTAATTGAAGCATTCTTGTCATTTTTATTATAATTTTATTATTGTTTATAAAGTTGATTAGAGTATCTTTTAACTATTAATTAATAATTCATGACGTCCTGTTTACCTGTGGTATAAATATGACGTGACACAGAGGCCTATTTCTCTTATCCACTCTTCAACATGAGAAAAACAAGAAAACACCCTTTTTAAGTAAAGCAGATGTTTGTCGACCTTCATGAATCAGGCAATGTTTACAAGAAAATAGCCACTTCCCTAAACTTACCCATATCTACAGATGAATCATTAAGCAGTTTAAAACAACTGGAACAGTGACAAGGCTGGATGAGGACCCAGTTTATCTTTAGGATGGGAAGAGAAGTAAAAAAAAATCTCCAAAGCTCATTGTTAGAAAACAGCATTAAAGAGTGGCATCTAAAGGTCACAATGTCTTTCCTCAACTAGAATTACAATCTGTACTGGGACTTCAACTGGGAATATGTGCTACAGTCAGATGAGTCCAAGATAAAACTTTTTGGCAACAAACACTGCCTGGGTCTCTGGGTCTGGCGTAAAACAAAAGATGAGTATGTGGAAAAGCACAACATGCCCACTGTGAAGTGTGATGGAGAATCTGTGATGCTGTGGGCCTGTTTCTCTTCCAAAGGCCCTGGGAACCTTGTTATGGTGCCCAGTTCTACAGTAACTACTAAGCCACTGTGGCGCATTATAATATTATTATTATTATTATTATTATTATTATCATCATTATTGAATGTAAATAACATTATAAGGAGAAAATATCTTAATGTTTTCCCTAACAAACAATGAAACAACACCAGTTCACACTAAATATAATAGAAGTAATAAAACAAGTTGGCCTTTTGAGTCTTTTTTTTTTTTAGCCCTGGAGTTATGTGTCAGACGCAACCAAAAAATAAATAAATATATAAATAAACTCCGTGAAACCTTTCGATTGGCCACTGATGCAAGACGTTGTAACAGGCGGAGTGTCAAACCGTTCTGTGCTTCCACTCTTAGCGCACTACTCAGGGTGTGAGGTAATGGCTCTTGTGCCCTGTATAGTGCACTACTCTATCACAGCGCTCGCGGTTTAATACTCGCCCACCGAGTTGTCCGGTGGCTAGGAACAAGTGCGCTTTAGACCAGCCATGGGTTGTAAAAGAAAGTGTTTATTCCCAAGAAGTCTTCAAATTTAGTTCATGAAATAATTATTGTTATATCATGATGAGTGAGGACGGGGTTTTACAAAAACTAGGTAATATGAAGGCTTTATTGGGCATCGTAGCAGGAGCAGGAGCTTCGTATGGACTGTACAAAATCTTACTGCGTTCCTGCAGAGAAGATCCGGAGAGAAGGAGCCTGAAGGCGGGAGACAGTCGGGTTATACAGCCAGGGAGTCTCATGGCCAAAGTGTCCGGATTTAACGTCGTTAGTGGGAATATGAGAACAGAAGTTACATCAAGTAAGCCGAAATACATGACAACAAATCATGCATCATACAACTGTGATCCTACTCTGGTCCTGGAGAACCTCTCTGGTACTGGAGGACCTCTTTAGTCCCGGGGAACCTCTCCAGTACTGTAGATTATCTTTGGTTCCGGAGAACCTCTCCAGTACTGGAGATCTTCTTTGATCCTGGAGAACCTTCGTGGTCCTGGAGAATCTCTCTGTTCCTGGGGAATCTCTCCGGTCCTGGAGAACCTTCTGTGGTTCTGGAGAATCTCTTTGGTCCTGGAGAACCTCCCTTGTCCTGGAGAACCTCTCAGGTCTTTGGAGAATCTCTCCGGTACTGGAGAACCTCTTTAGTCTCGGGGAACCTCTCAGGTACTGGAGATCATCTTTGGTTCTGGGGATCCTCTCCGGTACTGGAGATCTTGTTTGATCCTGGGGAACCTCTCCAGTACTGGAGAACCTCCCTGGTCCTGGAGAACCTCTTTGATTCTGAAGAATCTCTCTGTTTCTGAGGAATCTCCCCGGTCCTGAAGAACTTTCTGTGGTCCTGGAGAATCTCTTTGGTCCTGGAGAACCGCTCAGGTCTTTGGAGAACCTCTCTGGTCCTGGAGAACCTCTTGTGGTGTTCTCCTGTGTTTTCGCATGAAACACAGTTGGGAATCTGTGCAGTTTAAGTTTCTCCAATTCACAAATTATGTTAAGAATTTTATTTCCAGTGCTCTGACTTCTCTATATCGTGATCCTCTGACGTCACTTTAACATGACGTCAACCAAACAATTCTTTAATTGCAGATTTTGTAGACAGTAACAGAAAATTAGGGATTTCAGATTGCTGGGGCAACTTCTTGGTTTTCCTGAATTATATTTTGTAGTTCTTCTTCTTCTATTTCTTTGTCGTTTAACGAAGGTTGCAATCTAGTAGGTTACCATTACCATACTGTCAACTGTACTGTAGGTCTTATTCTCCCTCAGCTTCCAGCCAAGCGCAGCAAAAATCACACTGATGCCAGTATCAGCAAGTACTTGAATGGCATTGTGAGAAACCATTAACAGTGAAAATGGACCAACATGTAAATAGTGGGAGAAACCGTGGATGGTATTGAAGATTACATTTTCAAAAAAAAAAAAAAATTTAATAATTTTTTTATTTAACATAAAAATTTAACATTTTAATTTAATAAAAATATATAGCTTTTTTTATTATAATTATAATATTTATAAATTAAAAGTTGATCTTCAATAACGTCCAAGATTTTCAACTTTTTTTTATAAAAAAAAAAAGAAGCTATTATACTATTTTATAATAATAATAAAAAACCATTTAAAATTTATATTTTCTTCATCCTGTTTCCTCTCAGGTGAGATTCTCTCCAAATCCCCCAGCAGTCTGGAGCCTCGTCACCTCAGCATGCTTCTCTCTCTCCTACAGAGCAGCCCGAGCCCGACTGAGAGAAAACAAGTCCTTATAACTTTAGGAAACGCTGCAGCTTTTACAGTAAATCAGGTATCACCTATAAAACACTAAAAATTGCCACAAAAAATTAAATCCAATCCTTTAACAACACTTAATTTATAAGCTGGGTTTTCCTTCTGTTTTACTTAATTCAGTATCTGTAGACTGACCTTCCCTGAATCCCTTTGCAGAAGTGCATTTTTCTAGCCAATCAGAACACATGGACTGTAAAGGAGTGGGTACAAAAAAACAAAAATGCTATTAATGCTATTATAATTGTGTGGAATTTTATATTAAGGTTAGGTTAGTTGTGTCTAATGGTATCATTTTCATGTCTAATAATAAATATAATAATGTTCTTAGTTACCCATTTATCTCCTTCCAGGATTTCCTCCGTGAACTGGGAGGTCTTCACATCATCGCCAGCTTCCTGTCTGACCCTGAACCTGATGTCAGAGCGCAGGCTCTGAATGCCTTGAATAACCTGAGCATGAACATCCCCAATCAGGAGCAGCTAAAGGTTTGCTTCAGAGTTCTGATAAATCGTCATTACAGAGCATCTTATTCAGCGCTGCTACAGTATAATCTCTAAACTCCTTCTGTTCAGATCTACGTCCCGTCAGTGTTGGAGCTGATCGAGATGTCTCCCATGAACTCGGACCTTCAGCTGGCGGCACTGAGGTTACTGACAAATTTGACAGTCACGGATAACCATCAGCATTTACTAAAGAGCTCCATCACACTCCTGCTGTCACTGCTCGTAGTGAGCAACGGCGCTCTTCAGGTGCTTTACAACATCTGTTTTTTATGTTACTGCGATCACATGGAGTAAATTGGTTTACATATTCTTGTCTTTTCACATTTATGCTTGCAGATTCAGGTTTTGAAGGTTCTAGTGAATTTATCGTCTAATCCAGACATAATGGACGACATAGTACAAGCCCAGGTGAAGTATGGATGCATTTGCTTAAATGAGTAGAACTGGAAACTCCTTCTGACTGGATTACTGTGATTATGGCGTATTCAAGTCAAACCGGGACTTATAGTACTGAGATGAGGCTCTTAGACCTTAAACATTCAGCGAGTGATCATTCAATGAATGAATGAATGAACACCTGATCATTGAAATTCGACGGATAACTTGTCATCAAATTGCAGAAGAGACAAATTTGTCTTGCACATTACAGAACCCCACTCCAAGCCATTTCCATATGTTTGGGCCATTAAAGGAGTTCCTGGGAGGCCAGCGTTTCAGACTTGAAGCAGGCAGTCTGATCATGGCTCTGGCATACTGTGAAAACTTTCTATCTTAATGGGAAACGTTGGGATAAGTCCATTAGTGTAGAAGAGGATTATATAGAGAAATAAAGGGAGGTTTTACTCTCGTAACTGTTTTGTGTTATTCTGTACAATCAAAAGTTCTGATTTGACTTGTTCGCCCCTCATAAATAATGTGTACTTAGGCAGATGAGGGGAATTCTTTGTGAATCGTCCCATATTGTGCACTCAGAATATTAACTTTTATCTTCTGCCAGATGCTAAAGAGTCCGTTAGTACAACTTAACATGTTTAACGATTCATTCGTGTCTCTATCAACCAGAATTCTTAATAGTTTTAAATGAGTATCTACCGTAATGTGCAATATTATTTTACTTACTAAAGTGTTTTAGAGGGTAGTGTTCTTGCTTTTCAGGTATTGCAACATGGAGCCTTACAATGCAAAACACTAAGCCCAGTATTGTGTTGGTTTTCCTTCTGCCTCCGGGGTGGTTCTGGCTCCTTGGGGCATGACACCACAATTCTATTCAATTTTATTTGTATAGCATCATTGTTGCAAGGCAGCTGTACAGGATCAAAAGAAAATGATGAAAATTAGTATAAAATGCATATTAAAATATGTATGCGGCTCCTTCGGGTGCAAGATGTGATTATGCAACTGTGGGATGTGATTATATATACAGTATTTAATAATAACATGTTTAAAATCAACTGACATGCTAAAAGAAGTTAACTTCAGTTGGGGTTTTACTTGTACAGGCTCCTGCCTCCCTGGTGTTCCTCTTTGATTGCTGCACGAGCACAGAAGTTCTTCTTCGCCTTCTGGTCTTCGTAGGGAACCTGCGGGCCTGGAGACCGTCTGCACAGGTGGCAGAACTGCTGAGGAGCCGACCAGACTCCCTCTACTGCGTGCTGCTAGACAGCTCGTCTCAGATACACAGCAAACTCCCTGTACTCCTGTCCCACCCCGACGGGGAGGTCAGAGCTCAGGTGCTGCGGCTCCTCGCCTAAACTCTTCTCTCGACTACAGCTTGAACTCAATCAGACATGCTGTGTTTAAGATCCAGTCTCACTGGGCCAGTGCACTTAGACATATATGAACATGTGTTCAGTTGGATTGCTTTTATGATTCAGTCTTTGATGAATGCAACTATTTAATGAAGTAGTGAAGAACTAACTATGGGTCTAGATGAAATTAAAAGCAGCGTTTTTTAGCTCTAAGCTTTATCTACTTCCACAGGGTTTCTTAAGGTTTGCTCGGATTGCGATAGTTCTAGCTTTTTAAAGGTGTTCGAAATTTCCCTGAACCCTTTGTTATGGAGTTCTGCAGAAGGTTATGGGTTCAACCACAGCAACAAACCAAAGAACCCCTGGCACCTGTTTCTGTCATTATTGCATAAAATATTTTCTTATTGTGAAAATGAACACAAGGTCTATTTACTCAAACAAATTTATGACTAAAGCCTAAAAGTAGTTGTTCAATTCTGTCAATAAATATTTATGGGTATATAATGGTAAATGGAAACTACAACCATTATGTCAATAAGAACCAGTGTTTGGATTCTAAGAGATGTAAAAAAAAAAATCTGTTACAAAGTTATTCCTTTTAAAATGGTAGTTCTGTAGGAATGAATTGTTAGAGTTTAAGACGTTTTTCCCCTTTGGACTTTTTCCCTTTCTTTGGGTCGCCACATTGGATCACATTGATCATTCCTCCAAGTTAGTTTACACTGGATACCCATCCTTCTGCAACCCACCCATTTCTTGGGACTTGCCCTGGGCTGGGTATTTTATATGGGCATATGGTTAAGGGGATTACCCCAAGGGTGCCAACCTAGCAGTGGCAACCCTTTAAACCTCCAACCATCTGATCAGCAACCCAGAGCCTCAACTAAACCACTTGAACCACCACTGCCTGTAAGAGTTCAAACCTTTATTGCCAATAACAGTTGAATGAGAAATGAACAAGTTCACAACTTTTACAAGAAATACATAAACATCAATACCACCCCAGCTATTAATTCGTTGTAAAAAAAAAAAAAATTTACATCTGGAAGTGAAGCCAATCCTTTTTCTTTATCTTGACTCCTTTGTGCCTATGTGCCTGTTGGAGGCAGCAAGGGAAATGGACAAAAAAGCAAAGAATGCAGATTTTATAAACATACCAGTGATCAAGTAAAGGGAAAACTACTGCCTATGATATACTGTTCAGGGCATATATTTGTCCCCCTTAGTGTGGCGTGTCACTGTCAATCAATCCATTATTCCTATGATGAAGCATTTCTGTCCTGATGGAGAGCGGCCTCTTCCAGGATAGAAATCTGTCTAGAATGGAAATGATTTAAATCATACGCTATGCTCTTTAGATTCACAAGATCTTAACACCTCCTGACCAACCTGAACACCAACTGATGCATTCTGGTTTAAAAGAATGGTGTTTGTTCATTCAATACACTTTTAAATATCTGGAGTCCATGCTTATGTGCATTAAAGCAGTCTTGTTGGCTTATGTTTTATTCCTTTTATTTGTCACTCACCCATACGTATAATGTTACATCCTTGGATTACTTTGAATAGCTCGTGTGAGCTCAGTGAATGTCTCCCGAGACGTGCCCCTCCATATCAAGTTGCTAGTGCCAAAAACCTTTTCTAACCAGTGAACTCTCGCTGGTCTCCTATACACAAAGTGCTTCCTGTAAACTTTCCTTTCCTTAGCTAATCATATACGGCAAAAGTAAGATGTGCTTAAAAAAATCTTTGTGATGGACAAAGATGTACTTGAGTTCTCGAGTGCTGTGTGTATTTTCTGCATGTGTGTTGAATACGGTGCAAATGTTTGCTCGCTTGTGTATTCTCTAACGCTGCATTAGGCCAGGTGTGTAATTAAAGAGCCTGCTTCGCTCATTTATTTAACTGTAACTGGAAAAACTTGTAATGTGACCATGCTTATGGATTATACCATAGTTGTGTGAATACAGCGGATCGGTTGTCCTGTGATCTGCTGCAGGTGTCGAGAAAAGTAGCATAACATGTCTGCCACTGCTATTAATGACTGGTAAATTCAGACTCGTTTTAATGTTTGTATGAAAAACTTGGAAAATAAATTATTTTATTTTGGACAACTGTCTTTTATGAATGTTTGTTTTTAAACTCTTTATGCAAGTAGTAGCTGATAATACATCTGCACATACTGTGACTTTGGATAGCAACTAGCACATCTAGCCCTGTACCAGACCTTTTATTGGCTACGTCAGGTGACAATGTTTTGCTCTTCTCTCTATCTGGGTATCGCCAGGTTTTCAAGTTTCCTCCCACCTCCTAAAAACATGCTGAATCTCGGGATGATTGGCTAGTCAAAAACACCTTACAGTTAGATGAAAATGTGTGTGTGATGCCGTGCTATGAAAGGGTATTCCATCATGAGTGTATTCCTGCCTTGAACCCTCAGAAAGGTCCTGGGAAAGGCTCTGGATCTACTGTGACCTTGACCAGGGTAAAGCATTCATGAAGACAAATTAATAA
This sequence comes from Clarias laeviceps, assembly GCA_030014305.1. NCBI lineage: Eukaryota > Metazoa > Chordata > Actinopteri > Siluriformes > Clariidae > Clarias > Clarias laeviceps. The sequence goes on along the minus strand of JAQMYJ010000002.1, from coordinate 25,809,782 downwards.
ATGCCATATAAAACTAGCTACATCAATTCTGGATTACAGACCAGGACAGTCTTGTCAACTCTTAGCCTGCTAGCATGCTCAACCCTTTCTCTACCAATTAAAGACCAATTAAACACTTATTAATGACTGCTTTATGGAACACTCTTAACTGTAGCTTATATTTTTCATGGACATTACTTGGGCCTTCATCAGGGTCAGTGTCTCACTGGTTCTGTAGTGATCTGTTTCAGACCCGTTACTGTACTTGGCCACGTTCAGAGGAATGTTTTTTGTTTGTTTAGCCACACAGAGACCTATTAATCATTCAAGTAAAAAAATATCTAACTTAAGGCATGAACGAGAAGGTGTAGATGATCAGGACGGTGATTATTATACTGGTGATGCTGAATGCTGAGTTGGAACAGACGAAAAAATTTAAATTGTATCTTTAGAGAGCCTGTCGCAGTAAAACATTTATTCCCATTTCTTTAATTTAATGTAATTTAATTTAATATGAGGAAATGAGGCATGAATCAACACAGTATTGACAGTAATGCACAGTACTGAATCTTTTTTTTTTTTTTTAGCATTAAGCATTTTTATAGTATCAATTACCATTTTTATATTATCCTCACTCTCACTCACTTCTCACTCATCGTCTATATTGCTTTATCCTGTGGGCAGGGGCCAGGAGACTTAGGGCATGGGGAGGCGGGGTACACCCTGGACAGGGTGCCAAATCAATCGCAGGGCACACACACTCATTCATACACTACGGGCAATTTGAGAACACCAGTTAGCCTAATTTGCAGGTTTTTGGACTGTGGGAGGAAACCAGAGTACCCAGAGGAAACCCACCAAGCTCAGGGAGAACATTCAAACTCCATGCACACAGAGACGGGAATCGAGCTTGGCCGGGAATCAAACCTGGACCCGAAGTTTATATTATCCTCTCAAGACATTTTTATTTTTATTATTTAATAGGCGGCATGGCGCCAGACTTAAAAAAGTGAACGCATCCTCTTCTGGGTGCCATCAGATAGTGTCTATATTCCATATTATTCTATCTTAAAGTCATCAAGTGGTGGCACGGTGGCGTAGTGGTTAGCACTGTCGCCCTGCACCTCCAGGGTCGAGGGTTTGAATCTCACCTCGGGTCTGTGTGCATGAAGTTTGCATGTTCTCCCATGCTTGATGGGTTTCCTCCCACAGACATGCAGACATGCAGATTAGGCTAATTGGTGTTCCCAAATAACCCATAGTGTGTCTGTGTGTGTGTTCTGCAATGGATTGGCCTCCCCATCCAGGGTGTACCCAGCCTTGTGCTCAAAGTCTCTTGGAATAGACTCCAGGTACAGGATAAAAAATTTAATAAATGATTTATAATCATAATAAATCAATTATTATAATAATAATAATAATAAAGCATTGTTAAAAAGTAGCTCTATTTGGCGGAACTCCATCCAATCTGGCAACAGTAATACGCAGGTAGCATACTTCGACGCATGCGCACCACAGTAGCCTTGTGGTACATTTTTGTAGGTAGCACGTTTGGACAGGAGAGTCAGTCTCAGCGGGCGGCTCAGCGGCGCTGCGATCACATGAGCTGTGTGTTATTGTGCTATAATGTCCACTCAAACAGAATCTCGAAGAAGAGCAACGAGCACCGACCCCGATAATGAAGGTATTATTTAACGGAAGGCATATTTGTCAAATAGTCTGTTTTTTTTTTTTTTTTTAAAGAAAAACTCTTAATGTATTAACTGCGCGTGCGTCTGAAATGATCTCTACTGTAATATTTAACCCTGAGCATCTTCTACTTACATGCTTCTTAGTACAGCATTTGCTTCACTGCTTGTTTTTTGTACAGTTTTGCATATGACATCATCAACTATACTAAATATTACTATACTCTTACAGTATCTAAAACATCTTCTCTAATTCCAGCATATACCTGACTGTAGTGAGGTTTAGAGTTTTATTGCACACTTCTCTCTTTTTTTTTTCTTTTTTTTTTTCCCTTTGGAAAGACATCTAAAAACTCAAGTCTGTTGACAGTTCCCCTGGTCATTTCCTTTCCTTGCACCTGTAACCATGTGGCACGAGTAAAGGGAAGTGATGTGGTGATGGTGATGGAGGTGATACAGCAAATAACTTTTATTTGATCTGTTCAGTCAGCCACGGTTATGTGTAAACGACATAAACAAAGCCTGCACATACACTATATGGACAGAAGTATTTGGCCAAACTTGCAATGTCATTGTATCCAAATACTCAATATTGAGTATATTCCTCAATTCCTCAATATTCCTCAATATGGAGTCTATAACAGCCTCTGCTCTTCTTGGAAGTCTCTCTACAGGATTTTCAGGATTGCTCACGTTCGTACCCATTCATTCTGTATTCTGTATGACCGATCTTGGACGAGAAGGCATGGCTTGCAATCTCCAGTTCGTTCCAGTTCATCCCAAAGGTGCTTGATGGGGTTAAGGTAGACAAAAAAGCTGAGCTCATCAAACCATGTTTTTATGGTCCTTGCTTTGTGCACTGGGACACAGTCATGTTGGAATAGAAAAGGGCCTTCACCAAACTGTTGCCACAAAGTTGAAAGCAAAGCATCGTCCAAGATGTCTTGGTATGTTGAAGCATTAAGATTGCTCTTCACTGGGGATAAGGGGCCTGATTGATTGAAACACTTCAATTCAATAATTCAAAAAATACTTTTGTCAATATATTGTATGTCTCTTCATCCATCTGCCCATCCATTTAATAAACGCTTTTAAATGGCTTTCAAACATGTTGGTTTTCTCATAACTAAAATAGACAATCTCTTTTATTGTTAAAGCCAACATGGTTATAAAATAATAACCATAAATATAACACTTATAATATAAGTCCATATAGTGTATGTCGGACATTAAATTGGTTCATTAACTGCATCAACCTGTTTGGGGTTGTACTGTGTCAAGAACATTATCATTAAAACACTTGGTGTCAGTCAGAAATACAGCCCTTAACGTGATTTGTGCATGTGTGCTTTAAAATAGCTTGAATTATTAATCTGGATTTATTTCACCCAGATGGGTTTCTAACAATGGCTGTATATGTTCTTTCATGATAGCCTGAAGACTATACGTGCTTACGGCCATGTTTCAATCATTCCGTACTCACAATGACTCACTCACAGGGGTCTGTAGCCTATCCCAGAAGACTTAGGGCACAAGGCGGGGGTACATCCTGGACATGCCCGCCTTGTGCCATTGCAGGGCACACACACATACATACTGTGGACTCATACATTCATTCACACACTACAGGCAATTTGGTAACGCCGGTTAGTCTAATCTGCATGTCTTTGAACTTTGGAAGGAAACCGGAGTACCCAGAGGAACATGCAAACTTCTTGTACACAGCCCGGACCCTGGAGGTGCAAGGCGACAGTGCTAACCACTTCCTCTCTGTGCCGCAACTTGATGACTTTAATACAGAATAATATGAAATATAGACACTATCTGTTGGCACCCAGACCAGTACGGGTTAGGTTAGGTCTGAGTCTTAAAGTTTCTTGGTGTTGGCTAGCTTATTAGGGACACATTTAAATCTTGATACGGATTTCTGTAAGGCTGCTTTTTGACAATGTCCATTGTTTAAAGTGGTGTATGAACATTGGTTGAATTGAAGCTGTATACAAAGGCATGTGAAGTGGTGGTGCCAAGGGTGCTTCATGACTGTAAGTACTGTAATAATAATAATAATAATAATAACAATAATAACAATCATAATAATATTATTATTATGATTCTTGTTATGATTATGATTATTATTGATGTATACATACAGAATATAGATGTATGTATGTATTCAGCACCATCAGCGTAAAAGCCCTTTCTGCGTCTCTGATTCTGCGATTCTTTCATAAATTTTGTGATTAGTTGTTCATTTGCTTGATTATGGTATGAGACAAACCCTTTCATCCCAATTCTACAAGAAAAATAAATACAGTTCATTGTGTGTTATGTAAATTTGTTGTATTTATCCATTATTCACATTTATTTGAGGATTGACCTACACTACTACATCTGAGTGATTAAGAAAATATCCAAACTATTTTTAGTTGATTAGATGTTTCATGTGTGTGTTTTGTTCCTTATTTTTCATCACCTGTCCTCAGAGCTTTCATGGGATCATGGTAGTTTGCGAGCTTATTCTGGTATTAGTGGTTATCCCTTCAGCTCCTGTTGTGATCACGTGTGTGGAAATGAGCAGAACGTCAGTACCACTGACTCTCACCCGCAATCGCCCTGCTGCTCTTACACACCCAGATCCACAAACAGAGGTGGGCACATATTATAAAAATTATTTTGTAGCTTTATACAAATTTAAATACCTACAAGAGTAAAATATAATGAGAGATATTAATCACTATATTAATGAGAGTTTGTTGATGATTATTTTCCACCTTTCCTCTCTGTTTGTAGGACATAGCACACAAACAGCTAATGAAATATGGGCGGAGGTCTCATGTAGTAAGACCACTATAAGTGCCGAAAATGAGGTGGAGGCACAGAAACTTGCCAATAATTACAAGGTAGGTGGTTTCATACAAGACCAATGAGTCTTAGTTTCTGTAAGCGCTAGGGATGGGAATCACCAGGGATCACCCGATACGATGTTATCACGATACCTGGGTGCCGATTTGATTTGTATTGCGATTCTGTAAGTATCACAACTTTACAAATATCCCGGTTCGATGTAAAAATTCCTTCAGATTTTGTTACAATTCTGAACAGACAGAAGAAAGGCAATATTTTGCAACCATTAAATGAAATCATAAATAAATAAAAAATAATTTTACAAAAATATCTATTTAGGAATCAGTACATGAACTGTTTAACAAAATATTGTGATATATGACAGAATCGATATCTCCCCCATCTTTATTCACCAGTAAACAGCCCCTGATCTAGTTTAAGTCCTTAAATGCATTTTTGTCTTTGTGTGCTTTTTCCATGTGAAGTTTGGATTCAGAAAGTGGAAAAGCCATGTGACGGAGCGACCCTTCGAGGACAGATCAGACATTGTGAAGGAGCTCTATTCAGAGCTCACTAACATTAAACCAAACACAGGTCAGATACCTGAAAATGATATCAAACCTAACACTGGTTGAACATAACTAAATCCATAATTTAAAATATTAGGTTATAATCAGTCAACTAGATTAAACCAAGGTCACATTTATACCAGTCTCATTCAGCATTAATTAACCAAACACAGTCTTCACTTAATTAAGTCTTCACTTAACTAAACATATGAACAGTTTGACAGCAAAATAAGATAAATCCATAAAAGCCTATTTTTTCAAATGAAGCAAAAAGTATTTCAAATGGATAGAAAATATTTTATGCATGGTTTCTTGGAGTCACCAGGGTTTTAAAAAGATAGACGGGGTAAATATTTGGTCCAAATTTTCTGGGTTATATAAGTGTGAATTTTGTGTGATTTTGCAAAAAGCTATAAATCCATCTCCTGCGGTTTTGTCACAATATAATAAACTAGCCTACAGTTGTGTTTGCATTTACATTTACATTTAGGAATTTGGTTTTAGGCACCCAAAGCAAAAAAGTTACTTTAAAAGTTTCCGTCATTGGATAGATACTTGCGATAGTGTAGATACTACACTGGGTTTCTAGGTTAGTAACTAACTGCCATCAGTCAAGCACAATTGGGAAGGAGGTTTCTTTTGGATTAGTCCAAGTATTGAAGAAACAGATAAGCCTTAAGTCGTTGTTTAAAGATTGCCAAAGACTCCGCTGTACGGACATCTAGAGGAAGTTCATTCCACCATCTAGGTTCCAGAACAGTCTGGAGTCTGGATGTATGTCTTTCTTCATCCCTGAGAGATGGTGGGACCAGGCGAGAAGTGCTGGAGTGCTGGGTGTGATTAGAGCTAAGAGGTAAGTGGGTACTGGGCCATTTTTAGCTTTGTAGGTAAGGATCAGAGTTTTGAATTTGATGCGAGCAGCTACAGGAAGCCAGTGCAGGGAGCAGAGAAGTGGGGTGGTGTGGGAGAACTTGGGAAGGTTGAAAACGAGACCTTGAGCTGCATTCTGGATCAGCTGCAGAGGATGAAAGGTCGACAAAGGCATACCTGCCAGAAGTGAGTTGCAGTAGTCCAGTCTTAAAATAACAAGGGACTGAACAAGTACCTGAGTAGCCTGTGAAGAAAAAAAATTGGCGGAGTTTTCTGATGATCTAATGAAGACATTGACAAGAGCGAGTAAGTTTAGCAACGGAAAGTGACAGATGATTGTCCAGTTACCCCAAGATTGTGGGCAGTGGCTGAAGGATTGATCTCATTTATCTCATTTTTGTCCAGGGAGATCACAAGGTCTAAACCTGGAGATGAATCACCAGGGATGAACAGCAGTTTGGTTTTACCCAGATTGAGCTTCAGCTGATGAGCTGCCATCCAGGATGAGATGTCTGCCAGACACGCTAAGATCCGGGTGGAAACCTGAGTGTCTGAAAAAATAAGTTGTGTGTCATCTGCATAGCAATGGTATGAAAAGCTATGTGATGATATGACCTTACAGAGAGACCGGGTATGGAGGGAGAAGAGGACCAAATACTGAACTCTGTGGGACACCATTAGAGAGTCTACATGGGGCAGATGTGGATCCCTCCCCCACCCCCTTGTTACCCCATATGACCTATCTTCTAGGTAAGAAGCAAACCATTGCCACGCTGTTCCACAGATTCTAAGGCTTGTAAGAATAGATAATACAATCTTGTGGTTCACCGTGTCAGATGCAGCTGACAGGTCTAGGAGGATGAGGACAGATGATAGTTTAGTTGATCTAACAGCTTGGAGCTTCTTGGAGTCTCTGTGGAATGTGCCACTTTGAATCCATTGTTTGTGGTTATGTAAGCATGCAATTTAGTATAAATAATATGATGGTTAAGTTTTTATTAAAAAATCATGATTTGATTGTGTGCTTTGATTTTGTAGTGAGTCAAACAGAAAGTAGTGGCAGCAAATTAGATCAAGGAAAAAAATTTTGAGATTTGTTGCACACAAAATCTTGAAGAAGATTCTAAACAATACAAAAATTTTAATACGTTATTCAGTTGCACCTCCTCCTCTACCAGTTTCAGACAGTGCATGAATCTCTGGTACAGGAATTTAAGGTTCGTATACTGTAGTTATTTCTCTGCTACATCAGAGTGTTTACACTACAGTATCCCACATAATTTTGTAATGTGTACAGTATAACATGATTTTCCAACAACATACTGTACAAATCACAAAATGGCTTGTTTCACAAAACAAATTGTGGTGGTTGAGCGATGCATACCTGTACTCCATGTTGGAGTTACTGCAATGGCATTAACAGAGTGTAAACATTGTTCTACTATACTTCAACATTCTTCAAAAGCCATTTGAATGCATTTAAACCACATGCGACAGCCACTGTGATGCACAGGAAGTGCTTTGCACAAATTGTGTAAGTTTTACGTTTCTAAAATAAGGTTATATAAATTATACATTTTGGTATAGACAACCTTGTGTCAGAGTATAATAAAATCTGAAATGAGTGTCAAACTGTTCATATGTAAGGTAGGTCTTATTCAACATTATCAAAGACAAGATAGATGAACTTTTAGATGAAGATCATTTAACGAACATATGCGTCAATAAGAATAAAACATTAGTAAATATTTGTTTATATAAATAAACCATTCGATTTAACTTGAAATGTAGAATGTTGGCTTTGTTTCATTATACAATTGCATTTTTCTCTGTCTCTGTTTTTTTATTTCAGGCTCTTTAATTACATGTGGTAATATTTTATATATATTATTATTTGGTTGGTGGATCTCTCTGGTGTACCTTCTTGTCGGTATCATGATGTACATCATCATTATCGGAGCCCCTCATGGTAATAATTTTTATAACAATGTCATTACAAGATGTACACTATTTTTGTGTCGCCTGTCTGCGGACCATAGTCAACATCACAAAACAACATTAGGATCACAGGATGCTGTTCTGCCTGACAATGTCTGAATAGTGTCTAATAGTTTAGAGTCCAGGCCACCTGTAGGATTATAGAGGAATGGCGACATTTTACCACCTCAAACACCAAGATATATAGATTAAAAATTAATTTAAAAAAAAGTAAATTGGAAGTCACTATGGTGTGAACACAAAAGAATTGCGATACTATCACGGAAACAATTTTTTTCCTTATCTAGGAGGCATAGATATGCACTAAGTATTTTTTTTCTCTACAGTATAAAAAATTTTTTTTTTTTAACTTTCTTTTTTACTTAAACTGGGAGGGGTCAAATCTGCTATCTGTAACTTTGTATGCGACAAAACCATTCATGTTTTTGCAAACTACCTGTAAGTCTCTTCAGAAAGCATAGATGTGCACTAGTTTTTAACCTTTTTTTATTGTTTCATTTTATTTTATACTACCCGATATACTTTAACAGTCAGAGGTAGGCTATAGTAATATGGCTACGCCAAATAGTGCCACAAGGTGGCACTTCCTTTTTGTTCTGGTAGACTAAAGTGGAATATGTGGACAACTGGTTTAGCTGATGTTTAATTCCGTAGATGTGCACTAGGTATTTCATTGTGCCACCTGCCTGTGAAGCGTAAGGGAACGCTATTCGGCATCACATTTTTTCCTCTATCCACAACTCGTCCTAAACCATTGACTTAATCATTACAGAACCTTTATTAGAAAGAATACATATGCATAAGCTATTTAATTTTTAGAAGTAGCAGGTTCAGTGGGCAGGCGATGCATGTCTTTCCTGGAAGTCTCAGAAATGTTTTAAAACTACGTTTTGCTTTGTTTTAGGTAAACTGTGCTTCCGATTGTCCCGTTACTTTCTGTGGCCATTTGGAAAAGCTATAAAGAAGGTTGACCTCTTATAATTGTTATATCATTACTCTGCAGCGATTTTCTTTTTTAGGAGTAACATTTTAAATAAATGATAGCAGCAATAATATTTTACTGAAACCAAAAAGCATTTTAGCTGCTTGTTTAAAAATCAGTCATGAATTTATTTCAGATTTTTTTTTCTGTGTTTTTTGATTAATTCATAGAATTGAACATACGGTAAGTCAGTACAGAACATATGGTGTGTCAGACTGTTAGAGGTGAGTTTTTTGCTTCCCTCAGGCAAGAGATCCACTCGAAAGTGGGAAACCCCAGAATGAAGGACTGGATGAGGTGGATGAGGGGAACGGAGCCACCCCACTTCTGAGGTCCGGCATAGTAGTGGAGAACATTGAGGAACCATCCAGGCCTCCAGAGCGGCTCTGCTGGGTAGAGTACTGATCAAAAAACAGTAACAGTCTATATGTTAAACAAAAATTTCTTTATTTCTATTAATTTCAGAATACCTGTTAAATTCAGAATATCTGTTACTAATAACTGTTTTTATTTTGCAGAATCGTCTGAGTGTGTATGTGTGGGTGCTGCTGGGTTACCCTCTTCTAGTTGTGGCTCATGGTGCGTTGTGTATTCTCTCCTGGATCTTGGTTGTCACCATCCCCGTGTCCAAAATAAGTATCCGAACCTTAACCAATGTCTTGCTGATTCCCCCTGAGCAAGTTCTCATAACCGATGCCACTACGGTGAGATGGGATAAAAATCTTATATGTATTTTGTAATGTAATGTATTGTTTTTTAGTCTATGACTGCATTTACCTTATCAGCCTGAACGACTCGATTTCATTATTTTTTTTTTACCCTAACGTGACTAAGGAAGACCCTGCGCTCTGACTCCAGTCATGCTGGGATACATGAAGAAAGAATTTCACTGTACAGTATATTTCACAAATAAAGCTTAACTATATGTGTGTCATTTCAGAGGACAGATGCATTCACATTAGAGTCAGATAAACATCACATTATAATTATAATTATAAATGTGAACGTTATGACTTGATCTGACCAAAAACTCTGAATTTAACAATACGGCTGGTAATGTGAACATAGCACAATAGAAGGTTTTGTTGCGAGCTCACGTGAATCATACAGTCTAGTTCCTTGTCATATGAGCTCATACGTGCACTTCTGTGCTGAAAATAAGAGACTTACTTTCTGGCTTAGTAAAGGACAGATTTGCGAATTTGACTGAACGTGAATGAAGTGATCCTTCACTCTCTTTATACTCTCTTTATTCTAACTTTTTATTATTATAAATACAGGAAGGTGAAGGTGAAGCCATCCTGTGCTGCTACCATGGAGTGAATATCTACTACTACAAGTACAAGGTTGATGGAATCAATGTTTTTGCTGTCAGTATCCTTCTAAATTAAGCAAGTAGAACTGAAATACAGTGGGTATAGAAAATAATCACCACCCCCCCCTTTAAAATAATCACATTTTGTTGCTTTTTACAGCCTTGAAGTGAAGACAGATACAGTTTTAACATCCAAGTGAAATATATGACACTAACATATAAGGAAAAAAATAGGAATAAAAAATATAATCACTTATATGGAAAAGTATTCAAGTTGAGTTAAATTCGATGGTGACTGTTTTTGTCCAGAAGTCCAGATTTTATCCAAGAATTTGGTTGTATTTTTTCCCCCATCCATTTTCTTTCTGAAAACATTTTCTATCCTGAAAACGTGCTCCAGTCCCTCTCTACCTGGGCTTTTTGCACTTTTACCTTGCTTTTGCACAAACCTCGCTTATATGCCACGTGTAGTGTAAACTCTGTGGACACTGGAATGTTTTTTTAAAACTTTTTAGTTGATTAGTGTTTATTGTCAAATTTCCCTGTAGTCTTCCTTAGATAACTGTTTGTAGATCTCCTCCCTTTGGTCATTGTCTCTTTGGTGATCGGCTATGTGGACCGAGGAAACCAGTTCGCCTGTGCCGAGGTTAAGTTCGCCACTGCAATAGGTTCACTCATCCCGTTGTCTTATTATATTGGAATGGGCATAGCGAGGTGAGCATACACACACATACTTTACGGTAAAAAGCAGCCCTTTATATATATATATATATATATATATATATATCAATATAAGCTATAAATCATTTTATAGAGGTACTGTAATAGTAATAATTCAGATTTATTCAATCAGATATATTTATTTCTTTGCTTTGGGGTATACACTTTATTTATATTTTTGTTTATCATCTATATTTTTTTCATATATTTGATGTCTTTTTTAATTCGATTCAATCTATTTAATTGATACTTAATTTATTTATTTATAATACTATTTAATGTCTTTACCTACATGCACACTTACTGTACATGCTCAAGCCAAAGTCTGCAGAAGAACCATGTCAGTTTGTTGAAAAAAAATGTCTTCCGAAACTTAAATTTTTCACAGAACATGTGTTTTTTGCTATTGCACCCTACGTTATGCACACTAGCATCCGTTTTTCTTTCCTTCACACAACTCATACAAACTTATATGACCATCGCTCACATTCTGAGCTGACCTACAATAACCCTGTCTCTGACTCTGTCTCTGCAGTATATCCGCTCAGAGTAACTTTGCAGTCGGTGCTGTGGTCAACGCCACGTTTGGCTCCATCACCGAGCTTACCTTTTACATCACAGCCTTGCTTAGGGGTCATTACCAGGGCAACAAATGCCTACAGGAGATTGTAAAAGCAGCATTGACCGGGACATTGCTTGGATGTATTCTGTTCATCCCGGTAAGTGATTTGATTCAAACACATCCCCATATACAGTGTACAGTCTTTGGCATTCCTCTTATTCTCTATCTCTCTCTCCTGCCCTTAAATAATACTAAGGGGATCTGTATGATCATCGGAGGGCTGAAACACATGGAGCAGAGGTTTAATAGTCGCTCAGCTGGAGTAAGCTCCTCTCTGCTTTTCATATCTATTGGAGGTGAGCACTTCTTCTGTTTTTCCTTCTGTTCTATCTCCCTCCTTCATTCACTCACTCATTCATTACATATTATACAGTCATCTCGAGTGACAACAAACAATTATGCAACAGTTAGTACTCTGATTGGACGAGAGACATTCCACGAGTGGTGCTAATGGACGGTAAGCCCGTGTCTTAAAGGACGTTTAAGTCCGTGTCTCAGGTGTTCTACAATCGTTAATTACAAAACTGTTGGTTGCAGAAGGTTTCATGCACAGTTTTAAATGCATGCCCCTTTTCAGGAAGCACATTTTTTTGGCCAATCAGAACGCAAGTCCCAGAAACTATGCTCGGGATCATTTCCAGTATTTCCCAACTGTTTTCAGGTTTTTCACACCCACATTTCTGATTAACAAAATAAGGGGGAAAATATATGTAAGAGTGTTAATTCACGGCCTTAATATAGAGCTAAATGAGGCTATTTTAGCTGTTAGCATTTAGCTGCTATTTGCAAACTTAGTACAGCACTGTAGCTATTAAAAATGGCTCAGAGAGAATGGCAGAACAGGGCGGAGTTAAGCAGGGCTCGGCAAAGCTGAGTATTGAGCTGGTGAAATAGTTTATGAGGTCACAGTAGAGAAAAAATCTGATTAGCTTGTTTAAACCCCCGGCCAATATAAATATAGGAGGAAAGACAACAGGGATTTTTTTCTCATGTTTTATTTATATGCATACTGGAGACCCATCTGAATACAGTGGAACCTTGGATTACGAGTATAATTCGACCCGGAAATGGGCTCGTATTCCAAAACACTCGTAAACCAAATTTACTTTTCCCATAAGAAATAATGGAAACTTAAATTATTCGTTCCACAGCCCAAAAAAATATATACATAAAAATAATTAAGTAAAAATAAAACAAATTAACCTGCACTTTTCCTTTAAAAAAAGTATAAGTATAAGGCCTTGTTCACACGGGCGTTAAAATCGAGCGTTTTTCTTGCGTTCATAGCGGCCGGTGAGCGCGGATCAAGCGGCGAGTGTTTTCTACACATAGGAGTCAATGAGAGTGTTCACACGGGCTTT
>JAQMYJ010000002.1:25778475-25792574 GCA_030014305.1 Clarias laeviceps | reverse complement strand
GCAGAAATGTTTTCAAAAGCATCTTTTGCTTATGCCATATTTTTGTATGTGCCCAAGACTTTTGCACAGAACTATAAAATAGATCTGTGCCGCTTTCTTTTTATAGAACGAGTTTTTTTTTTTAACCCTATCTACCCCAGGGCCGCTGTATCCTGGCTGACCCTGCGCTCAGCTTTCTAACTGGCATATGTGGAAAAAATCATTTCATTTCACTGTAAAGTACATGTGACAAATAATTGAGGGTGATCTTAACACACTTCTTAAATGTGATCCTTCTGCTGGTGTCTTATCAGAACTTTATAGGTGTGACAGTTTTGGCCATGGTTCCTGAAATACCAGAGATAGTCAACGGTATACAGTTTGCTCTTCAGAACAACATCAGCTTGAGGTGAGTCTCCTCATCAAACACAGGGCATGTTAAATGTTGCACCGAGTAAGAGGCATGTTAGTGATGTCTGTTATTTAAATCAGTATGGTGCCAGTTTATTAGGTACATCTGCCTATAACTACAGCATATCTGTTACGTCTCATCCAACATATTACAAGTGCTACATTCGACCAGAGCTCATAACCCACATTTATAGAATATGTGTGTGTGTGTGTGTGTGTGTGTGTCTGGCACCTCAACAGTTCTCTAGTGATTGTGTGATGAAAAACATACACTGATAAACAGCCCACTTGTGCAATAAAAAGATGATAAGCAAAAACTAATGTGGGAGGTGTGTTTAATTAAGTGACCTAAAAGTGCATGCTGTGTTTAAAAAAAAAAAAAAAAAAAACAGCAATGGTTGTTTCCAGATTGTAAAACTGAAAGGGAGGTGTATACTGATCCGAGGTGTATGTGATGCTCGTCTGCGCTGATGTCTTTTGCAGTTTAGAGGTCGGGAGCTGCATTGCGGTCCAGGTGTGCATGATTCAGATCCCCATACTGATCCTGTTCAATGCCTTTTATGTAAGTCACTGTGGAAACTACATTAATGCAGATACTCAGACATGTTATATTCATTTATACTTAGTAAAGTGTTTAACAGATAAAAATGAGAGTTTCTGGTATGAAAAAAAAAAGATTTTTGTCTGATATAAACAAAACTGATTCAAGATTCAAAGAACTTCATTAATCCCAGAGGGAAATTGCTCAAAGCTGTTTTATGAGAATGTACAACGGAGCCTTCTGTTTGTGTTTGACACAAGAAATATCTTACAACCTAAGGTTATTTTACACTTTTAAAGGGAACGTTGAAAAATGTTAATGTACAGAAGAAATTATCAGACCTCATGGAGAAATATATAAAAATAAATGATAGCAAATTCAGGGTAAAAATATACAGTATTTGCAAGCAGCGATGAATGGGCCCAAGCACCCTGCGCCATCGCCACCCGGGCACACCAGACATAATTTGACAATTTTAGAAAAGCGGGGATTTTATGTTTAGACCTCCAAAAAGCCCCAGATTCTGGAAAAATGCATCACACTCTCTGTGGTCACTGAACGTGATGTCACTGAATATGATGTCACTGAATATGATGTCCCAAAGAAAGTTATTAACTACTTTTCAGCATAAGTTTAAGGCATTGTCACAGCTGACCCGTTTGAGATATCAAAAATCCTTCTGCAATTTTGCATCTTTAGTGCCTTTAGATCACATTGGCCTGGTTTCGTGGTGATTGAATAAATTCCCTAGGAGGAGTATATCAAATTCCTTTCAAAAATACGTTTTGCCAAACGACACAAAATAACTGACTTCCTGTTGAGTTGAGCCCATGACATGCAAAATGAAATTAGTTCAGCTCAATGAGCTCTAAATGTCTACCGTGTTTTGCGTGCGTAAGTGTGTACGAGCTATGCAGCAAAATCTCGTAAGTAATCCTTATAAAAACAATAGAGCCCTTCACACACTATGACGACATAGGGCTGATGTCATAGTGCTTGGGCCCTAAATAATCAAGAGTTATTCCACATTTAAAACTGGACATCTCACCGCCTCACCTTCCTGTTTCCACACACCTGCGATCCATCAGTAATCAACCCCCTTACCTATTTAAACCACACACTAACACCACCTCATCAAGGGCACTGGTGGCTCAGTGGTAGATGTTTCCCCTGCCATGTAGAAGGCCCGGGTTCGATTCCCAGCCAGTGCCCAAAACCCCAGCCAGTGCCCAAAACCCCAGCCCCCAGCCACCGGTCCCTAGCCCGGATAAAATGGGAGGGTTGCCTCAGGAAGGGCATCCGGCGTAAAACCTGTGCCAAGTTGTAGGGCGGACTAGGTATTCCGCTGTGGCGACCCCTTGCTGGGAGCAGCCAAAAGAACAACAACAACCAATTGTAAGAGTTCTATATGGTTTAGTGTGTCTATAATAATTATTATTATTGTTTTTTTCCCCTTTTTTGAAATAGGATGTTGGTTTCGTGCTCCTGTTCAGTGACTTGCATCTGTGGGCCAGCATCTTCAGCGTCATCCTCGTCAACTACATCTTCATGGACGGAAAGTCTGATTACTTTCAAGGTACTTGGTTTGTATGGTTTCCTATACAGCAGATACTGCAGTGTTTACTAATGCATAAAAAATGTCTGGGGTTTTTTTTTTGCATGAAATTTTATTGTCTCTACTGCACAGTGTTGATTTCTACAGTGTAACAGTTTCAGTCTGGGAGCATCAATCACTGCTTGATCTGCCCATTTTCTCACTCCCAGATGGTATCAAAGAGAAACCAGGCCATGCATTGTAAATCAGTACTGCTTTCAGCACACTTTGTTTCCCTAGTGCAATCGTTTTGCCAATCTTCAGGCACCTAGTTTGATTTGAATTGGTTCTGAATAATAAATATACGAGTTTAGTTTTTAAAAAGGGCTAGTAGTTTTATTTCAATCCAGTGGAATCAGTCACTGTGACTGGTGCGTTTACACATTAGAGCCATAATTATACACATCACTGAGATGCTTGCATACACATTCTAGGTTTAGTCTTATCTATAAGGTATAATCTGTATAATCAGGTCAAATCAGTTTATTATTAAAATACAGCGATACCTCGGTATTATTATATATTATTATTATTATTATTAACAGATCCGGTATCTGTTCCAGAGACGTGTCCTTAAGGCGAAAAAATTATTATTATTAATTATTGCAAAAAAAAATTCTTATAGGAAATAATGTAAATGCAGATAATCCATTCCAGCCACCCATAAATATTACCAATATTACCGATTTTCCAAGACTATAATCATATTTTTGCATTCCTGTAGCCTGATGCTGGTGGTGGTAGTAGCCTTAATGTGGGAGTCTCCTAATGACGGGTGGGAATTGGACACGAGAAAATAAGGGAAAAACATCCACAAACAAAAAGAAACAATGAAAACATTTAGAAAATACATGTAAATGAAGTAAAATATTCTCTTGTACAAAATGCAAAAAAAATGCAAAAAAAAAAAAAAAAAAACTTAAAGTTGCTTGCTTGGCTTTAAACTTTCCAAGTTTTGATCGCTTCCTGGACGCACGTGCAAGTCCACGCAACTGGATATATGCGCCATCTGTCGCTCGTATGCCGAAAACGTTTGCCGAGTCCATGTTTTTGCACATGTTTTTTTTAATGCACCTTGGACCAAAACTTAAAGCACTGACCCAAAAAGTTTTGAATGTTAACTCTGACCTCTGAATGTGAAATTCACCTCAAACACACACCTCAAGCACAATGACGCCAAACTCCATGGGTTCCTTTGTCTGTTCAATGTTAACACTTCAAATGAAATCCAAACACTTTACTTTTTATTGCACTAAATTGTACTTCAATTCAATTTTATTTGTATAGCGCTTTTAACAATTGTCATTGGCGCAAAGCAGCTTTACACACTCCAAAGAATGATTTAAGTTTGTATGAGATGTGAACGTGTATGAATCAAAATGGTCAGAAAGTCCCTGATGATCAAGCCGACGGCGACGGTGGCAAGGAAAAACTCCCTGAGATGGTAATAGGAAGAAACCTTGAGAGGAACCAGAGTCAACAGGGAACCCATCCTCATTTGGGTGATAACAGATAGCAGGGATTGATCTGCATCATACTGTGTGAGACTGGAAGTTCAGTATAACAAGAGATGTGTTTAAGTTAAAATAGAGTCCAGTTCGTTCCTGGAGGCTCAGCTAGACTGTAGGAAACTCCAGACCTGAACTATCGAGCGACTGAAGTCACAAGTCCTCAGAGAACACTTGCTTGTGTTATGGTACTGATTTATCTGACTTCTCTAACATGTTACTATTGGACCTGCAGTTTTTATATCAATGACAGTAAAAGATTCACAATGATAACGTCACCCAAAACGTCCAGTTTTACTCAGGGTTGAATAATAAATAAATTGACTGATAAGTTGCTTGGTAGTTTAGTAAGAAAAGACAAGAAACAAGAACTGATAAGAAACTGCATCTGGTAATTTCACATACTGAAAGCAGTGAAAAGCAAAGTACTAGAGACCGCAGTGTTTCAGCTTCCCTGAGATATGGTCTCAAATGCTTATTTGCATTGTTGTGCTACTAATGTGTTACTAATGTGTTAATGTGTTGTGTTACTAATAAGTTACTATTACTAGTTACTCTTCAGTGAAAGTTATCTATTACTATTAATTATTACTTTTCTATAACAGTAATGTATAACTATCACTAGTTATTATTGAAAGTAACATGTTACTTTTGCATTACTTTGATATAAGTATAGTTTGTGATTTGCCATATTCAGAGTTAATCACACAAGTAAGCACATGAAAAGCTTGCGGACGGTTGTCTCTCTGCTTTGGCCGATCTTAACACTAAATGTGTAATATCCACAGCCATAAAAGCCCCGTGCAGCTGATTAATCCTGCTTTCATTAAGTGTGGCATAACAAAGAGGGCTGCATGTTTTTCTTCCTCAAATTGAGTCTGATAAAGAAATTATCGTTTTTTTTTTGTTTTGTTTTTACATTTTGAGTTCCAAATTGGAAAATAATAATAATAATAATAATAATTATTATTATTATTATTTTAAATACACGTGAAACAAGTGGTTTTCTAATTTTTTTCAATTTTATTTTTATGTAAAAATGTAATTCAAGCAAAAGTCATGCAAAATAAGTGCACTTTTTTAATTATTATTATTATTATTATTATACTGAGCGTATTTTCTCATTTCCTCACCACTTAAACATGGAAATCAAGAACATGATTTAATTATGAACCTTAACATAAAAGTTGAACTCTATCAGAAATAATCAGATATTGTCAAATTTTGCCCACCATCTTTCGCTTTGCTGAAAAAATAAACTGCACCACATCTCTTCCATCTAATACCTGACCCAACGTCTTTGTGTTTGAAGAATGTTACTGTGATTTCTTTACCATTAGTTCAGCCATCTCTCTCTGTCATTTTCAGGTACGGCTCTCGTCGTCGTGTATCTGATCCTCCTGGCGATCTACTTTTTTGCTCCTTCTCCGGCGGGTTGTTAAAAAGATGATTGGATCTCTTAATACATTACAGTGTTTTGGATTCTTGTCTTTATCTGTGTCATTCATTAGGCTTAGTCAGAGAGATTTGCACTTCATAAACAGAAATTTGGCTTACTCCATGGCACAGTCCAAAGATGTGCAACTTATGCTGAATTATGTTTCCAAATTGCCTGTACTGTGTGAATGCGTGTGTGAATGTTGACCAGAGGTCCTACCATTGGGAATAAATACAATGGTAATCACCACTGGCCTTAGTCCCTCGTTGACTGGTCTCTAGTTGGATGAATGCATAAATGGATGGATGGATGGTACAAAGTTTTGTAAAACCTTTGTAAGGTTTTTGGTTAAATTTGTCTGTAAACACAGCTTTTTATGCAGTATGACATTGAGTCTGCGTGTTTTCTGTTCCATGTAAAACAGTGCTGGGAAACATATGTATGTCTTAGTTTAAAAAGAAAATTTAACAAATATTTGATTATTGTATTATTTTTTTTTTTTTTAAACCGGGGCTAATATATAGGCAACTAAAATAATGACAAATTAAATCCTTATTTTTGCCTTTTGCACTTAAACAAAATGCAATATAATAAATTAAGATCAAAAATGATTTGGTTTCTTGGAGGTAATTTATATATTTTGACAGCTAGAATTTTGCAAATCAGCATCATTTAGGACTTTTTACATTTGTTACATACTCTTGGGTAAATTATGTACATTTATGGGTTATAACTCTTCACTTGCTGTGTAATTTATCCCAGATGCTGTTGTGAAAACATTAGTTATGTCATTACATCACCGGTAATTGGTTTAATGGTACAGTATCTCAATATGACTTTCCAAAAAGAGCTGTCACTGCCGGTGAAGCAAGCCATTAAAATAAACCCATCAAAGCATCAGTTATAACATTAAGTGTGACCAAATCAGCTATTGGTAAAGATTCCTGAAAAAAAAAAGTGGTGGATGACAGAAGAATTCCCTCCCTGATGAAGAAAATGTCCTTCACACAGCATTCACCCAGATCAAGAACAGCTTCCAGGAGGAAGGTATCAGACGTCATGAATCAATGGTAAGACTTCGCCAGAGTAAATACAGGGAGTGTTTACCACAATAAGTAATCTTCTGGTCAGGAACACCAATATAGGTAGTAATTAGGAAATGTCAAACCAGAGGGAGTGCTGTTGTGCTGAATATCAGCATGGCTGCGATGCAGACATACTGTAGGCACGATGGCACAAGTGACAAAGACACAGCATTGCTGATATTCAGTACAACAGCACAGCCTCGAATGTGATATTGCCTTTATACAACAGGTCTACAAGTGGCATTTATCATCAACAGATTATGATTTATTTGTTTATTTGAGTAGATTTTTTGCTCCACCAACACAGATCCTTCCATGACTGTCATATTAAAAAATCACAACTGGTGGGACTAGAATTGAGCTTTGAACAAGGGCGAAAGGGCTGAAAGTAGTTTTAAATTCTTAGCGGTACTATACCCAAAATGTGAGAAGAATAAACCATGGGGACCATGAAGTCCTGAGAATCTTATGATATTTACTTACACTTATTCCGCATTATAACATCAGCTAACTTCCAGGTTCTGAGGTTGAATCCCAAATAGCATACGATGGAAAGTGAGTGCGCTATGCAGGGTTAAAATCCCTTGTTCCACACAGCAAGTAGTGCCCTTGATCAGGGTTTGGAGAGGGATTTTGGATTCAGCCTTGTGTTTGACGCTGTGTAGCTTTGTAGCTCGTGTTAGCCATGAACAGAAAACATGGAGGCAATTCAGACCTCAAAGGACTTACGAAGGAGGCAAAGTGTACTAATATAATAACTTTATCAACATCCAAATGTTTTAACTTCCCTGACTGTATCAAAGAGAAAAATAAATTCTATAGATTTTAGAGTCCCTGTGTGTTTTCTATTTGCCATTTCTTAGACTTTAATCATAAAACAGATTTTTTTTTTAATTATAAATAAATAATAAAATACCCATTTTATTATAATGAGTATGTCAGCATTAAATTATACCAAAATAAATGTTGCTTAATGGTGTTTAGGAAAGTGCACCAGATCTAATTTTGGAAACCCTTAACATGTGCTTATTGTATATTTGCAAAAACGTAATTAAAAAAAACTGTTATACCACTATTAAAAATGCTTCCATTTTGCATTGTGTTACATTTTTTTAAATGACAAATTATCAGCAAAAACTTTACAACTTTTTAAAGAAATTAAGATGAAGCATGGACTTCACAAACTTCTGTAATACCTAATGATCCATGTTCAAGCAAATCCATCGGTGAGTCGTCTGAACATGTGCTTCAATAGAAGAGATTAAACAGAGGATCACAAATGTGCTTTCATTTTAGAAGAAACATGGAAATAGAGCAGACATCAATATATTGCACATTTCTTTATATATTCACATTCATAAATATATTCACATTTATGTTTCAAAAAGTTTCTGTTTATTTCCCATTTTAAATGAAGAGAAAAAATTCTCTCTGCTTATGCATTATCAGCAATCTCAGTTCCACTTTCATTTTTCAAGTTATTAGATATATAATTAATAATTGCACATATTCTTCCACCACAACAATTGAATTAACTATTCACAATTGCAAAACCCTAACAAATGTATCTGGTTTGGGTAGTCAGGAAACGTTGACATGGTTAGAGAGAAGCATTGATGGTCTCATGATTTTGAGCACAGTGCTTTACATCTTGCCCTCAGGTTGTAGAATTCAGTGCGGAACTGAGGGTTCACTGCTGCGTAAATGATCGGGTTGGTGAGGGATGTCATGCAGGCAATGGATACCACAAAGACTTCAACCTCTTGAATGAACTATAAAATAGGAATATTAAGAATTAACAAGTGTCACTATCAATATATACAGTATACACACAGACACACACACACTGCCCAGCCAAAAAAATAATAATCTCACACTCTAATATTATTATTATTATTATTATCTAATATTTCATTCGACTGTAATTACAGCTATGGCATCGTAATTATTGCAAAAAATATGCTTATGCTATGTCACAGCATTTATTTACATCCAGAGTTGCATTAATTTCTTTTCCCAAGATCTTGTATTGATGATGGGAGAATTGGACCACTGCTTAAAGTCTTCTCCAGCACATCCTAAAGATCCTCAATGGGGTTAAGGTCTGGACTCTGTGGTGGCCAATACATGTCACAATGATATCTCATACTCCCTGAACCACTCTTTTACAATTTGAACCCGATGAATCCTGGGAGCATCATCTTGGAATCAAGGAAGAAAAAATCCAAAGTAAAAACCTGCTCATTCAGGTAATCAGCTGAGCTAATTCTTAGGGCACATAATGTTGATGAACTTAGACTTGACCAACAGATGCAACACCAGATCCTAACACTACCCCCACAGGCTTGTACAGTAAGCACTAGGCATGCTGGGTGCATCACCTCATCCGCCTCTCTTCTTAACATCATACGCCCATCACTTGGTACAGGGTAAATCTGGATTCACCAGACCACAGGAATTGAATCCTTTTTTCATGATTAGCCTCAGTGATAAGTGTTTTTTAAGGCTACACAGCTGCTTAGTCCCAATTTCTCGAGTTTTCTTCACATTGTAAGCATGGGAAATGCTCTTACTTTAACTATTTTAAACAGCACGGTGGCTTAGTGGTTAGCACTATCGTCTTGCACCTCCAGGTTCTGGGTTTGATTCCCATGTCAGGTCTGTGTGCATGGAGTTTGCATGTTCTTCCCATGCTTGCTGGGTTTCCTCCCACAGTCCAAAGACATGCAAATTAGGCTAAATGGTGTTCCTAAATTGCCCATAGTGTGTGAATGTTCACCGGAGGTCCTACAACATTACAAAATAATAAATACAGTGGTCACCACTGGCCTCCACGCTCCCTGGTTGGACTACAGAGGTTCATAGATGGATGGAAAACAATTTCAGCAATCTCCTTAGTTTGTTTTCTTTGCTTGATGCAAGCCAATAATTTGATCCTTCTGAAACAGAGTAACAACTTCACCACCAACACATGATATGTCTTCTAATATTGTTGTTTAAAAAATGAGAAGCTACTCACTGTATCAGTTAGGGTTAAATAACTTGCTCCCAGATGAACCATATTATTCACTGCAATAATTATCCAATGAAAATCTCTTAACTATTTGCTTAGTTAAATCCAGATGGTGACATTTTTTTGACCAGGCAGTGTAGTTATAATTTAAACAACTTGGGAATGTCTTTAAAACATTGAATTTCAATTTTATCTCAATACTTTTAGCTACTATTGTACATGGTACTTTGCGTATATTTGACTCATATACAGATTAAGCCATCAGATTTACACAATTTACCACTACTTACATTTAATCTTTAAAAGTCATAAAAGTTACATGTTTGTCTGCTAGTATTTTGCTCAAAAACAGAATAAGCAATCAGACTTACATCCCAACTCTGGTTTCTGTTTAGAAAGGGGTTCAGGAGAATTGTCCCAATCAGCGGCATCCAAAAAAACAGGAAAGTAAGAATGATGTAACCAGAGCGTTTGGCCAGCTTGCCCTCCTTCTTCTTGTTGGCTCTGTCCCTATTGGCAAAGGACGGCATCATACACACTTCTCCCATCACACCCATGGTTTGATCTGTTGAAGCAGTCTGGGTGCTATCTCCTGCTTGAGGAACTTTCTCTGGATTAAGTTTCGTGTCATCTTTTTGGGGGTCACTTTGGTTCTCCTCGCCGTTCTTTAGATCTGTCGGTTCGGTTGTTTGGTTGTGCAGCTCTGAAACATGTGTCAAAATTTGTTGGTTGGTTGCTGCTTGCTCAGAGTTTAGTTTCGCGTCATCATTTGGAGGATCACCTGCGTTCCCCTCACAGTTCTTTAGATTCGAAAATTCAGTTCTGTGGTTGTGTGGTTTGGAAGCAAGTGTCAAGATTTGTTGGTTAGTTGCTGCTGGAGGATCATGCTCAGAGTTTGTTTCCTCAGCATCTTTAGGTGGATCACCTGGTTTGTCATTGTTTTCCAGATCTATCAGGTGTGTTGTGTTGTGGTGCAGTTTAGAAATGTGTATCATACTTTGCTGGTTTGGGTGTTGAAGTGTCTCTTCTGTCTTTAGATCCATGGAAAGGGTCTGTCTTTCAGCAACAGTTGGCAAGGTCTTTTGCCCCTCAAGATCTGTGTTACATGACTTCAGGTCAGGTCCTGACCCATTTGCTTTTTGCTTAAATTGTGTATTATTAATTTCTTTTGGTGCCGTTGGTTCAGTCACAATGGTGACCTTGGTTTCCACAACTTCCTGCACTTTTTTCTTGTCTTCAGGCACTTTTTTATTAGGTGGGACAGAAGTGCCCTTGTCAAAAATCTTTCTATTGTGTGCTTTGACCAAGATGAATATGTGGGAATAGAAGACAACGATAAGAGCCAAGCACACGAACCACACAGGCAACAAGACATAACGTCCAAATGAGCCATATGTCTTCAACCCATCCCAACGCAAAGCTCTACATCGAACATAGACCAAGGAATCTTTGGTAAACATGACGCACAGAACTGATACTACAAGGGCCACTACCCAGGTGAGCGGGATCCAGATCTTAACCCGTTTCCGCTGCTGAGCAGTCTTAAATGGATTCGCTATGGCCTGGTGTCGTTCAGCGCTAATGCTTGCCAGAGTGAACAACTGGACACAGCAGCTGAGGGAAAATGACATCACCTGTCCATCACAGACAAGGTCCCCAAGGTCTCTGGTGTTGTTTCCATTCAAGACAACAACCAGAAGCAAGGGGCAGTCAGTAACACATCGCAGCAGGTCAACGACTGCGAGATTAACCAAGAGTGCGTTGGTGGAGGTCTGGAGGGATTTCTGACGATACACAGCATACGTAACGAAAAGGTTGGCTCCAATTCCCACCAAAAGCGTTACAAGCAACACTGTACAGTTGGTAACCAGGATGGCCACATGGACGTTATTTTTCCATGAATTCTCATTCACTTGTTCCCAAGGACGAGTGAAGTTATCGATCATTTCCAAAGTGCATTTACCATATTGACATAACACCTATTATTGATTATTTCCAGTTCACTACTACTTGCTTTATTTTCTTAAAGAGTCTACCCACGACTAGTGAAGCTAAGCTCATGAAGCATTCAGGTACAAGCATGAGCAGTTTTATGTTTTACTATGTGAAAATATTTCTGAAGGAAAACCTCTAAGTGAGAAGTAAATTTTGCAAAGAACTAAATTACTAAACGTAAAAAAGGTATCAATAACAGGAACTTTATTTTTGTAAAAAATAAAGCTTTATTAACTAAACAGTAAATACTTAAAAACAAAACATTATTATATGCATATTTATATAATAGTGAACATACCTCAACTTTATAATTAAGCTGAATCTTCTAAAACTCTTGTTGCTTACCGTCCTATTAATATTTTTAAACAGTATCAATAGTAGGTGCTATGCCAATAGCTTTTACTCAGTCCCTGTTATTTCCATGTTCACTGAGTCAAAAATAAAGAAAAAAATTAATAAAAATCCTGGAACATTGTTGAATCTTCAGTTCAGTCTTGTGTCTTTTGAGTGACTGCAAGAGCAAACGGCTTCGGTTTAGCCCTGAAACTCCATGACTACCACACTGCTTACGTTATACAGTCATTTTTCAATTAACACCCTGCCAGGGCACAACCATGAGGGAATTGTTGTTTTTTCATGAAGTCAATTCGTTAGTGCGCAGACATTTAAATCCATCCTGGAGCACAGCCAGTTACACACACAGGGGGGTGAATATGATTAGATTATTATTATTATTATTTTCCTTTTGGTATTGCATATTGGTTGCATATAAATAAAACTACTACTACTACTACTACTAATAATAATAATAATAATAATAATGATAGATAGATAGATAGATAGATAGATAGATAGATAGATAGATAGATACATTTAAAAAAAGGTAAATAAAAATTGGCCATAAATTCCTAAATACATAACAAATGGCCAAAAAGGCCATTCTTTTCCATTCTTATTTTCTTAAAAATGACTCTACCTCTGGGTATCGAGGTGGTAAGTTTTATAAGAACAGTAACAGTATTATTTATAGATAACAGTGCAAATAATGGTTCTTTTAAATAAGAGCTATTTTTTTTAAAATGCCCTGCGATTGACTGGCATCAGGGTGTATCCCGCCTCATGCCCTAAGTCTCCTGGGACAGGCTTCAGGCCCCAATGCGACCTATAGACGATGACAATTGTGATATTTAAAATATATTTAAAACATTATTTGCACCATTGTCTACTGGTGGTTGCTACTGGTATTTGCTATTTTTACTGTTACGGTTATTTTCTGCCCAGCTCAGTGAACCCTTCTTGACCGCAACAGAAGTCAACTTGTGTTTGTTATTCCAAACTCTGATTTTTTTTTTTTCAACGGTTACAGTACCATCAAATCAACATGACTATTCACAGCATTGGAAATAAACAAAGCAAAAGGTCTTACCATTAAATGAGTTATACTGTATATTATTAATGGGACAATAATTGATTATAGTCGCTGATCAGTCGATGATGATACATTTCAAGCGATTGATGGCAATTAATTTTAATTAATAATACAAAACTTCAGTTGTCTCAGTTGAACTTTGGATTTTGGATGGGTTTTTGCATGGAATGAAGGTAGTGGAATTCCCCTGAATTCTTATATTATACTTGCATTCTGGGTAACAAATTTAATGGTAAATGTTCAGAGCAGAAAAACTTAAAACAGTTGAGACCTGTGATGATTTACTTATATTTATCTCAGTTTGGATCTGTTTTTGATAATTCAAAAAATAGTTTTTTTTTTTTTTAACCTGTCATTCAGTTAAACGGTGCAGTTAAACCCATTATTAATTGATTATATACAGGACGAGCTTTAGATTCAGCAACGTACAGACAAAACTCACATTCAAAACCAGTCACGGATGAACTTTCAGCAAAAAAACACATCTGATAACGTTGCCATTTTAAGCAACATTTCCCCCGAATTGCCTTACACTTATCTAAGGCGAGCTACAAAGCTAAAAACACAAGGCTGAATCGCAAATCCCTCTGTAACCTCTAATCAAGGGCACTTACTTGATGTGTTGGACAAGTGAATATACGCTCTAGCGCGCTAGCTTTCCGAATATCAGCACAGCTGTGAAGCGGTCGTAGGCACAAGTGTGCAGATATTCAGCACAACAGCACTTCCTCAAGTGTGATATTCTTTAAAGCTCTGGGGTTTAAAAGAATGTTCAATATTTAAATTTAATTTCTATGCACATTTCTAACTTAATACAGTGCATCCGTAAAGTATTCACAGCGCATCACTTTTTCCACATTTTGTTATATCACAGCCTTATTCTAAAATGGATTAAATTAAAAAAATTTTCTCAGAATTCTACACACAACACCCCATAATGACAACATGAATAAAGTTTACTTGAGATTTTTGCAAATTTATTACAAATAAAAAAATTGAGAAAGCACATGTACATAAGTATTCACAGGCTTTGCAAAACTGAGCTCAGGCGCATCCTGTTTCCCCTGATCATCCTTGAGATGTTTCTGCAGCTTAATTGGAGTCCA
>JAQMYJ010000002.1:25751929-25767472 GCA_030014305.1 Clarias laeviceps | reverse complement strand
TGGTTCGTCCTTCTTGGTGGTATGCTGACATTACCCTGGATACCGTGGCTCTTGATACATCACTAAGACTTGCTGTCACAGATGCACCAGCGAGATGCACACCAACAATTTGTCCTTTTTTGAACTCTGATTCGTCACCCATAATGTTATGTGCATTGCTATGTTTTAAGCAAAACTGTGCTATTCCTCTGCTAATTAAACCGTCACACTCTGCTCTTACTGGTGGAATGTGCAATCAATGAAGATTGGCCACCAGGCTGCTCAAATTTAGCCATGAAACCTCCAACACTAAATTGGCCAGTGGTTCAGTTTCATTGTCCAACACTCGTAAGTAGGCAGTTAAATGCATGTTGTTATAGGAAAGTAATCATGTGGTGGTGTAATCCAGTCTGTTGTGAAGCAGATTTACTGGCATTGAAAAAGCTTTCTATCTTGATCGTATTCAAGCACTAGTGTAACACTGAAATAAGTGCATTAGTGCTTACTGTATATATATATATATATATATATATATATATATATATAAAACAGAGTATGCTTTTAAAAGTGTTATTCAGCAATTAAAAGTCCCAGATTGACACGAATGCCTCTCGTATTAAAAACATTTTTGTTACTCGCATAACCTAAATGTATATGTGTAATGTGTATAAAAGTAGTGTTTTGTGTCTTCTGGTCTGACCTTGACGTCTTTGTAGAGATGCACAGGCTCATAGTCAATGTTGTGCTTCATGAAGTAATCATTGACACATGACAGCAAGGTCATCTCTGGCAGTGAGAAGATGTCCATGAACTGTTTCATAGTGAGTCCATGTGAGCTCTGCACACAACAGGGCATGGATATGAGGAAACAAGACGAGGAAAGTCCTAGTCGAATTCGGCGACAAAACCTCTAAGAGTTGTAACTTACACCAGATTTCTAAGTCAATATCTCACATTAGAAACATGATTAAATCCCAGAAAAGATTGAATCAGCATCACTGAATTGTAAGAACTGATCTGACTGGCTTAAATCTTGACATTTTTTTTTGCCTTACTTTGAACACTTAAACCACATGTCACATTTCCATCTTTCTATACAGTTTACCAACTCGCTTTCTAACAAGCATGGTACATAATGTTAAACATCGACCACGGCTGTAATAAAATAAATCTTTGACATTGACAAAATTAAATGCCGCATAAATTTCTCCCCTTTTTAGACCATTTAATCTTAGTCAAAGCTGAAAATAATAGCTAAAATAGTAAAATAATGGAAGCTGATTGTTTAAACTTGAACCTAAATGTTCTGAAGTATTTGCACAACGTGAATCATTTTATTTACTCTTTTAATGATTAAGGAAGAACGAACATACATCTGGAAACAGAACGACTATTATTGATTAGACAGAACCTTATAGACCCAAATTAGAGACTTAAGACTTTTTTATTTGTAGGGTTACCAACAAAAAACACTAGTAATAAAACATTAAAAATGCTTAATTTTTCGAAGAACCAATTTAGACAAATCAGTTTTTCTTCCATTTTGGACAAAAGCAAGCACTATACACTAATAGACAATAGACAATGGACAATAGGTTGGATCAACAACAGAGAGAGAGAGAGTTTAAGTTGTCTGGTGACTCTAAATGAACTTCTCCTCTGCAGCAGAGGTAAGTTTCGTTCTTGCTTTCCTGGGAAGGTCTTCATGAGAGCCAGGTTCATCATCATGGTGCTTGATGGGTTTTGCAAATGCACTTGACACAATACTGTTCTTGCAAGAACTGATCCAGAACATCTGACCTCCATGTTTTAAATAACAACCTACTGATATGGCACTAATCCCCTATGTTTTTTCATAGTTTTGAAAAAAATCCAGTATTGTTCTAGAATGTAGAAAATAAATCCAAACTTGACTGGTATCGTGTATAAGAGGAGATAATGTGCGAGGTTTGATTACTGATCTGGTGTCTCCAGGGAGCTCCGTTTGTTGTCTAGACTCACACCACAGTTACCAGTGCATGTCGGATGGACTGGGTGGGTGCTAAAGGGTGGCGATAGCGCTCAAGTGGTGAAGAGGTTTCACATCAGAAGATATGAGGAACATGTTTGCTGCTATATAGATTAGTTCGGTTTTGTTGCATGTCATCTGCTTAGCAGTGGTAAGACAAGTCATGATCTGAACATTAAGCTCAGTAATAAGCATATGGACATGACTGCCTTCTTCAGGCATGGATTCACCATTTTAAACAATTTTGAAAAGATTTTTTTCTAATGCCAGTATTTTATATAAAGTGAGCTCCCTGTGTTGTTGCCATAGAGACATAATCATAGGGTCTTAGTTTCAGACTGTCTGAGAAAACAGAGCTTTCACAGAACAGATCGGACACACTGTCTGTGAAAACCAGGCATGTTTATAAATGACCCACCTTGCCGTAAAAGTCACTCATGATTTCCAGAGGTACATGAGAACCCTCGTACATAGCAATGACTTCTTTGTCTGGTACAGGGTGAAGACCCCTGCAGTTGAACACACAATTCCACAAAATTAATGCAATACAATACAATAAAGTGCCACCTCGACATACGAATTCAATCCGGTCCGGAGGCGAGTTCTTAAGATGAAATTTCGTATTGAGAAACGCATTTTTCCATAGGAAGTGATGTATATGCAGATAATCCGTTCCAGCCATCGAAAAATATTACCAGTTTTCAACATTATCACATTTTTGCATATAAAAACATTTAGAAAAGACATGTAAATATGAAATAAATAGACATTAAACCTTATTTAACCTTAATTTATGATTACTCTTGGCACGGACTGCCTTAAAACCCAGAAACTGAAATTGGCTCCGTTTCTTTTTCCTGATAACATTCTTGGGATCCAGAGTGCAATGTCTTCACTAAATTTTGCACAAAATGCAAAAAAAAGAGAAAAAAAAAAAACGACTACCGGAAGTACGTGCAACCAGATGTACATGTGACTGGCTCAGTCACTCCTATGCCTAAAAATGCTTCAGATAATCTCTTGCAAAAGTTTAGTTCTTAAGACGGAAATTCGCAAGGCCGAAGCACCACTGTACAATACAATACAATACATGAATGAATGAAAAAACCTGCACTACATACCTGTAAACTGTTCCGAGCTGGATGTAGTGAAAAGCATCGATCTTCATCAGTAAAGCCTGAAAACATGTAGGAGAGATCACGTCATACTATGATGTGAACCCGAAGCACACCACATGAGCAGCTACACACCTTCTGAACGTCATAATGAAGCCCCCGAACCACAAAATCAGGGATGTAGTTATAGTTCTTCAATCCTTCTGGGTACTGGAGCAAACAGAGAAATGAATACAGGGTCAAATATTACTCCGGACTACGATCCATCATAAAACTCACAGTATGAAATCAATAACATTTATGTTACAAATGTTGCAAGATCTTGTAAAGCTTTTCATATACACTATCAGTCAAAAGTTTGGACACACCTTCTAACTTCATGGTGTTTCCTGATTTTGAAATGGGGTTTAGACTGACACCAAAATGCAAAAATTATTAAATATTGAGCTAAACAGTGCTAAAACCACAACTTTTAACTTTTTTTTTTTTTTTTTATCTTTTTCTTTGTTGGAATTATTTTCTGATTTAATTTTCAAAGAAATAAACAAAAACAAAGATTATTTGTCCATCAATGACTTTTAACCACTAAACTGATTCTAGACTTATACACTGCATATATCCTTGTGGACAGACCCTGTGCTGTTGGATGAGAATATCTCGAGCCACATTGAAGATCAGAGTGTGGAGATGGTTGGAGTAAAAGGCCAAGGTGTAGTCGTAGTCAAAACCGTAGATCTCGATGTCCTGCAAGCTCATCTCGTTGTTCGCGAAAATGGTATCCGGGTTCACAAAGTTGTTTGAGATCGTTGGGATTAAACCTGAGGTGCAAAATAAAGTCCCTGCTCATTATTCACATATTCATTTCAAGCATGTTATTCAGTTACTACAGTAAAATTAATGACAGTGGCTGAGGGTTTCATGTCCTCCATATTTCAAAATAGTGTCTTGATCCAGCTAAACAGATGAAACAGGGAATATCTGTAGCATTGTCAGTTGCTCTCTATATAATCTCCTGCTACACTAATGCACTTATCTCATGCGTTTCATTAGTGCTTGGACACCATCAAGGTAGAACTTTCTCTCAGTACGCCGGAGCCATGATCAGACTGGCTGCTTCACGTCTGAAATTCTAGCCTCCCAGGAACTCCTTTAATAACCCAAACAGTTGGAAATGGCTTGGAAATGGCTTGGCACCTCTTTTGTTTACAGCCCTCTCACATGCCTTATACATTTATTAATTATACAATGTAATAATTTCCAGTATATGATTGTATAAATTGATTTCATTTAAACCATGTTTCCTGAATAGGACCAAGACTGTTGACGTCATGATGTCCAGGCTCTGTTCTCGGGTCCAGCCCAACCGTGCCCAAGCAAACTTCTTCAAGAGGAACGAGGGCAAAGGGCATGGGGCGACCAGACCAGTCAAACGGGCTCGTGCATTGTATGGATCACTTAGTGTGAGTACACTGTAAAGCCAAACCTCCAAAATACGTCACTGCGGTTATATAAAACCTTTTGCAGGCTGCACTTATCAGTGCTTTCCGTTCAGGGCTACTGTCTCCACAGTCACTGTTGTGCGGGTGTGAACGAGTGCGAGCAAAAATGGATGCGTCACTTGTGATTTGCATGAAAGAAGAGAAGCATGAAGAGATTCATTTTTTTGTGGTCTGAAGGTGTACCTGATGTCGAAACAACTCACAGAAGAGCTTAACCAGAAGCGTTTGGATATCTGAAAACAGAATTTGGACCGATACTCTAAGGAAGGTGAACGTTTCTTATAGAGAATCATTACTGGTGACGAGACATGGATTCATCACTACGAGCCTGAGAGTAAACGGCAGAGTATGGAACGGTAACAAGAGGCAAAAGAGTTTTCTACATTGACTGACGGAATTGTGTGATAATACTATTTGCACTTTTGTCACTTTGCCACACATCAAATTGCACATCAAATTAACTTAATTTTACTTATTAATTTCCTTTTTTTAATTGTGATTTATATGCTTTATTTATAGGCTTTTTATACATCGTGATTTATTTTTTGTTCTTAACATTGCATAAGTAACTTTTGGTCAGTTCTCACATTACCCTGTGTATGTAGGATAAACGGACATCCAAAAGTTTTCAGAATGGCACAAATATTAAATTTCACAAAGTCTGCTGCTTTAATGTTTTAAGATCTTTTTAT
The DNA here is from genome assembly GCA_030014305.1 of Clarias laeviceps. Classification (NCBI taxonomy): domain Eukaryota; kingdom Metazoa; phylum Chordata; class Actinopteri; order Siluriformes; family Clariidae; genus Clarias; species Clarias laeviceps. The sequence goes on along the minus strand of JAQMYJ010000002.1, from coordinate 25,762,179 downwards.
CAGATGTTACTATGGTATAACTGATTATAATTACAAGCAATTCATAAATGTCAAAGGCTTGTCCGGAGAAGAAAAGGTGACCGCTACTATCAGTCCTGTGTCAATGCCGATAGTAAATCATCCTGAGACCACTCATGTGTGAGGTTCTTTCTCAGCCAAGATCGTGGGCTCTCTCACAATTTTGCCTAAGAACACAGCCATGAATAAAGAATGGTACAAAAACATCCTCCGAGAGCAACTTCTCCCAACCATCCAAGAGCGGTTTGGTGACGATGCCTTTTCCAGCATGATGCCATAAGGCAAAAGTGATAACTACTGTAAGTGGATCAGGGAACAAAACATCGAAATTTTCGGTCCATGGCCAGGAAACTCCCCAGACCTTAATCCTAAATGGCGAACTTGTGGTCAATCCTCAAAAGTTGGATGGACAAAAAAAAAAAAAAAAAAAAAAACATCTACAAATTCTGACAAACTCCAAGAATTTATTATGCAACTGATTATGGAAGGCCGTCAATCAGGACGTGACACAGAATTTGATTGACAGCATGCCAAGGCGAATTGCGGAGGTCGTGAAAAAGAAGGGTCAACGCTGCAAATAGTGACTTGATAAAAGACTTTGGGTTAATCCCTACCAAAAAAAACAAAAACAAATCAAAAACCTTTCCCTACCGTGTTGACTGATGGTGCATAGTTAGTGACCTGGTAATCCGGTGTATGGATCTGTCTAATGAGCACATTTCTAAGTCACTCTGGATAGGAGTCTCTGCCACATGCCTAAATGTAAATGCAATTATTCTTCAGTATACCATAGTAAAGTCTAACAAAAAGATCTAAAAGAATACACAACGAAGCAGCAGACTTTGTGAAAGTGAATATTTGTGTCATTCTCAAAACTTTTGGCCAGGACTGTACATTGTGCAATCACAGTCTATCTATCTATCTATCTACATAGCAAACCTGAATATCGTGATCCAAGTCTCGTTGTAGAAATGGCTTCTCGGTATCATATCGCACAGCCCTGTCTGAAAGTCTGATTCCTTTTCAGGTTTACTGGTTTATTACAGAACTACAGGGTCTAACCTTCAGTGTGCCGTTTCGTTTGGTTGTACACAGACCACAGCCAGTCGGTGGTGTCTCGCCGCGGCTCGCTGGTGCACATGCCGGCCGCTGACAGCGCGTGTCCCGGCTCTGGGTGACAGATCCTCCCGCTGGAGCCGAGAGCCGGAGCTGCACACGCCGAGTAGAGCGCTTTCACCCGCTTAAACAGCCTGCTGTTACACCCTCGGGGCCTGAGCAGCCGACACAGGGGCAAAGACAACAACGGCATGGCTCTAACTGTAGACTAGCAGCAGTGTTCCGGGTAGGGGGAGCTCCGAGGATGCGGATCCCGTGTCGAGCTGAAGAGGCGGCTCTGAGTCTGTATACTGTACCGCCTCGGCTCGAGGTCTGGGTGGTTTCTCGGAGCGTGACGCGAGCCGTTACGTCACCATTTACGTGACCAATCAGCGTACTGCGCCGCGCGGTCCTACGAGCGCGACGCTTGCTACGCTGTTTATTATTTTTTAAAATGAAGATAACGTGAAAGAGAAAGACTATTAAAAACATGATTTTGAAGTGGTTTCTCCCATTAGTTCAGGCAATTAACTCTAATAAGATGTTAGCTGGAGATTGCGAGTCAGTCAGGCCTTCTCGTCCAACGTCTGTGTCTGACCTCATAAATACTCTACAGAATGAATGGGCAAGAATTACCTCAGAAAGACTTCAAAATCTTGTGGAGAGCCTTCCAAAAAGAGTGGAAGCTGTTAGAGCTGCAAAAACTCCATATTGAAGTATTTGGATACAATGTCATTGCAGTTTTGGCCAAATACTAATGTCCACATAGTGTATGTTCACAAAACATTCCTATATACCTGGAATATAAATTATTGACCTACACCAAGCCAAGAAAACAACTAAGGGGATTTGAAATTATTGGACTTGCATTAAGAACCTTTCAACACATTATTAAAAACCTTTAAGGACAGTAATGAGGCAGCACTGTGGCTTAGTAGTTAGCGCTGTTGCCTGGCACCTCCAGGGTTTCCCCGTACTTGGTGGGTTTCCTCCGGGTTCTCTGGTTTCCTCCCACAGTCCAAAGACATGCAGATTAGGCTAACTGGCATTCCCAAAATTAACATAGTGTGTGAATGAGTGAGTGTATGTGTGTGTTTGTGTGAATGAGTGAGTGTATGTGTGTGTTTGTGTGAATGAGTGAGTGTATGTGTGTGTTTGTGTGACCTGCGATGGATTGGCACCCTGTCCAGGGAGTACCCTGCCTCGTGCCCCAAGTCTTCTGGGATAGGCTCCAGGCCGCCCGCGACCCTGAATACAGGATAAAGCGGTATAGACGAAGAGTGAGGACAGTAATGAAGCAGCAACTTTGTGTAAGAAATGTGGTCAGAAAAATTGCTCCCTGAACTTTCGACATTGCTCCCCGTGAAACGGAACACAGTCTGTATCTGTAGGATTTTGTGCTGCTGCCACTGGCTGATTGGATAACTCCATAAACGTGCATATGGACAGTGTGTATAGTTTATTTCAATGCAACAGATGCAGTCTATAGGCGACACACTATGTTGAGAGCCCCTGCTACAAAGCTGCAATGAAATAAATAGCTTAAAAATATTGTTCTCATTTTATATTAGTCTAAAACTTAGAGAACATGCAATCTAAGAGAACTGGAATTCTGTTATACATTTATGTCACCCAACAAAATCACATTTATAAAAATACAAGAACTTTTATTCTTGAATAAGGAATAAAGTATTTCAAGGTCACCATACTGTAACATGTTTACATCTTTACATTAGGTTTATACACACACACACACACACACAGATTTATTATCTGAAACTGTCATCAGTGTTTCTCAGAGGATGTCTGTTTAGTCTTCAGTCCAAGAAGTTCTGTTTGCAGTTCTCCAGGCTTCGGAGGAATCTCCGGAATGCTCTTTAAGAAAAAATAAATCATAGATCATTTTCTTACTAAATAAATTCGTCCTTTATAAGGGGAAAAAAACCTTGAAAAACATACCAAATCAGGGCGGTAATACCGATGGACGACCTCGGCACCAGCAAACATGGACAACATACTGGCTCCCAACATTTTCATGTACTTCGGCCAAGACACACCCGCGGGCATCTTTATATCAGCAAATGTTACCGCAACTGGATGAAATAAGGAAATAAATATGCTTTCACTTGTAATACAGTGATTCGATTTTCAAAATCAATGCTTACTGTACATCTAAAGCACAAATACAATGGGCCACTTTTTCCATTTATATAACAGTTAACTCTATTAGCCAGTATTCAACACGGACATGTGTCAAATGAGTTGGATACTTTAGACTACATGAAAATTTGGATCTAGTATTATTAGTGTCTTTGATTATTTCACTCAATTCAACAACGAGAGTCGATTTTTTTTCTACTAACAGCATTTTTTTTTTTATCTAAACCAAACCACATTCACAAAATGTATTATTTTTTAGGGTTATTATTAAAAGTTATTATTTTTTGTATAACCCAGTCTAAAATTATTTAATAAATTCTTACTCAGCCTAACTAACAGAATGACATTACTTCACAAGACATTTTGTAAAATCGATTTAAAATAACATTTAGATCACTGAGACTCCAGAAAAACAAATTATTCAGTTATGAATCACAATTCTTTTAAGTGTCTATTCATGTATCGCCACAACATCAACTCCAAAATAAATTTTTAATGATTTATTATAGTTATTACAGAGATGCCCCAATCGATCAGCCAGTGAATGGGATTGGCTGGTTTTCAGTTTGATCAGCTATGACAGATCGGCCTTATACATAACCGATTCTGTGCACGAGCTTCTGAGGGCTGCAACAGAAACGCATTTTATGGCATTACATTATCCAAAGTTACTTGCTTTAAAAAGCCTCCCATCTGCCTTTTTCTCCAAACTCTGCGAGTGAATTAGAGTTGATACCCACTCGTTACCTGCGCATACCCGCACTATAATACATCTAATCAACATGTGTTCAAGACTTTGGGGTGCGTTTGAGGCCGTTCATTTCTAATCGTACAGTGGTACACTCTGAACTACTCACACACTTGTGTCCCATATGGTAGGAATGAATTATTTGCTAAGTTTGTTTAGAAATAATAATTATGTCGGATGACATGAACAAAGTTAGTTTGTATTGTTTAAATGCTTTGTTTGGTTTTTAAGAGAGAAAACTAATGCTATTTGGAACAAGCTACATTTAATTAGTGGTTAAGCTGTTGACTGAAGGTAAGGTATAAAACTTTGAGTTATGACAATTTTTTCAGATTAAAGTTTCAAAGTCTTAAAATTTTAATAAAATCAGAAAAGATTTAATATGGACTCAGGATATTTGTAAAATCGTGATACAGTGGAACCTCGGCATACAAAACTTCCTTATGAATTGAAATTTTGCATATGAAGCAGTTTCAGCATACGAACAAACCAACCGAATGGTGGCTAAGTTCAAAACATGTTTGCGTCAGTGGAAATCCAAGTGAAGTGAGTTTATAAATTTTCAGCCAGAGAAAGCTGTTTTGAAAGAGTCAACCCACGATACCAACATTGTCTTCGGCAAGCGTGCAAAAACAATGATTTTACGTGCTGTTTCTTTTTTGTAATATTGGTAATATTTTTGGGTGGCTAGAAGGGATTATCATTATTTCTTATGGAAAAATTCCTATCACAATAGAAATGTTCACCTTGAGAACTTGCCTTCAGAAAGAATTAAATGCTTATGCCAAATGCTTACAGAATCGCTATATGAGGTGGTATCAAAAAGTTTCGAGATTTGCGCGGCACAGATCCAGACGCTTTCGCACGGATTGCTTTTGTCCTCCCTCAGATGCCTTAAAACCTGGCAGTAGAATTCGCTATTGACGGTCTGGCCCCTGGGGACGAATTGATGCCCAATGCCGTGAATGTCGGAAAAGACGATGAGTATGAACTTTGCTGCAGACCTGCCTCGCCTTCTCGCTCGTGCAGATTATGGGCTCTTCCACTGTACTGTAAGGTACAAATGACTAATTATTATTATTATTGATCCACGACATGAAGTACAATATCATTCTCTACTAGAAATACACAATCACACACCTACAGTAAGCATCTTTTTCATGTTTCAAATAAAACATTTTGATTAAATTACAAAGCATTTAAGAGAATAAATAAACTAGCTTAGGGGTCGACTTTTAAGATACACTTAAAAGACTGACACATCATTAATCTGTACAAATTAATGTAGTAGAGCAGTATAAAGATCTTACTGTTTTTATACACAGACTTTATCTATATCGTGCAAAAGTTTCATGGAGAACTGAGTCAGTTTGATTAGAGGCAGACTGAAGGCTGAGAAATTAAAACAGTGTACACTTTCTAAGGTGACATTCACCACTAACAGCTAAGGTTAGTTATTAATATTAACAAAATATTAGCGACACAAATTTTATATGAGCGTTAACTCCAAGTCCTAATAATGTTATGTTTATATATTTATATAAAGATTAAAAAGCTCACACACAAACCTCTAAAAAATTAAATATAGCTGGACAGCATGTTTTTATGTCTTCTTTTTCTTCTTCTATTCTGACTTAAGGTTGTAAAGCAAACATTATGGTGTTTTACTGCCAACTAGCGGTCTTGGAAGGCACGGCTCTCACCACTCGCTTTTAAAAAATAAAATTAAAAAAAACATTGATATAGAGCATTTCTTAGATCTTAGACATCAGTAATTACAAATTAATACGTTTGTATTGAGTTTAAATATGTAACTATTTAATTTAACGAACATAATATAATACATAATCCCACCACCCCGAGAGTGCGTGTTTGGGATACAATTATAAGGACATTTTAAATGCTAATAATTATATCTTGTGGATATAAGTATTTATTTAGCATTCAAACACTACAGGAATAACATCCCACATAAGGACAAAATAATCGTTTAATAAAATTGGCTAGCTCTGAGTGTGCGATTTAAAAACTTTTATTTTGAAATGGATTCACGCCGGATGTACGGATGCTAATGCGGAACATTTTATTTTACTATTTAAAAAATGTTTTGTTTAATATATTTGTAAAAAATATTTTATTTTTGTTTTCTTTTTATTAATTAAATAATAGCTTAATAAAAATCTAACTAGTAAGTGCGTCTTGGTTTTCTTTGATTGTAATGAATGTAAAGCGTGCGGCTTTTATTGTGTGGCCGTTGCGTAGAGTCGTGTGCTTACTTCCGGTGCCGTACAAACAATCAGTTAACGTTATGTTATATGGAGCGGAAATGGCATGATACGTTATTATGTTTTATTTAGTTTTATAGAAATATTTTTGTTTTATAAGTCAAATCGTTCATATTAATATATTGTGGCATTCTGTTATTCGTTTTTATTAAGCAAAGCCGCTTCACAATGCCAGAGAAAAGCTAGAGAAGCGGCAGTAGCATGTAGATCCATATGTCTGTATTAAAGTAAATACAGCAGTTAAGATGGAGGAGAAGCAGAATGAGTATCAGAGGGAGTGCATGGAGTCTTATGATTCATATCAGCACTGGTGAGTGAAAAAAAACATCAGAATGACATGATATATTCACTAAAAGTATTACAATAATGAAAGTGTTCATGATGCTTAAACATAGCTTAAAAGAAAAAAAAAACCTATCCTTAAAATCATGGATGTTAAATCACAATTTAGTTTAAACATCATTTATTGGCTTCATAGTATATTTAAACAACATTTTGAGAGTTCTGTTCATGTAATAGCTACACAACTCATAATGAAAATAGCATTTCAGAAGGGTCAGATTATCGCACTGCATCAAGCAAAGACAACAACTAATGATATATGACATTAATCAAGCCATCAATCTTGCTTCATTCATCATGGTTGTGAAGAGACTCCTGAAAAAAATTTGCTAACAAATAATACAGTACGCTCAAAGTTTGTTTGTTTACACTGACCGAAAGGATAAACCGCAAATAATTCTGAACTGTATTGATTTGATTCCATGAGCTATTAAAGAAACTGTTATTAAAAACCAATGCTCATACATTCATTTTAAAACAAATCAATATCATAATCTATTTAAATGTTCACTACTTTGAGTTTACACCAAAGTACAGTTGAATTCTTAATTCTAATTTCAACAGTGCCAGCATCGTATGATTACAGCATCTGTAGTCATGTCTGAACTGGATTAATGACGCTTCAACACATATTTGAATCAAAACCTGGAAGAATAGTGCTGAACCATCAACTTTGTGGAAGAAACAGGGTCGGAAGAAAATCTTGACTGGAGACTTAAACTCTTGATGAAGTTGCATTGTAAAAACATTGACAGTAAAAATCAGAGCATTCTCATACACATTGACATAGTGTGATGAGAACTAACAGCGTTGTGAATGTAAGAAGATGACTTATTAGACTTGAATATTTGAGCATAAAGATTAGACTTTGAAACAATGGGGGGGGGGGGGCATGGTCTGATGAGTCCCTATGCTCCTATGCCAGGTGCGTCAGGGTAAAAAGGGAAGTGATGTACCCGTCATGCACACTGTACAAGCCTCTGGAGGCCGTGTTATGATATGGGGTTGCTTCAATTGGTCAGGTCTAAACTCAGCAATATTATGTGGCAATAAAATTAAGTCAGCTAACGAACTGAATGTGCTGAATGACCAGGTTATCACATCTCTCCCTGATGGCACAGGCATATTCCAGGTGAATGAGTGGCTATGGGAGTATAAAGAATAATTTTCAGACATGAACTGGCCGTTCACAATGAAATCTTTGAGTGTGTGACTTTTTTTTTTTAGGCTCACTGCCTTACACATTAAGCTCCCTGGGATAGCCTCCATACGCCCCTGGAAGCCTACACAGGATAAGCTGTATAAGTATTGGATGGATAGATAAATGGAATATAAATCTTTGCCTTGTTGCCGGCACTGTTGAAATTAGAATTCAGCAGTGCTGTGGTATAAACCCAAAGTCGTGGATATTTTCAATAGATTATGTTTATAAAAATAGATTTGCGGTCTGTCTTGATGTCAGCGTCACACAAACTACGAGTGTACTATATTATTTGTGAGCAGTTTTCCCAGAAGTCTTGTCACAACCATGATGAATGAGGCATGATTGATGGCTTGATCAATTATTTCTCTGTTTGCATTCATCTCTTGTTTTCCGCTCATTTTAGGTATCATTCAGCACATCAGCAGGTCCAGCCAGAGCCGGTTCCTCAGTACACCCAGATGGTTAACGCGCCTTATTACCATCAGGATGTCGGAGAATATAGCTTCCTGAATGACTTGTCATTCCATAAAGACCCAGCACATAACAGTCAGCTTCATGAGCTGCCTGTCCAGCCTCCAGGTACTGACCATCTCACATCATTGTCACATACACCGACAAGTGTGTGCAAGTGCTGGTAGGGATGGACACAGGCTGTATCAGGAGGGGCAGACAGCCTGTTAGATAAGAAAAAATTGTTAGATCATATCTGTTATGCAGTAGGGGGGGAGGGGGGGCATTGCTGTTAACTTGGGTTGAGAACCACTGACCTATAGGGCACTTCATCTTGTTTCTATCTATGTAAACGTGCCTATAGGGTACCACAGTTTACTATTAGGGTCTCCAGGTGCTTGCAGGAGTAGACACAGATGGTCTAAAGGGTAAAAAAAATAAATAGATCACATCTTACATGCAGTGGGTGAAGAAACTGGGACAAATGGATCTGCATCTTCTTTTCTTGAATGCAGGAGAACATATAGGGCACTGCATCTCGCCTCCCCTGCACGTAGAAGAGCCTGTATGGAACTGCAACCTGTTTCCTTAAACATAGGGTACGGGTGCTGAATTTTGGGGAGCCTGTAGGGTACTGCATCTTGTTTTCCTGTATGGCACTGTAGCCTATTTTCTTAAACATACAGTGGAGGAAATAATTATTTGACCCCTCGCTGATTTTGTAAGTTTGTCCAATGACAAAGAAATGAAAAACCTCAGAACAGTATCATTTTAATCGTAGGTTTATTTTAACAGTGACGGATAGCACATCAGAAGGAAAATTGAAAAAATAACTTTAAATAAAAGATGGAAACTGATTTGCATTTCATTGAGTGAAATAAGCATTTGAACCTACCAACCATTAAGAGTTCTGGCTCCCACAGAGTGGTTAGACACTCCTACTCAATTAAAAGACACCCTCATTAAAGACATCTGTCTTAACTAGTCACCTGTATAAAAGACACCTGTCCACAGAATCAATCAATCAAGCAGACTCCAAACTCTCCAACATGGGAAAGACCAAAGAGCTGTCCAAGGATGTCAGAGACAAAATTGTAGACCTGCACAAGGCTTGAATGGGCTACAAAACCATTAGCAAGAAGCCGGGAGAGAAGGTGACAACTGTTGGTGCAATTGTTCGAAAATGGAAGGAGCACAAAATGACCATCATTCGACCTCGGTCTGGAGCTCCACACAAGATCTCACCTCGTGGGGTGTCAATGTGAGGTTGTGAGAAAGGTGAGAAATCATCCTAGACCTACACAGGAGGAGTTAATTAATAACCTCAAAGTAGCTGGGACAACAGTCACCAAGAAAACCATTGGAAACACATTACACCCCAATGGATTAAAATCCTGCAGTGCTTGCAAGGTCCCCCTGCTCAAGAAGGCACATGTGCAGGTCCGTCTGAAGTTTGCCAGTGAACACCTGAATGATTCAGAGAGTGACTGGGAGAAGGTGCTGTGGTCAGATGAGATCAAAATTGAGTTCTTTGGCATTAACTCAACTCGCCATGTTTAGAGGAAGAAAAATGCTGCCTATGAACCCCAAAACACCGTCTCCACCATCGAGCATGGAGGTGGAAACATTTTGCTTTTGGGGGTGTTTTTCTGCTAAGGGCACAGGACAACTTCACCGCATGAATGGGAAAATGGACGGAGCCATGTATCGTAAAATCCTGAGCGACAACCTCCTTCCCTCTGCCAGGAAACTGAAAATGGGTCGTGGATGGATGTTCCAGCATAACAATGACCCAAAACATACAGCAAAGGCAACAAAGGAGTTGCTCAAGAAGAAGCACTTTAAGGTCATGGAGTGGCCTAGATGATCTACAAAGAGGAGTGGACCAAAATTCCTCCTAAAATGTGCGCAAACTTGGTCATCAATTACAAGAAATGTTTGACCTCTG
>JAQMYJ010000002.1:25712033-25747889 GCA_030014305.1 Clarias laeviceps | reverse complement strand
TTACATTTTTATAACATAATAAATCAGCTTAATATTTGATGTGAATCTTGCCATGAAATAGCCTGAGAAGCTGATATAGCAATAAATACAAACAAACAAATCTTCGACTCTTGGTATTCCAGATGCTGCACATGCAGAACATTTGTCAGATGTGGGACAGGTTGGGTCTAACCAGTGGACAATGCAGCAGCCGTTTGCAGACCAGATCCCAGATATCAGTTACTCCAGCAACAACGAGACATCACAGTATTTCTGATGTCTCTAAGGAAGTGCACTTCTGAACTGAAAGGAATATCAATTCTTTTTCAACAGTTATTTTTACTTAAAAAAAAAAAAAAAAGGTTACCTGACTTGCCAGTTATGTGTTTCTATTTATTGTGCTTTGTAGAAATGTAGGTGTAGATTATGTACTCTAAAACCTTTTTTTTTTTTTTTTTTTATCTTGCTTTATGTCTGTACAACATGTGTATGAAGAAATTATGTTTTTTTTTACTTGAACATACAGTACCAGTGAAAGGTTTGGACACACCTTCTAAATCATTGGGTTTTTTTTTTTTTTTTTTTTTAAGTGATTTATTTTCTACATTTTAGAACAATACTAGAATTTTTCAAAACTTGAAAAACACAAAGGTCAGTTGTTCTGGAATAGTTCTTGCAAGAACAGTATTGTCAAGAGCATTTACAAAACCCATCAAGCACCATGATGAAACTGGCTCTCATGACGAACCTCCCAGAGGAGCAAGACCAAAACTTCCCTCTGCTTATTTAGTTACCAGTTTTAGTAATCACCAATTAGCAGCACCTCAGCGCCGTTATCAAGACTTTACAGAGCATAAGTAGCAGACACATCTCAATATCATCTGTTCAAAGGTGATTATTGCATATTTTGGATGCTTTCAGTATTGTTTTTACGATGTAGAAAGAACTAAACATCAGGAAATATAATAGAATTTAAAGATGTGTCCAAACTTTTGACTGGTAGTGTACAGTGGCAGCATTGTACAGTGGGGCCCAGGCCCTCAGCGGTGAGAGCTGTTGCCTCGCACCTCCAGGGTTCGGGGTTTGAATCTCATCTCTGGTCTGTGTGTGGAGTTTGCATGTTCTCCTTATGGTTTGTAGGTTTTCTCCACATACTTTTGTAGTCCAAAGACATGTGATATAGGGTGATTTGTTGTTTCCAAATTGCCCATAGTGTGTGATTAGGTGTGAGTGTGTGTGTGTTCTTATGCCCTGAAAAAGAATGACATCCCATCCATGGTTTCCCTTGCCTTGAGTCCTGAGCTTCATGCCCCTGCGACCCTACACAGGAAAAGCCGTATAGAAAATGAACGAATGGATAGCAGCATTCTGTAAAATAAGCTGCGTATTTTACTACTGTGAAAATACAGTACTCAAGACTGATTTAGTTCAGTTTCTGTTTCTTTATTTTTAACCATACACAACGATTTATAGCACAGAATTTTTATTCGACCATTTTTACTATGTTTACAATCCCGGGGTCATGCATGATGCACGGATTGGTCTACTTGCATGATATTTCACACTAAGTCTTGTTGGTGCTTATTTATGATTTCTGACCTCAACTCAAGGGTATTTTCTGCTCTTGCACTGGAACGTTTGCACAAACTGTACAAAACAGGATTCACAATTTGGACTTCAGATGGAACGGTTCATGCAGCAACACCAGGAAAGCACAAAAGCATGCAGTCTTGTAGTCCACTAGGACCAGGTTCCACTGTGTGCTTTTCTCTGGTCAAATACTGATTGTATTTAATTTTCCTTTCTGTTTTATGTGAGAATTTGATGTAAATGCTTTGGAAATTTGTTCCACTGTGTTTTGAATGTGCAGATGTATATCACTGTACACACATTTTTATATTTATGGTGAAATTACTTTAGTGGAATTTTTGTACCATAATGTTTTTTTTAATAAAATAAATAAGATTCACCTCACAAAAAAAATGTTGAACTCTCAACCCACTCTCAATCTTTTTAAAACAAAAACAAAGAAAGATTACAACTTTTGCACAGAACTGTGACCTTGCAAATTTACATAAAGATATAACAGATATAACCACTGAGGGTTTGCATGGATTTGCACAAACCCTGAAAGACATACAGGACTAGATTCTGAGGTCATATGTAAAGAATGGGGTTGCAGCCATACAAGAGGCGGAGCTAAAGTTTGGTTATCGTGGAGTAATATTAAAATTGGCTTGATCTGTCATTTAAGTATGACCAAAAAAAAGTAAAAAAAATCAGGAAGGGAAAATACTTTTTTTTTAAATACTTTTGTCATACTTAAATACTTATATATTTTAATATACGTGTTAAAACCTCCATACACACTATAAAGAAGCAAAGAATTTCATTAGTGTGTAAAACCGGAAGTGGCCTTTTTTTTTTGACAGCCAATAGTCATCAGGCACTGAAATATTTAAACGTCAAAGAAACGGGTAAACTAAAAGAAAGAAGGAAAGGAGGATCCAGTAAAATAGGTCTATACGAAATGATAATAGAGTACAAGAAACACAGTAAAGCATGTCAATTTTAGAAATATGTGTATCCATCATATATTAGACAATTGAAATATCAAATAATTATTTTTAAAGAGAGAAATATTAAAATCGAAAACAGGGCTTCTCCCCCCACTTTTACACTTCACTTGGTACAGTCCAGTGCCGGAGAGACTCCTTGCTGCGGAACGGCTATGTTGGTCTTTGTTGCCTTGAGCTGGATTTGTTTTTCTTAGAATAAAAAATATATATATAAACGGATTATTATTGTTATTTGATCACATTAATAACGGTAAGTATATTTTAAATTTATGACTGGATTAAATATTTTGTTATTAAGTACAATTTGACATCGTGATGTTTGAGATAGCTAGCTAACCATCCCTCCATTCATAAAGCTAGCATGCTAGCTGGCTAAGCGTCTGTGTTAGCAAAAACAGCTAACAACAAAACAACAACAACAATAATAATAATTAAAATAAGAATAATAGTTATAATGTGTTTAAACATACAATTAGCATGATATAGATATACATGGGAAACAAAATGAAAGTGAATTGTATTAGTGATATGTAGTAATGACTCTTGACTCAGCAGGGAGATTTAAATCAGGGAGTTAAATCAGTCGGCCTGCTTATCGCATCCATCACATAATTCACTTTATTTCTTAATTTCTGGATGTTACCTAGCTATCTTAAGTGTCACGTATTAAGTAAAGTTAGATACAAATGTCTTTTGGTATATGATGATTAGCATTCATGCTACATAAGAGAATAGACTGGTTAGAAACATTCTCCATGATCTAAGTTGCCACTACGAATAAGATTTTTTTTTTAAGATTAAATAAATATGAATGTTGGTTTATCATGAAGTCCCCATAAAGATGGATGAAAGAAGTTACGGATCTTTGCCTCATGTGCCCTCGGATTATGTGCAGCACTGGTGAGTTTCCCCGCTTTGTCTCAAATGGCGCCAGGATTGATGATGATGATGATAATTATTATAATTTTTATGTATTTGTTGCCATCTGCGTTTCATAAGCATGCTGATGGAGCTCTGTACAGATACTAAACTTATCCTGAATGTTACTAACCAGCCTATGAACATTGCAAACATTTAATTAACTTATCAATAACATTACTAATAATAAAAAAAAATGCTTTTTCAGATTTTTCAACTAGTTCTCTCTGTCTTTAATATATCACCCCTACAACAGAGACGTTTTCAGGGTTTCTCAGTGTTGCCAACTATTTTCTGAGCAAAAGTAGAGTTAAAAAGAAAAGCCTCTAAAAGATATCACAGACTAATTTCCTGATGCGCCTATTGAGTTACGGCAGAACCTCAGCATACGAATTGGATTCGTTCTGGAGGCGAGTTCTTAAGGCGAAAACATTCCTTTTGCAATACGAATTTTCCCGTAAGAAATAATGTGAATGCAGACAATTTGTTGTAGCCACCCGAAAATATTACCAATGTTAGCAAAAATTAAAATGTGCAAAAAATCACGTTGCTTTTTGTAAACGCGTGCCGAAGGCAACGTTGGTATTGTGGGTTGACTCTTTTGAAACAACTTTTATTGCGTGAAAAAAAAATTGTGAAATTCATAAGCAGGCTTTTCACTGACACAAGCATGAACGACTACCGGGCGTACATGCAATTTAGTCAGCATTGGGTTTGTTTGTTTGTTCATATGCCAAAAATGCCTCATGCGCTGATGCAGATTTATTGCAAAATTTAAATTCTTAAGACGAAATTTTATTTTATAATTTTACAATATTTTATTATAACTTTACTCGCCAAGGTAATTTATCATGATCACTGCATATCAAATTACACATTTTGGGACAAGATGAGAATTTTGCTCTCATAATATAATATATATATTTCCCTCAGAATACAAATTTATAAATAAAAATTTTTTTCTTACACAGTATGTCAGAAAAGTCTCCATACATAGAGGAAGGTGATAGTTTTTAGCAAAATGTGATCCAAAATTTCCGAATAGATTATATTATATATAATTTTGTCAGACAGGGTTTAAGGAATGAGGAAACGGCCAGGAATAAGGTGAAGGCCAGGAAAACACAACCACGATACAGCGCAAAGATCATTTAAAGGAATGCATCGAAGTGCAGATACATGCAAAATGCTTATGCTTTAGTGAGTGTAAGAGACGACTCTGGGGTGTTTGCAAAGAAATTACAATCATATAGAGGTTTTGTAAATTAAGTGACATTTTGCTAAAAGTATTAATTTCCATTATGCATGGAGACTTTTGGTACACCTCTGTAGAACAAAAAGATTAATTCAGACAAAAAGAAGCAGAAACAATGGTGATCAATGATTGCAAACGATGATGATCAGTAATTGGAAATATAACAGATATTTAATAGTACATGTTTTATTTTTCAATATTATGATTTTTCTTTAAAGAAGACTTTCAAAAAACGTTTGTGTATTCTGTCAGGTTGAAAGAAAATTGTAATTGGCCAAAATTGAAGTCGGCAAGTCAGACATTAAATCTGTATATTTTTAATCTGTTCATCTCTATATACATCCTCATACTGTTTCACGGGGTCAGGAATTAAGAGCAGTACTAACAGTCTAAGAACACTGTTGCAAAAGTAGCATTGTCTAAAAAACATGCACTACAAAACCTTTTTTTCCCTCATATTAAACTACTGATTTAAGTCCTTCACGAATAGGCAGGATGTGAGATATCCAGATGTCTAGGGTAAATTCATTCCACCACCTAGGTGCCAGAACAGAGAAGAGCATCGGTGCTCGTTACACAGTGACGTGGAAACGAACGAACCTTGTTATCTCAGCTTGTTTAGTATGAGCTGGAGAGCTGTGATGAATTCAGTAAGAAACCTAACATGTGCTTCAAAAACTCACTTTTTTTTAAAGTAAAGGGGTCTAAAAAGGCACCAGATCTAGCGAGAAAGTTTCAAAGTTGGCGGCACTGAACAGGTTTTGCATCTAAATGAGGTTTAAGGAGATTGGTTACTTAAAATGTTTCATATGTTCAGTTCTCTATACGCCCTACTGCTCTGTTTAAACCTTTAGATTTGTTTTGCGTTTGTTTAGGGTTCAGTCAGCGCAGCAGCATCTCCAAGCCCTGCACGCACAGTATTCTCACATGGCCAACGGGAATGTTGCCCACTTCATGGAAGGACACGGGGAAGAACCTGGAATGATGGACATGCCTGTCCAGGAGCCGCCTGCTGCACCGCTGGAGCCCGGGGTTCCTCAGAAAGGTAACACTCAGTGTGTTTTTATGAATTATACTTAACTGCTTTTTAGTTCTGTTGAATTTTTGATTAAATTTCTTTTGTTGCAGTTCTCATGGCTTTGCCTGCAATTTTAGTTAAATACAGTTTTTATTAACCCCCCTAGTTCCACAACATTACATGTAACTAATCATTGCATGTTTGTTAATAAATAAAACTTGTAATCATTCTAAGGTTCCCATAGAACTCAAACAGTTCAAGCAATGCTCTTATTGGAAAATAATCAACATCTGAGTGATGTCAGGAGAACTGTATCCATGGTGTGGTTTGAGAAAATGTAAAGATTTCCTTGTTTGAACTCAAAGCTCCCACTAAAGGGAAGAGGGGTCGACCTGCAGGCCAACAGCCTAAAGCTAAGCCAGGACCCAAGCCTAAGAAGGCCAAGGTGGAGAAAGAAGGCCAAGCAGCTGAAGGAGCGCAGGAGAAGATCGACGAGTCTTTTAAGAAAGTTAAAAGGAAAATCGATCGCTTTAAGGGCATGTCTGAGGAGGAGGTCATGAAAAAGACCCTTCCAGACATCCTTACACCCAACCTCGACTATGTAATTGTGAGTAGAGTGTGTCCGTGCGCGGGCGCTTGTTCGTCTATCTGTCTTTGTGTGTCTGTGAGTGTCTCCATCCGTGCCTTTCTGTCTCTATCTTTGTGTGTCTTTCTGCGCGCGTCTCGGCATGTCTGTCTGCGCGCGTCTCTGTCTGTCTCTATGTCTGTGTGTCTAAATTTAATAACTTCAGTTATTAGTTAAAATAGTTAAAATTGGACCAAGATCTTACAGCACATTGGGGGTCAGGTGTTTTTTTTTATTTTATTTTATTATTATTTTATTTTTTCTGATTTTATTTTTTTCCTTTATTTATAAAGATTGGAATTAATCCAGGTCTGATGGCTGCCTACATTGGAAGATGGTTCCCCGGACCTGGAAACCACTTTTGTAAGTTTCCTGCAGTATTGTTTAATATTAAAGCTGTTCAGTGTTTCATTATGAAGTTTTTATTAATTGGTCAGTTGTAATTTATCTTTCCCTAAGGGAAGTGCCTGTTCCTGTCTGGGTTTACTGAACAGCTGCTGAACCACATGCACGACGAGTCTCTCCCTGAGAAATACGGCATTGGCTTCACTAACATGGTGGCAAGAGCAACACCAGGAAGCAAAGATCTCAGCAGGTATAATGTGCTGCTCGAATATGTTTTGTTAAATTTGATTAAGCTGAAGTAAGAACATCATTTATGATATTGTACTGAGAAAAGTGATGATTTTTTTTGTTTTAACAGCAACTACTACAGTTAAAATCCCATAACCTACCTGTTATATATTCGCTTAGTCTTTGAGGTTTCATTATCAGTTCCAAAGGACTAAAGAGGAACAAATGTTTGCTAGTTAATAAGAAATTGGTTTACTGACTGACTCATGAATACCTGGAATTTTCCATGCACTTAGATTACTTTGTGAACTCATTTATTAATATGGTTCAATGATTTAAAATCAGGTTCATCATGTTTTGGTTTTCCTTTCTGATGCAGTAAAGAGCTTCGAGAGGGTGGCAAAATTTTAGTGGAGAAGATTAAAAAGTTCAAACCTCTTATAGCAGTTTTCAACGGGAAATGTAAGTATGTAAGAGCTGGCCTTACATGTGTTGCTCATGAAGCCAGATGGATTAATGTCATTTTAACATTAACTTCCTTTTTTTCTGAAGGTATATATGAAATGTTCTGTAGAGAGATATTTGGGAAAAAGCCCAAATCGTTGGAATTTGGCTTGCAGCCTCACAAGATCCCAGACTCGGACACGGTAGGAAAATAGTGGCCATCTCTAGCCTAGAAATGCGATCAAGTTAATTTTCATATGTTTTATTTAATCTGTACGCCTCTGTGGGTCTTTAGGCACTGTATCTGATGCCCTCATCAAGTGCCCGCTGTGCCCAGTTCCCCCGTGCTCAGGACAAAGTGCATTTCTACATCAAGCTCAGAGAACTCCGAGACCACCTTAAGGGAGTGGCCAAAGCCAAGGAAGTCGAGGAGGTCAATTACACCTTCGATCTTGGCTTGGCTAAAGGTAAGGATGCAGGTTTTTAAGGTTCTTCACACTGAAGTAGTGGTACGTCCGTCCTATAGCTAGTTGGTCATTTCCTGGAATTAGTAAATGACCAACTAATACTGTGCAACTAATACGCTTTTTAAACCTTGGTTTCTATTTGTTTCTACAGAGGATGCTAAGAGAATGGCCATTAAAGAGGAGCAGTACGATCCTGGCTATGAGGCTGCTTATGGAGGGGCATACGGGGAACCTGGCTTCGAGGAAGGCAACGGCCACTGTGCCTTCTCTTCAGGAGAAGCAGGTTAGTAACTTTTTCTGAAGATGAATGACTATTAATAATAAATCTACTGAACCGAGTCTTTATAAAATTACAATGTTACATGACTCACATAAGCGCCAACATGTAGCATTTATCATTTTGCATTAATGGTATGGAAGATATTTTTTCTGTCCTTTTTGCTTATTTATTTTATTTTTGAAAAAACAACAGTTTGAACATGTTTTTTTTTTTTTTTTTTGGTTTAGTAATTTATTTTCTACATTCTACAACAATACTGGAGATTTCAAAACTATGAAATTACACATCAAATCAATTATTTTAAGACATGAAGGTCAGCTGTTCTGAACTAGTTCTCGTAAGAACAGTATTGTGTCAAGTGCATTTGTAAAACCCATCAAGCACCATGTTGATGAACCTGGCTCTCATGAAGTCCTTCCCAGGAAAGCAAGACCAAAACCTACCTCTGCTGCAGATCAGAAGTTCATTTAGAGTCACCAGTTACCTCAGAAATCACCAAATAACACAGTGCACCTCAGATTAGAGCCGTTATGAAGAATTTACAGAGCATAAGTAGCAGATACATCTCAATATCAACTGTTCAGAGGAGATTATTGCTTATTTTGGACGCTTTCAGCATTGCTTTACAGTGTAGAAAGAAGTTTTGGTTTGTTCTTGTTGGTCATCACTGGGTTTTTCAGTTTCCTCCCATTGCCTCATTAAAAAAGTGAGTTAATGAGATTAAAATTGCCTCAATGTGTAAACGTGTGTGTTTGTAAAGACATCCCATTCAGTGAATGCTCTTGATCCACTATCAAGCCAGCTGAATAGATAGGGGTTCATCCAATACATATTTGATCATTTATACTTTTATGCATTCTGAAAAAAAAAATTTTTTTTTTTTTTCCTTGTTCTGATTTTCTTTTGAGCAATGTCAGCACCTCTGGAATGCCAAAAGATGTAGCAATGTCCAAGCTTCTAATTGATTTGTCTGTCTGCACCTCTAGAAGCAGCAGAGAAGACGCCTAGGAATCCAAACGCAGTGGCCCAGCTTCCAGACGGACAGTGGATGAACAACTCCTTCGCCGATCAGATTCCAGAGATCGGCAGCTCGTCGCAAGCGCAGGGGGAGGCTGTATGAGCAGGACTGTCATCTCCGTAAGAGACTGGACGCCTGCGTTCATGCACAGCTCTCGTGCAGTGCCTCTCACCAGCTTCTCGCGGTTCAGGAGCGATCTCAATCCGTGCACTGACTTTTCTGCTTGCTGATTTGTTTAAAATCTGTTACATTAGGTAATAGGAACATTACGGTCGCTGTGTGATTAAGTCACCCGGCATAACAGGATGACGACGTGATGATTTGAAGCGGAGGCGGCGACATCAGCGATTCGCACAAGTCACCTGCTGCTCTTAATAACTAAAAAAACAAAACAAAAAACGTACCTCAGTTCTTCAACTGAAGATTATTATCATGAAGCACTCTTCATGTACAAAGAGATGCATTTGAATTCTTTTATATTTTCTTTGCCATGAATTTGAAGTAGACATTTTAGGGAGTAGTATTTCTATGGAACTTTATAATGTGTTTTCTTTTTGTTTTCACCTTCTGTGTCCAAAACATTTTAGGTTTTTTTTGTTTTTTTTGCTTGGTGTTTAAGCACTGATGCAATTGTTTGTTCCATGTGATATCAGGGATGACTGATACTTGATTTTAAGACAGAACCGTATGTAGTTTAATTTGGTTAAATGTTGAACTTTTTTCCTCGTGCAAAATGTTTGCACACATTTCTGTGCCTGGAAGCCATTTACATGGTTACTGTAGGTCAGAATGGAAAAAGTAAGGATAACGAATCTCCCCTTTTTATATAAAACGATGGTGTAGTAGAGCAAGTAGCGTAGGTGATATTATTAAATA
This sequence comes from Clarias laeviceps, assembly GCA_030014305.1. Lineage (NCBI taxonomy): Eukaryota > Metazoa > Chordata > Actinopteri > Siluriformes > Clariidae > Clarias > Clarias laeviceps. The sequence continues at coordinate 25,737,857 of JAQMYJ010000002.1, read as the reverse complement.
ATTTGTAATCAAAGCAAAGACACCACCATTTTATCCCCCAAGGTGCATTTCTTCTAGGTCACACTAATACAATCACGTGAGTACTGATGGTAGTTGTGGAGTAGTTGTCTCCTCTGACATGAAATTACAAAATCAAGTGTCAAAGATAGGCAGAGCGCCTTCTCAAGTACTGTAAAACACCGTGTCTGTGACGCATGGTACTGTGTGAATTTTAAAGCTTTGATTTACTGTGGTTTTACTGTTTATATAAATACTCTTGGTGCTATTTTGTTACCTTTATTGTAAACATAATTACATTTTCCCTCTATTAAAAATTTTATTGCATTCAACTTCATTTAGGTGTAAATGTAAGTCCTTAGCACAATTATTCCTTAATTTCAAATAAAGTCAAACAAGGATCGTACAGAATACATGTTAATCTTTGAGAGTAAAAACTCCCTTTATTTCTCTTTATAATCCCCTGCTACACTGATGCACTTATCCCAGTGTTTCACTAGTACTTGGAAACCATTAAGGTAGAAAATATTTTTCCGATCAGACTGTCTGTTTTACATTTGAAACACTGGCCTCCCAGGAACTCCTTTAATGGCCCAAACATGTGACACGGGACTGTACGGGGATGTGGCAAAAAACCCCAGCAGAGTTCCTGTAATGTGCAAGTGGTACGGTGGGCAGTATGAGGTCAGTCCCACAAAAACAGAGCGCCTTTGGTGATCATACCAGGCCTTTTTTTCTTTTTTTTCCTGAGAGCATTCCACTTACTGGGACATCAACAAACTTGTCTGGAATCGTCATTCACAGACGTACAGCCGCCTCTAAAACATTTGCACCAATCAAATGTATTAAGAGGCTAAAAGGCTCATCGCCGTAAGTCATTTTCTGTCCCAGTTTGACTTGAACACACATTGTAATTACCTTACAATGTGAAGAAAAATCTTTAGTAAAATGAAACTAGGTGTGTGTTTATAAATGGTTTAGTTTTTGTTTTTCTCATTCCACTTTGTTGGCACAAAAAAAAGGAGAATCAGATATAGATGTGAGTTGAAACATTCAGTCGGATTATGCTGCAAAAATTCCAATTCCATGTCCTTTTGTTTTTTCGACACCTGTACAATTTCTCCTGTCCAGTGTAAAAACCTTTAAGTGGATGGTTTCTTCCACAACAATGCTTCCTTTGGAGATGACTTCTCACAGCCACAGAAGATCAGACACCATCTCCAACATCCATCCAGCAAGTCTGATGGTTAATGTTAGGTCACACTTAGCATGTACAGTATATACACATGATCAGATCCACTTATCTTTTTTTCCTGTAACAGCACATCTTACAGTTGTTCCATTACAGTTTGCCAACACTTTTTATTATTTAAATAACGTCCATTTTCCCATTTAAAATTTGAAACTAGAGTATTTAGTTATCACTTGCATTATAGCAGTACCAGGGACTTGTTTCTATATCCTGATGTTAACTAGATGTACCTGCAACTTATTTCACATGGAATCTAATTGCACACTCATAAGCGCATTTACAGCACCAACTAAAAAAAAATTACGTGCTACCATCAAGTGTGCGGAATGAAGGTGTGAGATCCCATTTATTAAATGGATTTCAATTGCACACTCATAAGCATGTATTAAAAAATGTACAGCGCCATCTGTTGAATTCTAAGATAAACTAATCATTTTTCCAAGGTAGATTTTTTTTATGATATAAGGACGTTTTCTATTTAAATTTCAAATTAGCATATCTTCTCTTCCCGTGGGCCGATTGCGATGAAACGAAACCTATATGTTACCTCAAGTTCGGCTGAATACATCTACGAAAACCGCATTAAAATCTGTTCAGTAGTTTTTATCTGATGCGTGCACAAACAAACGGACAAACAGACAAAAATTCCACAAACTTTCTTGATGTGTTCTGTTACTCATTTTATATCCCTATATATATATATATATATATATAAGAAAAAATAGCTTGCGTGGTTAATGAGATACGATTAGGTATGAAATTTTTTTGTGGTGAAAAACAAAACAAAACTGAGACTCTTACACTTCATATTTATGTGGAGCATCTTTCAGTAGAAATGATACCGTATGAGAGTGAGTGTATTGATACGGTATAAACCTGTGATTTGTTTTGACGTCAGAACTACTGTCAGAGCTGCTGTTATAGAAAATAAATCAACATCTGTGCTGTGATTTACACAATTTTATCTATAAATACTCTATTAATTTACCTCAGAAGCATGAAGAAGACAATCTCTACAGGCAAAGCACACATCATCAGTACAGATGTGACCAACTTCACTGCAAATAGTTCACTCGTCCATCTGCATTTCTTCACACTAGCCTTATAAAGGACTGAGGGACAGATACACATATTTTGGTGTGTTTGTGTGTGTGTGTGTGTGTGTGTGTGTTACTAACAGATGAGTTCTTATTCTTGCCAGTAAACAACTGGGACATTGAAATACCTTGTTGGATCGACTCAGGCAGGAGATTAAGCTGCTGTTTATCCAGCACACAGTTCTGTTCAGATGGTGTCAGTTCACGGGGCCGTGTGTAATTGTGTGTCTTGGACCAGGGGCACTTTTCTTGTCTATGATTTATTCTAAGTTCAGACATAAACGAGTCCTTTTCTAAGAAATCTGAAATCAGACGGATGGCACACAGCATAGATGGAATAAGTATCTACAGTATGTACATTATATGAATATCTATAGGAGCTTTATTTTGGCTTAATGGGGAAATCTTGCCCACCATTTTTCTTAAGAAACATGAGCGCATCTTGGTATCCGTTGTGACAAATCTTTGCCATAACCTAAAAACAGAACACATCAGTCATTCAGAACTTGAACAAAATGCCACCCTGAGCCATGTCAAATGTGTTTAAATAAAGAATTATGATGTGATTGGTGATCCTGGTGCCAACATCATGGTTGATACCATATTTTTTGTTGTTCCTATGAGAAGTTAGAGAACAATCTGCTCAGACACTGTAGGTACCCATCTATGAGATAATTAAGCAATATCGCACAAGGAGGAGTGCTGCTGCGCTGAATATCAGCATGGCTGTGATGCGGCCGTAGATATCACAGCCGTGCTGATATTTGGTACAACAGCACGGCCTCAAGGGTGATATTGCTTTTATACAACAGTTCCAAAAACGGCATTTATTATAAACAGCTTATGATTTGTTTATTTACTTAAGCAGTGGCATGGTTAGCATTGTCGCCTTGCACTTCCAGGGTCAAGGGTTCGAGTCCCGCCTCAGGTCAGTGTGCATGCAGTTTGCATGTTATCCCCATGCTTGGTGGGTTTCCTCCCACTGTCCAAAGATACATGTATACGGAATAAAGCAGTGAATGTTTATTTAAGCAGTTATTTTGCTCCGCCAACACGTCCTTCTGCGATTGGTGGAAGTAGGCAAGCCACACTTAGCTTGATTAATGCTTATTAAAACAAGAGGCGCCATGCATTTTGTAATTTCATTTATTTATTTAAAGTATTAAAGCAATGCTGGTGGCACAGTGGCTTCGTGGTTAGCACTGTTGCCTTGTACCTCCAAGGTCCGGGTTCAATACCCGGCCAGGTTCGATTCCTGCCTCTGTGTGCATGGAGTTTGCCTGTGCTTGGTGGGTTTCCTCCCACAGTCCAAAGACCTGCAGATTAGGCTGATTGCCCCTATAGTGTTTGTGTGTTTGTGTGTGTGTGTGTGTGTGTGTGTGTGTGCGCCCTGCGATGGATTGGCACCCTGTCCAGTGTGTACCCTGCCTCGTGCCCTAAGTCTCCTGGGATAGGCTCCAGGCCCCCTGCGGATGCTTCATTGCTCTCTTTCTATAGTGATAAAACAACAGCTATCCCACTGGCACCAGTATTAGCAGATGATCTAACAGGATTGTGGGAAGGAAGAAATAGAGCAACATGTCAATGTGAACAAACTAAATTTGAACATGCTGGTAGTTTACCTCAGGTTCTGGTGGGAAAAACGCTTGGACAACACGGTGCACATTAGCCAAGTTGATGTTAAGGCTCATATTGCAGTGTCTCACTTCCTGGCAGTAGACTGGGTTGTCATATGGACAGATATCACTTTCACCAGAGAATGGCGAGACAATGATGGTGTTCTTCAGACCGGAATACGGAACACTGTCACTCAAAGCACCATCTACGTAGCGCTGAAACGAGACGACACGTATCAGTGACAAGAACGGGAACATATTGATTAGAGTTTATTATAAATGTAGTGATAATAATAATATTTATAGTATACAGCAAGAGTAATTAATTAAACTCGTTAATCCATTAGTACTTACTGTGCCATGATAACTAGGTGGCACCACTCCACAGTATATGGGGAAAAAACAGCTACAAAATAAAGCCTGGACAAAACACATTGTTAAAAATTAATTAAATGAATGAATAAATAAATAAATAAATAAATAAATAAATATTGCCCTTTCTGTCGAAACTCTCCCAAATTTATCTGGGCTTTGTATTGGCAGTGCACTGACTTGCACAACTCCCAGAAGCTGGGGTCGGTTCCCTGACTGGGAATTGAACCCAGGTTATGAGACTGAAATCTTCAAATATTTGTCTACTAATAAACCCAGTTCTCCAACTTTATCCAATTAATTTCACCTGAATGAGATCATCCTTGCTGGTGAACTCTGATATCACCACATTCTTCCCATCTGAAAGACGTGTCAGCGACACACACAGTTTCCCACTGGCAAGGAGGTGAGCGTTATCAGGCAGCTCTCGGACCAACAGCTGTCTGGTTAACTTCAACAGGTTAAAGGAGGGATGCATGGAGCTCAGCATTCCTTTTCGTGCCTCTTTGGCTATTGTCATCAGATTTTCACAGCACTCGGCTTCAAAGAAAAAAAAAAACATATTTATTCATATTTAAAGCATATTTATTCATACATTTTAAAGTTTGTACAGTTATTTGGTGGTTATCATTTAACATGACAGACATGAAATCATTAACTAACAGTGTCAATAGTGACTATGATGAAATAGGAAATACTACACATCAACAGTGGACACTGAATATGACCTTCTGCCCTAAAAGATTTGTTTACAGTTGAAAGACTACCATATGACGAGTAAACATTCTTTGAACAAATGAAATCCGCTGCCTTGGGTTTGGAACTGTCCAACACATTATTAAAGTTTTTAAGGACTGTGTTATACCTTAAACTTTGTTAAAGAAATGTGCTCAAAGAAATAAATGGAGATCACTTACATCCATAAAGATGCATGGTAAAAAACTGACCGTAAAAAAAAATGATCAAATGTATGTTTAATAGTGAAAATAAGAGCATTTACACTTGCACGATGTGATGCGAACTTACAGGATTGGGACTAAACAGCTGTGCTGTGAAAATGGTTTCCATAAAGAAACCATTTGTTAATGAGAGGATTTGAGGGGTCACCACACAACTTAACACAGGTTTTATACCAGATGCCCTTCCTGACATAATCCTCATATTTTATCCAGGATTGGGACCAGCAATGCATCCAGTGGCTGGAGTTTGGGCAGGAATTGAACCTCATCAACTGTTATATTGAACTGCCAGCCTCCTAACACACAGCATGACTGCAGATCAATCCCTGCTATCCGTTATCAGCCAAATGAGGATGGGTTCAACTGTTGAGTCTGGTTCGTCTCAAGGTTTATTCCTATTGCCATCTCAGGGAGTTTTTCCTTGCCACCGTCACCCTTGACTTGCTTATCAGGGACAATCTTATCATTTTAATTCATACACATTTACATTTCATACAAACTTCCATAATTTCTTTTGATTGTGTAAAGATGCTTTGCAACAATGACAACTGTTAAAAGCGCTATACCAATAAAACATTTCATTGAACCTGGGCCTCCCGTATGGCAGGCAAGAAACCTACCATTGAACCACCAATACCCCACTTGTTGCTGAGAGTAGTCAGGGAAAAGTCACACTTAAATTTGCTGGGGAGCATGAAGTTTGGACTTGGAATGGAAAAAGGTCATGTGGTCTGAAAGGCCAGGTTGACCCTATTTCAGAGTGATGAGTGCATCAGCATAAGAAGGAACATGCATGAAGCGATGCGCCAATCATGCATAGTGGCCACTGTACAACGTTATGATCTGGGGTTGCTCATCGTTACATGGCAATAAAATGAAGTCAGTTGACGACCTGAATGTGCTGAATGATCAGAGTAGCACATCAATATATAAAATACTGGATTCCAATACATCAAAGCAAAATACATCAAGTGGTAATGAAAGCTGATGTTTTGATCCCAAACCTAAACCTAACCTTTGATCTTTTGATCTCAAACTTAAACATCTTCATTACATAGCAAACAAAAGAAAAGTTGCCCTTACCTCTTCAAAAGGGATTGTATACATGTATTGAAGGCTCTTCTAAATGCATGAACTTTGTTCTGTCCATCACCTTGATGTTTTATTGTTGCTTTTTGCATTATAATGTAAATTCCCCAGACTCTTCTAATTAATACCAGAAGATCAGCAGTTTCTGAAATACTCAAACTATCAACTGGCACCAACAAACATACCATGTTCAAAGTCACTGAGATCCCCTTTTTTCTCCATTCTGATGTTTAGTGAGAACATCAACTGAAGCTTTTGGACCTGTATCTGTCTGCTGTATCTGTGGCCGGTGGGTGTGTGATGTATGATGACTTACCTGGTGTCATTTGGCATGCTACCATGGCTGCGATAAGCGCTCCTGATGAAGCACCACAAATCTTACTGGTACTTTTAATTAGGTGATGAGCCCGTTCCAACAGACAACTGTATACTCCAAAATAATAAATTCCCAAAAATCCACAACCAGTAAAGGAAATAGTCCACTCATTATTTGAGGTGAACATGTTTCTCGTGCATGTTTCCGCCAGTGTGTAGCTTTGAATGAGGAGGAAGTTCACAGCAGTTCACATTCCCTACAATAACACTTGTGCAATACAGTTACAGCATGACCGTTGACTTTGAACCCAGCGTAATATTAATTCATTTAATTTTTACTTTATGGCGTTCGTATATTATATGGTATTGCTACATGTTGGTGTCTAATCCTTACACATTCACCAGTCTAAAATTATACCAGTCCATGATTTCTTAAAACTGTATTACATAATCATTAGTACTGAACTTAGTGACCCAGCATGTTATTGTCTATCATTCCCGCAGTCAGAGGCAAGGTGCACTTCAGACAGGGTTCACTGTAACTATAAATACTGGCAACATAAAATATTGCATTTTCATTATTTTCATTTTTTATTAATTGAAAAGTAATAGGTCCTTAACAACCCTGAAAATTATCAGAGTGAAATTCCGAACTGGAAAATTATCTCATTTTAAAGATGTTTGCACCAAAAGATTTAACTGAAGAAACAATAATAAGATAATTAGTTAACTGAAGGGTTTATTAATAATAAAAAAAATAATAAAACTAACAAAGTACATCAAGGGTAGACAGGATCAGGGGTAGCTCAGTGGTTAAGGTGTTGCTTGGCCTATTGTTTGGAAGATCAAAGGTTCAAACCCTAGAACCTCAAAATTACCACTCTTGGGCCCTTGAAAAAGGCCCTTTACTGTTTCAATGTGTACAGTACATTCACAAAAGCGAGTACACCCCTCTAATTTCAGCAAACATTTTAGTATATCTTCTCAAAGGACAACGTTACAGAAATGAAACTTGGATATATTTTAGAGTAGTGAAAGTGCAGCTTGTATAACAGTACAGATTTACTGTCCTCTGAAAATCACTCAACATACAGCCATGAGTGCCAAAATAGCTGGCAACAAAAGTGGCTACACCCAAAGTGATAACAGCTCTACATCTTTAACCATGCAAAGTCATGACCTATTCATCATGTTCATGTGTTTGTCAGAGGTCAAGTGGGTCTCCGGACCTGAACCCTATTGAGCATCCTCAAGCGGAAGGTGTATCTAACATCCAGCAGCTCCAGCAGTGATATCATTATGGAGGAGTGGAAGAGGATCCCAGTAACAACATGTGCAGCTCTGGTGAATTCCATGCCCAGGAGGATTAAGGCCATGCCTGATAACAATGGTGCTCACACAAAATATTTACATATTGGACACACTTTTGACATGTTCACTTAAGGTGAACTCATTTAGGTTGTCAGTTATTTACACAATAAAGTCTGCATGTTGAGTTATTGTTAGAGGACAGTAAATCTGTACTGCTATACAAGCAGCACATTGACTACTCTAAAGTACAGTATAACCAATTTTCATTTCTATAGTATTGAGAACATATAAAAGTGGTTGCTGAAATGCGAGGGTTTACTCACATTTGTGAGATACTGCGTCAGCCCTTATTTACCCCTGTAAATGTGATAAAATCATAAATCCGTTATCTAATTATCTAGAGAGCTCAAGACTTTTGCACAGGACTGTACCTGTTATTATCTAGTTATGTGCTTTACTAGATAAATACAGACACACACATGTATAATATACTCCTGCATGGTGTGTGTTTTGGCCATGGTCATTACTAATAAGGACGTGTCTAGTTCAACAAATATAAGCACACATGAAAAACATATTGTAAGTATTATATTTTATTTATAAAATCCTGTAACAATGTCCTAATATTCACACTGATAAATCCACACCTTGTCACTATCCTGTACTATTACAATACACTAAAAGACGACTCTGCATTTATTTCTGTAAAATGCTCAGAAACTCATTGTATGAAATGCTTCCTGAGATGTTCTTATCAAAGTATGATGTAAGATGAAAGACATCTTCCTCTGAGAGATTGATGTTGTACTGCCTCAAAACCTGTAGAGATGACAAACATTTAAATTAATTACATACTATTACATATTAAGGCATATTAAGTATAATACATACATATACATAAGACAGATACATTTTGTATTATACGCTATTCAGATATCCATATATCACTTTTCCTTGCCTTGCCTTTCTTTTTTTTTTTTTTTTTTGCATATTTGACACACTTAAATAATTTGGATCAAAGTAATTGCTTAATAAGCTTAATAACTGGTTGTGTAACCCAGCGGAGGTAACAACTGCAATCAAGCATTTGTAATAACTGTCAGTCTTTCACATCGCCGTGGAGGAATTTTGGCCCACTCTTCTTTGCAGAATTGTTTTAATTCAGCCACATTGGAGGGTTTATGAGCAGTGTTTATTGCTTGTGTGTTTCGGATCATTGTGCTGCTGCAAACCCCAAGTGCACTTGAGCTTGAGGTCACAGACTGATGGCCAGACATTCTCCTTTGGGATTTTAGATTTTAGGTAAAGCACAGAATTCATGGTTCCACCAATTATGCCAAGTGATAGTGGTCCTAAAGCTGCAGCCCCAGATCATCACACTACCACTACCATATTTGACTGTTGCCTTTGTAACCCTTTCCAGACTGATACATGTCAATGACGTTGTTTCTCATCTGTTTCATTAGATTGTTGCATGATGTCAGATCTCTTAACATGCTTCAATGTTTTCAGACAAATTCTATGTACGTGATTTCTTGATTCAACAGGTCTGGCAGTAATCAGGGCTGGGTGTGGCAAGTGAAATTTTACTCAGCCTACCAAAAGAATGTGGCAAATCACTATTCATTCATGCTTTCGCATGGGGGTGAGGGTCATTTTTCACATAGAGCCAGGTATGTTTGGACCGCTTTTTATCATTAATAAATGAAATTATGATTTAAAAACTGGATTTTGTATTTTGTACTATTTTGTAATATAAAATTGGTTTGATGATCTCAATCACTTAAGTGTGATAAATCTGCACAAAAAAAAAAATCAGGAAGAAGGCAAATACTTTTTCATGGCACTGTACTTTCTAATGTACCAGTGCACATGGTGCTCATGCCATTAAAATCTAAAAATATAATAAAATGCATTTGCCACAATTTCCATAAACGCATTACAAATCACAGGGTACTTTCTAAGAAAAAAACAACAACTATCAATTATTATATGAAATATTGTATACAGTATCTTACAGTATATAATAGAGCTCTTGCAGAGCACTTGATCCAGAATCAAAACATTTGCCATTTCGTTGGGCAATCATGCTTATCACAGATAACACAGCCAAGCCAAATAATGATGAATCGTTGGCTAAATTTACTCCCGCAGGTTTTACTGAACACGTGATGAGAGGCCAGGTACCTTTGCATGATGAAAGACATTGAATGTTGCCAATGCTTATCAATATCCAGCCGTTTAAAACTTTAAAGGACAGTGTACTGCCAGATTTACAATATGGGGAGATTTAGCTGTCTCATTAGTTAATACTTTAATTTAACTGTGTCATTTTCTGACCAAATTTTTTCTCCCTACCTTAGTGATCCTACCTTGGACACCTGTGCTGTCTGTCTGACTGACTGATGCATGACTGGAGATGCTACCCATGCAGTCAGTTTTTTTGCACTCAAATTTTTGCTTCTTGGAACATGCCCTAAAACTGAACATTGCAGATCAAATGCATCTTAAAACCCGACAAGAAGGCTGAGGTTTGGTTTTAGATCAGGTCTGACATCACATGCAAGCTCTCTATGTACAGTGCAATTTAGGATGATAATAAGGATAAATCTTTATGAGTTAATAGAATGTAGGACACTGTTAGCTACTTTTCTGAAATCCTGAACAGAAATCCTTCCTGTGTGTTCCTTGTCACACGAGATAAACGCCTGCTTCATGGTTCTCCAGTAAAGCTGGACAGAAGGACACAGTCTGAGCAAGGTGTCCATGCACTGCTTACTCAGAGGCCCTGAACTCATCTGTAAAGAACAGATAGCAACATATTATATCCTAAATGAAAAAAAGCAATAGACGTCATACAGTATATGCCATGCCATCCTTGATAATACAGTACAGTATCTATATGTGATACCTAGGCATATGAATTTAATCCTTTCCAGAGGTGAGTTCTAAAGGCATGTCAATCATATCTTTGCATATGAAAACAATTAAATCATTTAGGGATGACAAAACTGAGGCGAAACTGAAAGTGGCTCTGTTTTCTTCTTGCTTGCGGCATTGCTAACATTTAAAATAAAATAAAAAAGTAAACTTGCTTCGCTTGGCTTTCCACTAATGCAAACAAGTTTTGATCGGCTACCGGAAATATGCGCAACTGGATGTACGTGCAACTGGATGTATGCGAGACCAGACGTACGGGGCAGAGCTAGCTCAGTGGTTAAGGTGTTGGACTACTGATCGGAAGGTCCCAAATTCAAACCTAGCTACCACTGTTGGGCCCTTGAGCAAGGCCCTTAACCCTCAACTCTTCAGATGTATAACAAGATAAAAATGTAAGTTGCTCTGGATAAGGGCGTCTGCCAAACGCTGTGAATGAATGAATGGATGCGCAACTGGCTCGGTCCCTTCTTGCAAAATTTTTGTTCTTAAAGCGAAAATTTGCAAGGTTCGTATACCAAGGTACCACTGTATTGTTAACCTAGTGTAGTGCTAAAAAACTCAGAAGGAGACCCACCCAGTAGTGAGTAACAAAGACTTACTGTTGATGGCATGTGCAGCTTGCGTCTGCGGCTCAAAGTGTTGGCCTGAGGTCTGAGTGTGAGCACAAAGTGCTGCAGGAACTCTGAGTAGGAAAGTTGTTTATTGCTTCTGATGTTATACTTTTCAGACAGCTGCTCAAACTGAGAATGTGTTAGGGTAATATGGAAACCCTCCAGTATGCCTGTGGATATTTACACAACAGTAAATAACTATAATTCTCCATCCAGAGTAATCACACTGTACATTAAGCCATACCTAAGAAAGTCTCTACATCAATCTCCCCATTGCTCCCGGTCTCAGCCTCCCTGCACCTCCTCTGGACCTCCCTCCAGCATGACCTGATCTGGGAACGCAGCCTCCTCTCCACAGCTTCAGGGTTCAACAAAGTGCTGGATGTAGACCGTCCAGAGACCGCAGAGGAAGGCCTGAGCTGCTCTGGGCCTAAAGACTGGACAAGAAAATGGTTCAGTTCAATGAGTTTTGTTAATGTCGTGTTTGTGACCTGTCATATCAAATCAGGTATTAAGTTGTACGGATTAATTTTGCGCGATGGCCAATAAAGTGCAGTAGGTCAAATTGTCAATATGTTCCTGATCATTGAACAGAATGAATGAATCACCCCAAATTAATACTTTAATACCTGATTCGATGTGATGGGTCATTTTTTTTTCTCTAAACAGTAAGTGGGTTATTAATACAGGTGTGAATAAAGGGATATACTGTATAATAACACCTTGCTTCTTCCAAGGCTACAAGGTGTTGTTTTTGGGCATCGTGGGACGATAGCAGCAGGTGAGCTCCCCGATGGACTGGGACAAGGTGGTCCTCTAGAACTTCCCTCATCCATCGGTTCTCTACTGAACTTCCTCAGGAACTCACGGTAATCCAAGTTTCCAAAGGTGTTGATCGGCAACATTTTCCACAAAGCTTCAAACTAAGAGTTCACATTTACAATTTGTACTTGTTTGGGGAAGAAAATAAAGACATATTTTTATAGGAAAAATTGTACATTTTAAATTTAGACACTGTCATTCAGACTCACCTGTTCATCAGTGAGTCTCATGAAATGGTGGTCGCAGATGGTTCTGAAGTCCTCTTTTGAAATAGTATTGTGGCCGGCGTAATCTAAATCCACCATCTGCTTGGTGATAGTATAAATGCGAGCAGAAACAACCTCCCGGATACGTGAGAGAATGTCACTGATTGGCAGAAGACGTGTCTGGTTTGGGAAGCGTATCTTGCTGATTTTCTCCTGCCATTCTTCAGATGTCTGTAATAAAGTAAATAAACAAATCTCGAGGTAATGAGAGGAATAGGTCTACTGAATTTAATTTTTAGTAAAGGCTTTATCCTGGCCAGGGTGAAAGTCGATATGGTGCCTGTCCAAGGATCATGGGGTACGAGGCAGGGATACACCCTGGATATATCCATAGCAGGACACCATGCACACGGAGGGAATTGGGGCACTTTTAATGTAGCCAATCCAACTACTGGCATTTTTTTAGGAGGTGGGAGGAAACTGGAGAAGCCAGAGGAAATCCACACGGTGATGTGATGAACATGTATAAGATATAGTAACCCAAGCTCAGGATAGAACATAAGGCTACATACAGTACTGCACCACCATGTTAATTTTGCTCTAATAAATCTACATAGGGTGTTCAAGTCAAACCAGACTTTTTGATTATGTTGAATAACATAAGTTATGAGAGTAAAAACTACCAGTATTTTTCTATATTATCCCCTGCTATACATAAGCGGCAGTATGTCAGTGCCATGATCGGACTACCTGTTTCACTTCTAAACGCTGGCCTCCCGAGAACTCCTTTAATGTGGAAGGAAGGTTAGGACTGTACGGTTGATGTGGAACTCCCAGTCGAGTTCCTGTAATGTGCATGAGGTGTTGTGTGTACTGTACAGTTCCCACAGACAGATGCGTCTCTTCTGCAAGTGGCCAACAAGTTATCCGTCGATTTTCAAGGATCAGGTGTTCCACTCGTTGATCGTTTACAGGAACGACCGCGTTGGGCTCTGAGACACCTCTGCCAGGATCATCATTCATGAACATATGGCCTTCTTTAAAATGTTTGCACCATTCAATTGCTTTACTGTGGCTAAGTGTCTCATCACCGGACTGTGCTTGTGTAAATGTGTAAAATCAGTTTTACAACTTCATTTCAAAGAAAAATTCCTGGTTTGACTTGAACGCCCCTCATATTCATCAAATGCATTCATGGTGTTAGATTATTTAAGTTTTTTACCTCTTGGTTATGAAGATTGAAGATGCGGAGAAACTCCTTCCAGTCCACCTTGCTTTCCTCTTCTTTGATTGACAGCTTAGCTAGCAGGTATCTGTATTGCACGTCAGAGAGCCTGACGCAAAAATGGTCCATCACTCGTCGAAACTCTGCCTGAGCTACCTTGCCATTTCGAGCTTTATCAAAAGCTGTGAATGCCTTCGGATATGAAAGGACCAGAAAAGGGATTAATCAAATGCTGTTCGGTTTGTCACTTGCCATATAAGTTCTACTCTGGTTAAAAGGTTAAAAGTATCTGCCCAGTTCTGTACAACACCATTCAGTCGATACCTTAGACAGAGTATCCACAGAGTTCGTGACGAGTTCTCTGACCTTCTGCAAGGCTCTGTCAGGGCTGAGATTTTCAAAACTATGTCCTGTTACACAAGACAGCATGGATGGAGACGCCATAACAGACCTGCTGCTGACTCCTGGCCTGGCAATACGGTCCAGAAAATCATGGTATGACAGTTTGCAGACATCAAGCCCAAGACTGCAAGAAAGGACAGGAGAAGATAATGATCCAGACTGTAATATGATCTCATTCTACTAGACATTTTCCTTAGAACTAGGGCTGATACACAACAAGAGGAACAAGAGATGGAAAATTGCAATACGTACTTGTTGATTAGACCTAATAATTGATGATTCTCTATCTGGAATCCCTGTTTCTGTAATAGAGCCAACAGGTCCATGGCTGTCACATGACCATCTCCACTCGTATCCAGCTCCACCAGACTCTGGAGCACATTCTCGAAGCTAAGCTTTAAACGCTCCCTATATAAGGGGGAAAAAAACATGATTCTAGTCTCTGTAATAATGATGTAGTAAATCATACTCCAATAATCTAAAACCAGTTAAATTTACAGACATGTTACTCACTTTACATCATCCAGTTCTTTCTCAGTTAGGAGGTTCTGTGAGGCTGTTCTGTAGATGTTCTTTCCAAATGAAGACTGTGTTGACTCGTGCGGTGTGATATTTAGCTTGTTCAGAAACTCTGTCTGAGTGACGTATGCTTTTCCATCATCATCATATCTAGATATAATATACCGGAGTTCAGCTTATATGTCCTGAAGCTACAGTGCCATGAAAAAGTTTTTGCCCCCTTCCTGAATAATTATATATTTTTTTTCGCATACTTACAAAATATAATTAGGGTTTTGGAGGGGCCTGGACTTAAATCCGATTTTGAAGAATTCTGCACAGAAGAGTGGGCCAAAATTCCTCCACAGCGATTTGAAAGGGGGGCTGTTCTTTGTTTATTATGATGCACTCATAATATAGCTTGATTATTTTCTTCCTCATTTATGTCAGAGTGTTTTTGTTTAGTTGTTTTTTTATATATAAATATATTTATTTAGGAAAATTAAAAAAGGTAAATTGTATGTCTGTAAGTGCAAGTACTGTAAAAAATAATAATAATAAAAACAGTATCACTGCAAATTTAGAGTGCTGGGCAAATTATAGTTTAACTAAATGCACTTGTTATAATATGATCTTTTTAATCGTAACAGGCAACCCACAGCTACTGTACACCTAAACATATAAAAATGTCTATAATTGCTAACATGTTTTTTCTGAGACGTTTATTTAGAATGTCTGGAAGGAGTCTCCAGTGACAGTACTTCATGTCAGTCTGTTCGTTTACTGTAAGTTTTTTCAAAGTTTTTTCAAAGGGTTTTCAGTAACAAGCTGAATTAGTTTGTCTTGGACAAACTATGGACAAAATGGACAAAATTATGAAATTATAAATGCATAACAAGGACGATGAATATAACAGAAAATGCATTGTGCCATTCTTTAATAAATACATTTTATTACTTTCTTACAACAACACACTCCTTATGTTTATATCATTAAACCTTAAGTAGTCCTTACCTTCCCCATATTTTCTCAAATTCTTTTGTAGTAATGGGCAAGTAGTACTTATAAAGAATATGTCTCAGATCATTCTTGGTCATCCTGCTTTCACTGTTGTCACCATACTGAGTAAAAGCCTGTCAGGACACATCAATGTGTGAAAACATTACTTTAAGTAACGCAGATACCTTAAGGAGGAATAAAGAAAAGTTTAAAGTGGAAATCATTTGAATGACTAGATATTAATCTTTCATTCTTAATTTTAATCACACTCTAACATCTATAGGAACAAGAGTGAGCAGGAGAACCATAAATGTATGTATGAGGGGTGTTCAAGTCAAACCAGGACTCGTAATGGCCTTGATTGACATTTACTGAAGATTCAAGCACAAGACTCGTAGCCTCATTAAAACATTTGAATGGTGCAAACGTTTTAAAGAAGGCCGTACATCCGTGTGGAACACCTGATCCTTGAGAATCTACGGACAACATGTCAGCAAATTCCGGAAGAGACACATCAGTCTGTGGGAACTGTACACACAGTCATTCACCAGCACCACTTGCACATTACAGGAACTCAGCTGAGAGTTATTCAAACATCCCCTGTACAGTCCTGACCTCACTCCAAGCCACTTCCTGTTGTTTGGAACATTAAAGGAGTTCCTGGGAGGCCAGCGTTTCAGACAGGCAGATCAATCATGCTTCCATGGTACTGAGAAAACTTTCTGCCTTGATGGTATTCAAGCACTAGTGAAACGCTGGGATGATTTTATTATTGTAGGATGGGATTATATAGAGAAATAAATGTTTTTTTTTAAACTTACATAACAGTGTTCTGTTATTCTACAAAATCAAAAGTCCCGCTTTGACTTGAACACCTTTTGTATACTTGCCTTTGAGATCTCAGACCCCCTTGTGTGTGCAATGGTCACCAAATACGTATGAACCTGTTCACATGCTCGTTCAAGTAACTGATCAGCTCTGGTCCCAAAGATACATAAAAGACAGATATGAATCACTTTGCACTAAATATTAATTCAGTTATTTCATAATATATGAAATCTGAAACGCTTACGTCATACTAGTGATAAGATTAGCACCGTTGTGTTTGTCAGACCGAATCTTGTTGTAGAACTCAGCATAGTTAATGGTAGAGCCTTTGATGCGTTCCTCCAGCTGATTGAAACAGTCCTCAGCAGACATAAAGCTGTTTGATTTAATATTATTTGAAATTGCTTGCCGCTGTTCGTTGTTTTCTTTTGCTATAGCAGCTGTGTGGAAAAACAGGCCACACATTTTTTTATATATTTTCTGGTCAATAAAGTAAAAAAAAAAAAAAGAAGCTTTTTACTACAGTTACTATACAGCTGTGTAAAAGTTTTGATATCGACATTAATGACATTTGATCATGACAAAATGAGAATGACATTTAAGAATGACAAATATTAAAAGTCTCCTGCTTCAGTGTCTTTAGATCTTTTTGTCAGATGTTACACTGGTATACTGAAGTATAATTACAAGCATTCCATAAGTGTTAAAGGATTTTTTTGACAATTACATTAAGTTTATGCAAAGACTTAATATTTGCAGTGTTGACCATTCTTTTTCAAGACCTCTGCAATTCGCCCTTGGATGCTGTCAATCAACTTCTAGGCCACATCCTGACTAATGGTGGCCCACTCTTACATAATCAGTGCTTAGAGTTTGTCAGAATTTTGGATTTTTTTTGTCTGTCTACCCACCTCTTGAGGATTGACCACAAGTTCTCAGTGGGGAGTTTCTGGCCATAGTTCCAAAATTTCAATGTTTTGTTCCACTTAGTTATCACTTTTGGAATCACATTGGAAAAGACAAACTGTTGGGAGAAGTTGCTCTCTGAGGATGTTTTGGTACCATTCTTTATTCATGGCTGTTTTTGCAAAATTGTGAGTGAGCCCACTATCTTGGCTGGGACATGAATGGTCTAAGAATGCTTTACTTTTGACATGACACAGAACTAATGGTAGCGCTCACCTTCATACATTTCAAAAAGGGAAGCAAAGAAGCTACTGTACTTCTCTCCAGGGACAGACTGATGTTCTGCAAAAGAGACTGGGATTGGGCTGCTGAGGACTGAGGCAAAGTCATTTTCTCAGATTAATCCTCATTCTGATTGTTTGGGGCATCCGGAAAGAAAACCTTTTTTTAAAAATATATATATATATTTGTGTCATTCTCAAAACTTTTAGTCACAGCTGTACAGTTACAATATACACCTAATAATGAGTTATAATACATACCTTCATATTTGTCTATAAAGTCTGAAAATGAAACTGGTCCATTGCAGAAACCAAGAGCTTGAATAAGAACCTGAAATTGTGGTGCTTGCAGGGAAATTCTGCAATCATCCAGAATCTAAGAGAAACATAAGCAATGCAGAAATCTTACTAACAAAAGCACAAGAGTTTTATCACAATCGTATTAGATACCATTTTTAAGCCAGTTGCACAGTTTGACATATCCTACTTTCTGGACGTCTCTCTGGTCAAGTTCTGATGCAGAGCTTTTGCTCGTGTCCATCAGACATTGCTGAAGTGTGAGCCCTCGCATCTGCAACCTGTCTCTGAGCTTCCTCAGAACAACATCCGCCACAGCTTGTTTTTTAACACTCTCACCATTGGCTTCACAAGCGCTCTCATTTCTGTAACAAACAAATGAAGCGGGAGTATCAATGCTTACCAAATACTCTAACACACGATAAAGGCATACTTTTCCATGGATGTGTAATCGTTCTGTTCCATCTCCTTCCTAAACAATCTTGAAACCAACCTCTGAATCAAGTGAAGATCCTTGTTTACACTCTTTGTCTCGCCTTTCCTAATGGACATGCCAAGGCTCGTAAATAACGACTTGTAATTCACCGCTCCAGACTCCATAAAGGGTGTACAGAGCCTAAAGAAGAAAAGCAAGCAGAAATGTGTGCATGGTGAGTGAACCAGTCTATGCAGATGTACTGTCAGTACCAGTGTAATGTAATGAGTCTCTGACTTGTTGAAGTGGCTGTCAGACAGAGACAGTCCATACTGCTGGAGGAGCTTCCTCAGGTCTTCAGGAGGAATAGTGCCGCTATAAGTCGGGTCTGTCTCGCTTAGAGACGACATCAGCGAAGCGTAATGCTCAGATAGCTGCTCTTTAAGAACACCTTCCACCTATAAATCACATGAAATGGTTTAGGCATTATATTGAAAAAAAAAAAGACTCATATTATTTTATTCATAATAATAAAATAATAATATAATAATTGACTCATTGTGTAATGCAGCCTGATGCAAAGTTACAGTAGTGTTATAGTTATTACCCATAGTGAACTGTTTTGCCAAAAATCATCCTGGATTGTTTAATTCCTCTTTAAACCACAGTAATTTATGAGCAATTCTATTTTTTACGTTATTAATCAACTAATAAAATGTTGGCCATGTCTGTCTGGTATTACTGTTGATACCAGTCAAAATCACTAACACATACAGTGTGTTACATTATACATTATGTACATTATGTGAAGGCAGATTTATCAGGTTTGAAATGTAGATTAAGGAGTTGAACATATGTACTGACTAATAATACACATGAAAGTAAAAAATAAAAAATAAAAAGATTATACAAATATACTGTGATTTAAATTCCAGTGCAAAACTGTTGCTGAGAAATAGTATTCTGATTAACAGCAATTTAAACTCACCATGAAATGTACAAAGTTTGTTAAAGTTTTTTTTTATTATTTTTTTTATTACTGAATAATAGTTTCAGGAAAAATTATATTGCCTTGTGCAAAAGCAGAACTACAGTGGTTTTGCTGTTCACTTTCAAGGAACATATACGAGAACACTGCAGAAACCATGTTCCATATACATATACATACATTTTTATCGGGGCAGATAAAGTGCATGTGTTAAATATTCATTGACTATTCATTGAATTACTTTTCTGGTTGTCTAACGATATTTCCTTGTAAACTTACCACATACAGAGAATATTTTAAGGCCCTCCGACAAGTTTTAGGAGATTTAGTCTATAACTGAAAGTGTACTTACTACAGTCCAGGCTGCTGTGGCGGAATGAGATTCAGCAGTGGTCTGGATCTCAGCCACCGACATCTGTTTCTGGACCTGATACATACACAGACCAATGCTACAGCAGTGCTCACAATCATACACAACACTACAAGTGAGTCTACTGTTACAAGAACTACAGTATAACTAATATTCAGGCTGCTACATATATCTCATAAATATCACGATACCACTAGCGCCGGTCTTTCCTTCTGAAAAAAGTCCAGGACATGTTGATAGCAGATGGATCCTGATTGCGGCACATGAAGGAGATCTGTTAGTCCTCTGAACTGCTCATCTGTCAGAGGGAAGGACAGACTCTCTAGTAGCCTCCGCAAATCACCCCGACTGACCAGCCCAGCTCTGTTCTGGAGAAGCAGACAAAAATGGCAAAATATAATGGAGGGGAACTGGCTAGGACTGGAGCATGGAAAAAACATAACAAAATTAAATAAAATTAAATAAAATACTCTCAAACTTTTTTTATATTATATTATATTATATTATATTATATTATATTATATTATATTATATTATATTATAGTTATTCAAATACAATCAGACAAACAAACTGCAATTACATCTACAACATAAAACAAAATACTCTCAAACAAATAAACTACAATATAAGAAAAATATATTATATTATATTATATTATATTATATTATATTATATTATATTATATTATATTATGAAATATTGTAAAACAAATAAAAAAATATTAATAAAGTAAATAAATAAATAAATACTGCTGGAGAAATTATATATCAGGAAAAGCAGAAGGAGAATACGCAATATACAAATTAACAAACAGTTTTAACAATTTTGAAGATGTTTGGTGGAGCATTATGATATAGTTAATCTTGTGTCCTGCACAATAGAAGTTTAAATGATTCTACATTTAACAGCTCATAACAAACCTCATCAACAACCCGAAAGGCTCTCTTGAGATGAGGAAACACCTCAAGTATCTGTTCCCGTAACTTTGGCAAGACTTCTTCAATACTGGACAGCTTACAAGCAGTAGGACTTGCATCTTTCCTTAAGGAGACAGATAGAGAGAGAGAATAGTTAAATTTTACCAATTATTTCCAGTTATTCATCATAATTTTCTGTTATCTCAATCTTTATCTCTGAAGCAGAAACGTTAGGACTTACACAGCAGGTTGCTCCTCTTCCCTGAATAGTGCAATGAATTTTCTCCACTGTACTGGCTCTGCAGGATTCACTCCAAGTCTATGTTTGGCCAAAATGACATGCATTTGAAGCAAGATACAATGTAGAATATATTGATATTACACAACTACACTAAATAATCACTCTCATACCGGTTTAAGAGGCCCAAAAATGAATTGTGATTGATTGAAAAAAGGAAACTGCTCAGGACTGACTTCAGGTCATCATACGAGACAATACCGCTGTCTGTGACATCTATTGCTTGAAGTGCCTTTTCCACAATAGGATAGTTTATGCTCATCTGTAGCAGAAAAAACATAGTTTACTCTGAGTCGAAGACATTTTTTATGAAGAGATTCTATTTTAATTTGCGTGAACGTTAATGTATTAGGTTCTCACTTTTTTCAGAAATATAGTGTGGATTTCATCTAAATTATACTGGGTCACAGAGGATGTCTCCCAAGCTGATGTCCTGCTCTTGGGTCTTGCTTTAGACTGGTTAACTGCATCCCAGTTCAAAGCTTAAACAGGTTTTTAATAGTAATCAAAGAAAGGATTCTCATATCACAACATAAAATGCAACATTATTTAAGGAAAATAACCTTGCAATGCCTCTAAAAAATGTTAGCATGTACTTATATTTAATATAATCTGCTTATAAAATTATAACAATTATATTAAACATTACCAAGTTTTGCAGAGTCTGGTACAATTTTCCGGTAGTTCTCACAATCAACACCGAGCCTCTCGAGAAATTCTTTGTAGGATATTGTATGTGAGTTATTCGGGCTGTAATGTGACCACAGCCTGCAATCATCAACATTAAAATATGTACAATAATATACTTTTAGAGAATTCTTAGTTTGGTAAGAAGGCGTTACATCAATTAACAGCAGTTCCAACTGCACATGTTTATTAATGCACTTTTTCTTATGCAACAGTGTTTAAGTGCAATTGGACAGTTTGACAGCAAAATGAGATTACTCCATGTTTGCAAGATTTTTAAAATGAAGCAAAAAGTTTTGTACTTCAACAGAAAGATTTTGCACATGTTTTCTTTGAGTCACAAGAATGATAAAAAGCACAAATGCTACAATATTTTGTTGAATTTGTTTGGATTATATAAGTGTGAATTTTCTGTGATTTTGCAAAACGCTATAAATCCACCTCCCACAGTTTTTTCACAATGGATAAATCAGCCAGCAGTTCTGTTTGGGTCATTTACATATGCAGTTTAATATCAATAATATGATGGTTAAATTTTTATAAAAACATTGCAAATGCTTTGATTGTGATTTTTAGTGAGTCAAATAGAAAGTATTTGTAGTGGCAGCAAATTAGATCTAGAAAAAAGGTGTTGTGCAAGAAAATGTTTGTGTATAATTTTTTTAATTAGCATCCAGTGTAACCATTTTGTGACGAAAAGTGGTATGGTGAAGCTAAGCAAAAAAAGGGGGGAATGAGAGCTGCTAGAACTTAAGTAATAACACAACATAAATTGTTTTGTAAACATTGCACATCAAACGTATAATGTAATTGAGAAAATCTGCGATCAAACTTTTGTATAAAATGAAAAATAAACAGATGGTTTTAGATGTTTCTTAAGACAAAGAAAATACTGTAAATGTTCACTATCACAATTTAAATGCAAGCTAATTTATGATATTGCCATGATAGCTGCTTTGTACAAAAAAGTTACATTTTCCCCCAGCCTTAATCTTTTCATGTTTTTAAACCACACACAAATGGATTTGATCTAAAATGGATCATAAGGTTTTGCATTAGTTTTGGCTTGAGTGCGCACTGATAAACTGATAAATTTGTTAAAATTCCAAAGATTCTACTTTTCACCCATGTCAATAATATAATTTGCTAAAACGGCAAAATAAAATATTTTTTATCTAGTGGTTTTAGACAAATTATAAATAAATAAAAAGTATGGTGTTGTTTTTCAAAAAATATGCTTTGAATTGTTAAGAGTGGTCAAGACTGCTATAGAGAACTTTTACACGAATTCACATTCATAACTTTATTCTCAAGATCTGGATGAGCACCTGCGAAACTCCTGATGGCTCAGAGGAAAGCAGTAACTCTCCAGAACTCTGCGCATTTCATGCTGCTGGATTTGTCCATCCCGGTTATAATCAAACAGCCGAAAAGCCCTCGTAATGTTTTTCAGAATTCCTCCAATCTTTTAAAAGCAACATTAAAAACAGTTAGATAAAGTGAGTTTAATATATCCAGTGTTATAACACTGAAAAACAAATACATTTCGGTAAAAATTATACTTTCCCACTAAAGTCTCACACCTTGTCCTTCAAGCGGCACTGCAGCTCCCCAAGCGGCCAACCGCGCTGGTTTCCACTCCCAGATGGACTTCTGTAGCATGACATGCTCCTGTATAGCAAAGGAGTTTACTATGGTCATTTATACAGACTGTATATAGTCTATCTACAGTCCTTCTGTAATTACACTCTATACCTGATGGGTGCTGATGAGACCTTGCAGTATTGTTGTAGAAATTCCATATAGGGTACAGTTCCATTCCCTCTCTTTGGGACCTAAAACAAAATAGATGTTATTGTGCTTTCAACCTTTCTTTACAGAAAAAGGTCTGATCATATTTTGTCCAAGTATGAAAAGAAATTATGTCAAAATACTCTTATCCAAGCTAAATACTGTAAGTGGCCCATTGTGATATTTGTTGTAGCTTTGCAAGCATGTGAATTTTAACCTCTTCTGTGCGCTGTGAGTGTACGCAATTAAATTTTACCATAGTATAGGTACTATGGTAGTCCAATGGTACCAGTACCATGGTAAATATAGTTCCATGGTATTTTTGACACTATGATGATACAGTACATTCATCACACTATGATACTGTACATAATTCTACTATAGTAGAACCCTTTGGTCCAATGGTACTAAAGTACTATGGAACATTTTCTATGGAAAATTGTTCAAAATTTTTATGTAGCATTAGATTTTGAAATGGTCCTGTGGGTCAAACGCAAATTTTTGGGTGAGGAGGCTGTCATTCCAGTTTATCCCAATGGTTTTCAGTGGGGTTCAGGTCAGGGCTCTGTGCAGGACACTTGAATTCTTCCATTCAAACCTTGGAACCACATGCCTTCATGGAGCTCACTTTGCACTAAGGGTCATTGGAATGCTGGAACAGGTTTAAGCTTCAATTATGTGATTACAGCTTTGTATAACGTTTCAGGATGGCCCATATACTGTATAGGTGTGACAGTCAGGTATCCACATACTTTTTGAGATATTGCAGTGAGATATAGCATTGAAATATTGGAAAGATATTTCAGTTTTGGTAACCAAGTATCATAAATATCAAAAAGTAGGAAACAGCACTATTTAAAATGCATTATGGAAAGACCCCCTGTGATGAAAATGAAGATTTTTCATCTTCCAATTTTGAACAGTGCATGCAGTTATGCAATATCTAATAAAGACTTTAATGTTTAAATAACAGTGTGCATTTTTATATGGAAAATTTTATTATTTTCTCACCTTTGCAAACAGACCATCAAACTGAGACTGAGTGAGTGGCACAAGAAAGCCTTCGATAACTCTGCGAAACTCCCCTTTGGTGACACTTGCACTACCTTCCTGGTCAAATGCACGGAAAGCTGCCTTCAAGTCATCTTTTTTGTCCTTTACTTTCTGTAAGAGCCTGCTCTCAATGTCCTCTAAAGACAGACTCTCATCAGCCACGGACTGTACAGAGGAAGCTAGACAGGAAAAGAAACCGAAGTCTAATTCTGCATGATTTATTTAGCTTATCGTTGTTAAGCAGTTTTACTTGATCAGAACTCTACTAAACTGCTTTCAAAGATAAAAACTACAGCATCTCTCTTACTGAGTGTCTGGTCAATATTGACAAAGAAAAATGTCCCATTATGTAAAGGCTAATGTACCATCAGCCTTTACATAATGTCTGCTCATGGATTATTACCAGAGTCACTCTTGAGAGTGTTCCTCTTCTGAGCATCTCGGGTGGATGTATGAGAAGTGCTCCTGCTTCTCGGGATGATGGTGATTCCCCGTGACATGGGCCTAAGGTCCTCCAGACCCAGACTCAAAGGCGTAGCTGAGGTCATCGCTGCTCAGGGAACCAGTGTCTGAGAGTTACATTACAAATATAAATATGGATTTTAATGTTGAGTCTGTTCATCAAAAATTTATGGATATAAATATTAGTGGTTACACCTAATGTTATAACAATTAACAAGCATGATTTCTATAGAAAAATTTAACATTTCAGACAATTTAATAACAATATTGTACTAGAATATACAATTAAAAACTTTGCTCAGTTTTGCTCCGGATCTGTTTAATCTATTAAACAGATTAAAAATGGTTTCCAATAAAACAGCTTGTGCTTGATTGAAGAGCTCACTTTTATAAATATTGCAATATAATGACTGACAAGCAGAACTCTCGCACGCTGGGTTTATGTGAACAAACACAATACAGCCTGCTTTAATGACAATGTGAATAATAACAGAGAAAGTGGCCAAGGCTTACTGATGAACATGGGGAGTGAAGTCTGGCCCGTCTAGTCCGATCTAATAGAAACGCTAGCAAGAGGGGGACCTACTCAATATTAGGCGGGTAGTTATAATGTTATGGTTGATCAGTGTGTGCTGATCAGTTATGGTTGATAGAGAGAGAGAGAGAGAGAGAGAGGGAGGAGAGAATTGGGAGAATGTTATATGGTCAGATGAAACCAAAATAGAACTTCATGTTTGGAGGTGAAAGAATGCTGAGTTGCATCCAAAGAACACCATACCTACTGTGAAGCATGGGGGTGGAAACATCATGCTTTGGGGC
>JAQMYJ010000002.1:25675355-25688793 GCA_030014305.1 Clarias laeviceps | reverse complement strand
AATTTACTTTTAAATAAATAGACAATTTTATGATGTATGCCGAAAATGAGCTTCCCCTATTTGACAGACCAGTAGCCGCCACTGATATATATATATATATATAGTAGTAGATACCATAATATAAAATAGCATTTCCGAACTTCAGACATAGGACCATACCATAGGACTTTTTTTTATAGTGCCATGGTAGAAACTGTGGCACTTCAGTGGGTACCGTAGTAGTATTGTGGTACTTATTGGGCACCACAGTGGCTAGCAAAGTTCAGCAAATATCTAATATGGTATGTAATTATGGTATGCAGAGGTAGGGGTATGTTAAGGCATTAAACTGCTGATTGAAAGGTTCCAGGTTCATTCTGCACCACTACCAAGTTGTCACTGTTAAGCCCTTGACCAAGGCTCTCAACCGCTCAGATGTATAAAGAGATGGTCTTTATAGATGAAGGCGGATAAATTAGGTAAGGGCATCAGCCAAATGCCACACCAGGTAGTACCATATTAGATACCTGCTGAACTTTGGTAGATTGGTCCTGCAAAATTCACTATATAAATATTACCATTGTAGTACATAAACGTAAAACATTTTTACACTGTCCTGGTATGTGTTCCATAGTACCGTAATAACCGTACATGGTAGAGCCATTTACCATGGTACAACAATGTACTATATCAGCTAATTAGTACCCTGGAACTGTCAGAAATATCATAGTACTACATACTGTACCATGGTACAGGGATCACTGGACTACCATGGTACCTACACCATGATAAATTTTATGAAAAATAGAACCACATTTAATAATAATTCAGTCATTTTGTTCTTGCCCCCAGAAACTTAAAGATGTGGAGCCGCTTATCTGGATAGAGGAAGTAGATGGATCTGAACTGGCCCAAGAATTTTCGGATGAAATTGAGAAGATGCTGGGAAGCAAGATGAAGTCTGTTAAGGTCAGTATGTTAACTTGGAATAAGTATAATAAGTATGGAATAGGTTGGCCATTTTAGCAGAGATAGACCAAGAGTGCTGATACTTACGGTAAGTAAAATGCAATTAATGATCTTGAATTACAAATACTAGAAACGAAAAAGCACATCGCCTCAAATGACAAACTGACAGATTTTGCTTTATTCCTAATTTCTAATTTCTAAAATGTTAGCTAAGACGTCAGATGCTAAAGAGCCATCTCATAGGTTTACAAATACTGTATATGATTACAGAGAAATGTAGTGATGGTTGCAAATGTGGTAAGATGAAAGAAATGAGGCTTCCTTTGAAATGTAGGAATTAAAATGCAAAGGTTTTAGGTGGAAGAAAAACTCAAGCAGAGTAGACCAACTTAAAAATCATACTTAAGTACAGTAACAGATTTATATTTGTTTCATTTGGTAATTGGCAGTAAAGTGGTGATGTCATGGTTCATGCCCTTACTACTCCTTGTTCAGGAAAATTGAAAATCTCCAGCAGGCCTTTAATGACCTCTGTGACAGAGAGGTTTCACATTCCTGACTAACAGCTCATTCATGTAAATAAAACTGCAACAGGAGAAAATTAGTGGATGTGACTGTCCTTGTATGATCTCTCTCTCTTCAGCGGCTAGCAGATACAGTGGAGGACGCAGATCTATATCACGAGTTTAATGCAAGTTTAGAGGTGAGTTCAAGGCAAGTTTACAGCATGATGCAGCAAAGAATTAAGAAGAAATTCCAAAGATTTGCAAAGATACAGAAAAAAGATCATGTCCAAAGATTTAATTTTGTAAACCTGAAAATTATTGCCAGCCTTGATATCTGTACAACTCTGTATAAGAAATGACTCAGCTTTATTTCAGTTAGTGCCAAGGGATGCTCATGTCAAACTGGGGCTTGTGATGAAGTATCTCCTGAATGAAGGTTTAAACCTGATTGACATTTACAGAAGACTTCAAGCACAGACTCTTAGCCGCAGTAAAAATATCTGAATGGCGCAAATGTTTTAAGAAAAGTCATGCGTCCATGAATGATGATTGCCTACTGCAATTGTTCCCATGAACATTCTAAAAGTGGAACACCGATTCTGAAAAATCTGTCAGTATGAACTGCACATTCAATCATTCACCAGCACCACTTGCATGTTACAGGATTCAGCTGGGAGTTTTTGCCATATTCCGGTAGAGCCAAGCCATTTTGGGTCGTTAAAGGAGTTCCTGGGAGGCCAGCGTTTCAAAGTGCAGCAGTAAAGATCGTGGCCCTGGCATACTGAGAAAACATTCTACCTTGATGGTATCCAAGCACTAGTGAAACACTGGGATAAATGCATTAGTGTAGCAGGGGATTATATAGAGAAATAAAGGGAGTTTTTACTTTGATAACTGTGTTCTGTTATTCTGCACAATCAGAAGTCCTGGTTTGACTTGAACTCCCCTTGTATAAAGGAGTACCAGTGCCAGTAATTCTTGTCAATAAAACATTATTTACAATATACAGTAATTACTTTACTTTTTGTACAGCTAATGATATGTTTAGAACACTTATTTAGTGTTTTATACAACTAATATTGAATTTGTGTCACTAAACATCGAAACATAAAAAACCGCCCAGTTTTTTTTGCATTTTCAAATATTTCTTTTGTTTTAAATAGTTTGACTATTTCAATTCGCTGCTGATAAACACGATGGATGAGGACGGCAACTACATTGAACTTGGTGGCGAGTTTTCACTAGAAGAGAACGAGCATTTTAACAATCTGCAAGTTAACACACTAATGAGCGACATCCAAGTCCCAACCAATGTGTACAACAAAGGTAGAACACAGATTACAAAATACCAATATTACTGACTAATATTGTATATTAGTACCATATTACAATAACTGACTGACGCTTATTTGTCATTTGACAGACAAGTAATGTCAATTGTATAGTGTTAATTCATCACCGTCTCTGTCTTTGGAGTTTAGATCCAGACATTCTTAATGGTGTGTACATGTCCGAGGCTTTGAATGATGTCTTCATCAGTAACTTCCAGAAGGACCCGACTCTCACATGGCAGTTTTTCGGCAGCTCCACTGGCTTCTTCAGACTCTACCCAGGTACAGTAAGAGAATACAGGGTCACAGTTCTCAAAGCTTTTAACACTATATATTGCATATACCCTTGCTATTAGACTCATGACTCACCACCATGTGATGCATTTTCCCTTCCATTAGGCATTAAGTGGACTCCAGACCCGAACGGAGTGGTTGCATTTGACTGTCGAAACAGAAACTGGTGAGAACGACTGTGCTGATGCTACACGCTGCTGAATGAAACCACAAGATTGTGCAGTTCTGGATGTTATCAATGGCTATACAGTAATAGCTGCTTGATTTTATGTGCAGGCTGCTGAAAATACTGCTGCAGTACAGTATAACTGGCAGTACATCCAGCAAAGCCCTGATTCCAGTCCAATGCTTTAATCCACTCCTTAAGTAGTTAGCAGCTCAATAGCCAGGCCGATGATGCTCATCTGGGCCCCATATGTGCCTGTTTATAGAGCTGTTCTGTACATGACAGTAGACATGTGGGTGGAACTGCAAACAAAAACAATAACTTGAGATTTCCCAATCTTCTACCTAATTTTGTCTCTTGCCTTTTCCCACCCAAAAGCCAGCTCACAGCTCAAAGATTATCCATGCTTCCTCTGTGAAACATGATGCTAACCAATTGCATTCTAAACTGCTGCTCATGCTGCATCACCTGGCAATGTAACACTCCCTAAGCTTCAGTCCATCATCTGGCTGTGGCATCATTATCAATTTTGGATAAGGCACTTTACACTGCAAAGGGATGTCCCACTTCCCCAAAGCTGATCCCAAATTGGTTATCTTGAAATCACAGAAAATCATATGGAGATTGTTGGGAAGTTTGTGAGTTCACTATGGTACGTCATGCTTCGAGAGTAATCCTAACTGGCCAAAATGTTTCGTCCCAGGTGAAAGTTTTGAACTCTAGATGCTTAATGAATAAAAACGTAGCATTACTTAAGTCATATGAAGTTGGATTGTAGCTGTTTCTAAGTGGTTTTGTTCCTCTTTGTGATGGATCATAGAATCTAAATATATGCAGAATGCCTTGTTTAATGTTGACGTGATAAAATGGCTAAATTTACATTTATAGCAATTGTATACGCTCTTATCAGAAGTGCTTTAGGGTTGCTATCAATAAATACTTCCTTATACTGGAGGTTCACTAGGTTATTGACTAAGAGTCAAAACCATGTTGGTGAGGGTTTATTTATTTATTTGTTCTTTTTTTTTTTATCCCAAGTTCTTAAGGACAAGGTAGGTCTCAAATCGTTTGGAGACGACTTACTAAATCCAACTTAAATGCTAAATAGCGTGCTGTACTAAATGCTAAATCCATGGTTGAATTCAACACTGTATGCCAAATTACTAAATACTATGGAAAAAAGTAGAAAGTGGAAAAAGCTTTTGCTTCCAAAGAGCCAGAATTTCTTGTATTTTTAATGTAGTCTTGAGGGACTTTTTTGGTTCTCATTTTCGTTCTAGTGACCAGTTTCAGATGAATATTTTTGTTTGTTAAGCCACACAGGATATGAATCATTCAAGCATAAAACATCTAATTAAGGCATGAACCAGAGAGAAAGCACAGTCACTCTGTCCATTTACAGAAGATAAAGAAATGCGGTTTTGTGAAGCATAATTAATTCAAGGGAAATAATTCATACGAATGCTTTTCTGACTTAATTCTCTATACTTTTTATTTACGTATAAGTAAGTATAGCTGCAGTTTTAGTGCACGGTTGATCATTGGTCTCCATCACTGCTGCAGGTACATTCAGGCTGCCACGTCTCCGAAAGACATCATCATAGTGGTGGATATCAGCGGCAGCATGAAGGGTCTGAAACTCACTATTGCCAAACACACCATAAACACCATCTTGGACACCCTTGGGGAAAACGACTTTGTTAACATTATTGCGGTAGGTCAGCTTTATCCCTTTCAGTTATCCCTGCAGGAATAAGGAGCATAGTCGTTGTTATTAATGTGCGTGGGTGTTTTTTTTCCTCTATCCTCCAGTACTCTGATTATGTCCAATATGTTGAGCCATGTTTCCAAGGCACGCTTGTGCAGGCGGATCTGGACAACCGGGAGGTATGTTTGAGTTATGTGGTGGTGTATGTCAGTGTGCCAGGATGGCTGCTTGCAAAGAGAGCTAAATGCAGACTTGCAGAATTGTTACGTAAAGCTGGTAATGATATTACCACACTGCATCTGCTCAGGTCCTCTCAAGCAATCTGTGCAAGACACTGCACTGAAAGATATACAACATTTGTCTTGTACACATTAAACACTACAAAGACGCTTTTCTTAATCATAATGATTTTTTTTTTTTTTTGTTATTGTTGTCAGAAAGCAGGAAGAATCTAATCAAAGGGCAGGAAAATGTAGTTTTTTTTCAAAACAGGATGCCAAATCATTAGTGCTTTGAATTTTTGTTGCCCTCTTGTGCAAACGTCAGCATTTCAAGCTGCTCGTGGAAGACCTGCAAGTGAAGGGAGAGGGGAACATTAAGAAGGCCATGAAGGAGTCCTTCTGGGTGTTGAATGAGGTCAGTATTAAACATTTACAGTTACACGTCATTTCTTTTATATCAGGAGGCTTGTGCTTTTTGACTTTTGAATGTGCCAGAGCTTTTCAACATCAAGATGGCACACACTTCCTCTCGATTTTACACATACACACACATACACTCTGCTTGACTGTTCCTCTTGGCCAGGCCACAGCGAATGGGCAGGGCAGCTTGTGCAATCAGGCCATCATGCTCATCACAGATGGAGCCATGGAAGATTTCCAGTCTGTGTTCGAGGAGTTCAACTGGCCCGAGAGGAAGGTAATGGACAATCTGTTCTGCCCACAAACACAACAGAGGAAATGGGTGAATGGATATATATATTATATATATATATATAAGGATATATATTTTTTTATTTCAGCCATAACAGTTAATTGGACTATATAACATTTACATTAGGATTTAAATTGTTTAAGTTATTTAAGCATTTTTAGTTAAATAAATAGCTTATTCAAAAATATAGAGATATAAAGTATAAACAGTTGAAGTCGGAAGTTTACATCTGGGTTCGATTCCTGGCCAGGTATGATTCCCGCCTCTGTGTGCATGGAGTTTGCACGTTCTCCCCGTGCTTGGTGGGTTTCTTCCGGGTACTCCGGTTTCTTCCCACAGTCCAAAGACATGCAGATTAGGCTAATTATTCTCAAATTTCCTGTAGTGTGTGTGTACGTGTGTGTGCCCTGTGATGGATTGATACCCTGTCTAGGGTCTACCCAGCCTTATACCCCAAATCACCTGGGATAGGCTCCAGGCCCCCCGTGACCCTGTATACAGGATTAAGGATTGAGGTTCATGTATTCAGTAATATTGCCTTTAAGTTGTTTAACTTGGGTCAAATGTTTCGGGTAGACTTCGACAACCTTCTTACAGTAAATTGCTGGAATTTTAGCCCATTCCTCATTACAGAACTGTAACTGAGTCAGGTTTGTAGGCCTCCTTTCTCACACAGGCTGTTCTGGATTGAGGTCAGGTCTACTCCAATATCTCAAATTTATTAACCTTAAGCCATTGCGACTTAACTTTGGAAGTATGCTTGGGGTCATTGGTCATTTGGGAGACCAAGCTTTAAGTTCCTGGCTGATGTGTTGAGGTCTCTTCCTTCCTCATGACGCCATCTATTTTGTGCACCAGTCCCTCCTGGAGCGTTTTTCAACTTGAAAACAATGGTCAATATGCCCGACCAGTTCAATCTTTGTTTAATCAGACCAGATGATCTTTCTCCAAAAAGTAAGATATTTGTTCCCATGTGCAGTGCAAACCGACGTCTGGATTTTTATGACAGTTTTGGAGCAGTGTAATATTCTTTGTAAGTCTGTATTGTTTGTCTATCTGAGAAGGGTTTAAGTAAATCCTTTATGTAATCATAAAAAAAAAAATTATGGGTTGTAGTAGAGATTAGGAAAACTATAATTCTGCATAATTCTGTGATTGGGGTTCTATTAGTGTCCAACATATTACAATTATAAATGTGTATGTAAGTGAGGTAAATGCAAAACAGGTCAAATTGACCCCTGAAAAATTTGGACTGTTCTATAAGGCTCCACGTTCCTGGACTACTGATGGATGATATTTTATATATATATATATATACTGTATATATATACAATTCAGGACAATTTTTTTTTAAATATATAATATTTCAATAATATTTTAATATTAAATGTATTGCTGTATGCTGTATATATATATGATAATATTATTAATATTATGTTAATATAATATACATCACACTATTTTAATTAGTTAATTAGTTAAATAACTTAAATCTTTTTTTATAGTGGCCCATATACCCTTCTGTACATGTTCAACAAGAAGTTTATATAAATTTCCTTAAGCTCCCAGGAAGAAGAAATTCAATTTCTCAGATTTTTTTTTAAAATTTGTTTTTTCCAATTTGTTTATCTTAATTGGCAATCCAAAATTAATTGTTTATTAAAAATACATTTTAAATAAATGACTACAATAGTCTTTATATCTTTGTTCCATTAGCATGAATGCTAGTTAACAATGCTGTGTGTGTTTGTTTGCTAATTCTATGCTAAAAACCTTGTGAGTGGCTTTTAGTTCAGGTTGGATTAGACAAACATTTTACACACAAAAAGATTGATAAATGAGGTAAAAACTGTGTAAAAAACAAAAAAACAAAAGAACAATTGTAACCATATGATTGAATCCAGGTGTTGTTTGATACAATGCTTTAAAAAGTATTAATAGAAGAGTAATATAAGAGTTATAAATCACTTTGAATTTCCTTTTTTGCCTGAATCATTTGTTTTTATCACTTGGACTTCCCACAGGTGCGAGTCTTCACCTACCTCATTGGCCGTGATATGACCTTCGCCGAAAACGTGAAGTGGATCGCCTGCAACAACAAGGGTGAATTTCACCCCATAACAGTTTCTTTGTGAAATGTGCTTTAATGCATAAAGCTGCTTTAGTTCACTCACAGCTTACACTTAGCATCCTCTAAATGTTTTTTCCCGTATTCCTGAGGAATAATAATGTTCTGACCACAGGTTACTATACTCACATTAACACCCTGGCTGACGTGCAGGAGAACGTCATGGAGTATCTTCATGTTCTGAGTCGGCCCATGGTCATCGATCACGATCATGACATCATCTGGACCGAGGCGTACATGGACAGTGTGGTAAGGGTTGATGGTGTTCTCCTGGTGAACTGCTAAAGAGATTTTGGTGTGTTTTTGTATAAAGATTTTCTCCAGATGGGACAAGATATCAAAAGGACCTCCACTCAAAAAAAGCTGAAACATTTAAAAATGTTCTAATTAAAATGCATGCAAATCTATATTATGGGTTGTGGATTTAATAATTTTTTTATCTTACTATATCTATGTAAATCTCTGTAAATCTTCAATCCTGATCTTGCTGTAATGTCTGTGTGAAGTTCCTCTGCCAGTTCCCCCTGTGGGTTCTCTGGTTTACTCCCACATCACAAAAATAGCCTAGTACACGAATCGGCTATCTTAAACTCCCCCATAGGCATTGGCGTGCATCATGCACTGGAAAGCCATATCATCTACAGTAGTACTGTATGTACTGGTCCCATATGACAACCAGTAATCCTTGACCATGATAAGCGTTACTGAAGCTACATGAGTAATGATATTGATATGGTTTTTCTTTAGCACATGATTATGCAGCGTGCATTGTTATGTGTTATTTATCTTGCTTTATTTCAAGCTATACAAATTCTGAACATTTATGAGATTTAAAATTGTGCATCTTCGCGAAGCACCCTAGTATAAATGTCATTATTTCATCACGTTATTTGTGTATGTGTAAAGCACTGTCAGCACGGTACAATCCTCATTACGCCTCATTGACCGCTGATGTGCTTTTTCTTTTCTTTTCATCTGCTATCTTCATTCTCATCCAGCTCCCTAACACTAAAGAGGTAAAGTGGTTTAGTAGATTAGACCACTAAAGAGTTGCAGTCCCTTTTTAATTCCCTTTTAGCTTGTATTTAGCCTGCTTCGTACCACGTGTATCGCAAGCCACTTTTCTTTTACAGCGCCACCTGCTGTTATAATATATTTTTTAGAATTTTTCTAAAAACATGCTTTTGTCCCAGCAGTGGCCCAGTCCAGGCTCATTGTTTCACATTTCTCCTAAAGCTCTTTAACAGCATGGCTCAGAGTCTGCTCCTGATGACCACGGTAGCAATGCCGGTGTTCAGCAAGAAGAAAGAGACTCTGTCTCATGGGATCCTGCTGGGAGTCGTGGGCACAGATATACCCTTAGTGGAGGTCATGATGCTTGCCCCTCGATATAAGGTGCAACAGAAAATACGTATTGTACCTGGTAGTGTGACTGGACCATTGATAACTTTAGCCCTAATGGAGTGTGTTTCACACAGCTTGGTGCTCACGGCTATGCGTTCCTCATTACAAACAACGGCTACATTCTGGCACACCCTGACTTAAGGCCTCTAGTGAGTAGATCTCTGGTTGTAGTTTTCTGTAGTTAGATAATTAAAACATTTTCTCTCACAAGTTAAAGTTGCTCTTAGTAAATGTTATATAGATTTAATCATATTATTAGGCTTGAATATTGCTTTTTCTTCGTTACAGTATAAAGATGGAAAGAAGCTGAAACCCAAACCAAACTACAACAGTGTGGATCTGACCGAGGCAGAATGGGAAGACAGTGATGACACGGTGTGCTTTACTCCTAATAACACTTATATTTGAATGAACTATAATGCATCAGCAGGCTAAAGGACAATCGGTCATGAATTCAGTTTTTAATTCATACTGTTTCTCATCCAAACAGTTGCGAACAGCCATGGTGAAAGGTGAGACGGGTACATTAACGTTAGATGTAAGAGCCACAGTGGACAGAGGGGTGAGTGTGTATTTATCACTACAGTACTCTTAAAGGTTAATTATCTGTTAATTATCTGGAAATTTATCCCTAGTATGAATAAAAGACATTCAGGAAAGAGTTGATGCAAAACACTATTCGCTCATTTGAAAAGTGAATAATTATACATTCTGAGGTGTGCTTTTATAGAAAAATAATCAACAGTGTGATGTCAGACTGCCTTGAAACAGTGTTACTGTTATCACACCAAAGTCACTTTTTTAAACTGTACTTGTTACTATCGAACTTACAATGTGTTCGATAGAAGCTTATATACATCTGTGATTTGAATTACATTGAATTGAATTACATCACCATTTTCTGATCTGCTGTTATAGTTTATAGATTTATGCTTTCATCAGCGTTGTTTATTCATTTGTATAAAATGACTTTAAATAGATCATCAGGGAATGCACTTCATCTGCGTTTATTATCCCACCAGTTTTTCTTTGCTGTTTTTTTTTTTTTTTTTTAACAGAAAAGACCGTTGTTTCTCAAAAACAAATATTTCTACACAACCATCAATGAGACACCATTTAGGTAAGAATTATTAGATTTGTTCACTGCCTACTTATTCAAGTGCAAAAGTTTATATGCGCATGGACATTCTGTAGTTAATTTGTTCGAATGTTAGGAACACTGGATTATTTAACATTATGACCAGTGACAGGTGAAGAAATCAACATTGCTCACCAACTATATACATGGACATCCAAGGCTCACCCATCCAAGGCTCACCCATGCCCGTGATGACCCAAAGTCTGCCTATTCAGTCCGATACCACAGAAAATCCAGCACAACTTGCCCAAAATAGTCAATGCTATTGAAGAAAGGCCCCAAAACACACATTGCACTACAGCCTGCCGCACACAGGCAAAGAGCCTGAGGCTTCCAACCCGGCCTCCGAACTCACCAAATCCAAATCCCTTTGAGCATTCATTGGATGTGCCAGACAAACAAGTCTGATGCACAGAGGCCCCACCCTGCAAACCACTGTACCCAAAGGATCCACCTCTAACATCCTGATCCCAGATACCACAGCACACCATAGAGGTCTTATGGAGTCTTATGGCCATGAGGGGAACCTATACAATACCGGGCATAATATTTTGCATTGTGATGTCATAGCTGATCAGTGTATGTGTGTGTTAAATATCATTATATTGCATTTTGTATTATTTATGTATTTCTGAATATATAATCATTTGTGTGTCTTGTGGTTTCAGTTTTGGGATGGTGTTAACACAGGGTCATGGGCAATACATCTTCTATGGAAATGTTTCTATCGAAGAGGGTAGGTTTCATGAAACCTGACAACTATACAGTAAGATCTTAGAAGTCTTATTAGACAATTTTATTTATATCATGTAAATGCTAATGGTTGTTGTATTTTAACCCTATTTATGTTAAAATTAAGCCTTTCCCCCCCTGCAGGCCTTCATGACCTTCAGCAGCCAGACCTTACTATAGCCAGTGGATGGTGAGGACAAACAATGAGTTTCTGCACAATTAAAAAACATTTGCAAAACTCCTAAAGAGTTTGTACTTATGTCAAACGTGTCTAGGCAGTATGGTTACGTGTAGATTGTCAAAGTACTGTACTTTTGTTTATAACATTAGTTATTGAATTACATCATTACTTCAGTTGGCTGGCCAGCTTGCTAATGAACTGT
The DNA here is from genome assembly GCA_030014305.1 of Clarias laeviceps. Classification (NCBI taxonomy): domain Eukaryota; kingdom Metazoa; phylum Chordata; class Actinopteri; order Siluriformes; family Clariidae; genus Clarias; species Clarias laeviceps. The sequence goes on along the minus strand of JAQMYJ010000002.1, from coordinate 25,677,122 downwards.
ATGACTTTTTGAGATTTGTTCATGTAGTTCGTTTTGCCCAATAAGGTGAAACTAATGGAACACAAGTTAAAATTATTCTATTACTTTAAATACAAGTCAAGTACAAAGCTGATGTCAAGTAGTGTCGAGTTTATGTTAGTAAGTACAGTACACACATATGTTTTACAGGTTCTACTGTAGTTTAGCCTTTAATGTGTATCTTGACATGTAACTAAATAGTTAAAACCATAGAATTGTGGTTGAAAGCATAAAAACACATGGACAGACAAGAAATAAAAATCAAAAGTATCAAAAATTAACAAAGATTAATTGTTTATTATATCAGGACCTACTGTGAGACAGATATCGATCCCCAACATCGTAAACTCACCCAGCTCCAGGCTGTTGTCCGATACCTGACCGGGAAGGAGCCTGACCTTGAATGTGAGCTATAAATGTCTGGTCAGACATTTAGAACATGAAGACATTTACAACATTTACAGTAACAGGTCAGGTGCTTGCCTTTAATTACATTTTCTTTTCGCTGCAGGTGATGAGATACTTTTGCAGCAAACCCTGTTTGACGCAGTGGTCACAGCTCCACTCGAAGCCTATTGGACTGCGCTGATGTTGAGTGACACTGGGTGAGATTTGCTTATGCTTCTTTATAAGTTTCCTGAACCTTATTATGAAAAGATCATAATAATGGTTCCTTCTTTCTTTTCCTTGTTTCCTGCAGCGTGGAGGAGGGAGTTGAGACAGCCTTTCTGGGGACACGCTCAGGTCTCATGCGCGTCATCAGATACATTGGCAAAGAAGAACGGAAGGGGAAGTGAGTAAGCCTTGTGTAAAAGTGTCAATTCGTACAGCGTTCTGTGCCCAAGACCTCTTAATACTCATACCCATATACTCGCTCTTCTGTCAATTGAAGTGTCACTAGTCAATCACAGCCATCTGTGAACTCGTGTATGCAGAAGAGGGCAGACAGAGACACAGTTGTTTATCGATGGTATTTTGTTGCTCTGGCCTGCAGTATGAGCCGAAATTTCTATTAAACATATAAAACTGACTAGCTTCACAAGTCTTGGAGGAAGGTTTTACACTATATGATAATAGAGAGCTGGCTTGGGGCTGGGAATTAACTGGGAAAAACAACAGGGGAGGAGAAAATATTTAAAACTTTATTGATTTTAATACCTGTATACCTGATTGATCATATTTTTAATGTCTTGCCCATGCAAAAACAGGAACTTCCTAAGTCCAGGAGACAAGGAGAATCTTTTTACTATGGACCATCACCCTATCTGGTATCGCCTGGCAGCTGAGAACAAACCAGGACAGTTTTATTACTACGTACCTGTTGATGATATCAATAAAGGTTCTTGAATTTTGCCATGCTGAATTTATCTAATTTGCAACATTAAGGTATTTTCACTGTGAATATACACTGCCTGGCCAAAAAGGGAAAAAAAATTAACCTTTGCTTTGTTTATGCAAAATTCATGTGTGGAAATGATCCCTCATGCTCCCAGAGCAACTCTTTCACAATGTTTTAGTCCTAGAATATGCCTGTCTACTCAGGGAAGAAAAAAAATGCATAGATGTGATAATCTGGTCATTCAGTATATTCAGGTCGTCAGCTGACTTCATTTTATTGCCACATAACCTTGTCGAGTGTAGACGTGACCAACTGAAGCAACCACAGATCATAACCATTGCACATGACACTTTCTTAAGTCACTTTTCATGCATATTTGCACAGCCATTGCCACTTTAAAATTTTTATAT
>JAQMYJ010000002.1:25638044-25666685 GCA_030014305.1 Clarias laeviceps | reverse complement strand
TTACACACACACGTGGTCACAGTGTTATAGTAAACAGTACACACGTGCACGGATGTTGATTATACCAGTAAGAGACGCCCAGCAGGGGAGACGATTACCCACAATTTCGCAGCGCAAGAGAGAGAGAAAAAACGTTGGCTCAGTTGTGATCACGTGACGCTCAGCATCAAAACAAGAAGTGCATGCGTGATACATGATACTCAGTACTCGTAAACCAAGACTTGTTCGTTTTCCAAATCAAAATTGATTAAAAATCTTTGCTCGTCTTGCGGAACTGTTTCACTGTACTACTTAAATTCACAACAGTTACTCTATTCATTACAGAATGGCACATTCAGCTTGTTTATCTTTATCTTATCTTATCTTGTTTAACTTCTTGCTACATTTAAATTGTTCTGTTACAGAAATGTAAAGAGGTCTCAATCTTTTTAATTACTCAGATTTGAGAATTCAACCACTGTCACTGTATACAACATATGATAATATGTCCTTATTTTTGTCAGTTTTTATCATAAAAAAAACTCTAGTACTAGCTGATATTGTTTAGTGCTGATCTATTGTCAAATTTTCTTACAAATGATTCCTCTGCTCTGATCTACAGGGTGACTTTGTATGACTACCAGGCCATGTGCAAGAACTCCCATCATCACGCCAGTGCAGCTCGCCCTCTGCTGAGTGTACATGTCTCAAAGACTTTCCTCATAGCGTTCATAAGTTTCATTTTAACAACACCGACTGTCATATTTACATAATTTCTCATAATGACGACTCAGGACCGTTAGTTTGGAGTCTGCTGATGACAAGGAAATCTCCAGCAGCTGAACTGATATTTATATAAAACATATATAACACACTAACACACTATTTGCATTAATAAGTCATGCATATGTAAACCTGTATTACTATCAGTCACTGCATTTGATGTCTGTATGATTCGTCCTCCTGCAGCCTATCTACAGCCTGATGGCGGCAGTCAAGTGGCTTTTCTCCAACCTCATTCTGTAAGTGCATGTTCTTTAGAAAGCTGTTTAAAATTGCCCTTTTTCCCCTCTGAAAATGTGTGTTCACTGCTTCCAGATTTCTTTTGGAGTTCAATATCTGTGGGTTGTGGCACAATGACTATGTGGTAGATGGTAAGTTCTAACAATCTGCTACAGTACTGTGCAAAAGTCTTATTCTAAATTTAATTAAATAATGGAGATTCAATTAAAGAAATGGAAACAAGCATTTTACTGTGATCATTATCATAGTACATTTATCAATACTGTCAAACACTAAATCATTACATTACATATCTTAATTTTATCATATTGTACAGTAGCAAATTCAGTGGTATAGTCAAATATCGAATTGTTACCATGGCGATTAAAATTGCATCATATTGTATCATAGCAGATTAAATGGTATTGTTGAATATTTAATTGTTGCCTCAAGAAGCGTGGTGTTTAAACCTGCAGTAAGACATTATCCTGTACACACACGACATAACATATTCAACCTCCTCCTTCTCGGCCTGTCTCATCATCGCCAGTGTGTTGATCTGCATGTATCAGCCATCATGCTGTTTTTATCACCACATTTCTTCTGTCTTTTTCATTTCATATCATTTCTGCATGTTTCCATTATCATGCATGTATTGTGCCTGTACCCCTATTGTCTGTTGTTCCATTTCCTTCTGTCTGTCCCTCACTGTCTCACAGCCAAGTCTGGATACCACACTGGTAAGTATGTTCATTGTCATCCATCCCTAACCAACCATACACCTGCATGCTTCTCTGTGTGTTTACAAGCATCTACCCGAACAAATCCTTTGTGCACCACTTGTTCCCATGTCTTTAACAGTCGAGGCAAATCAGTAGAACGTAATCGGAATGTGTACAATAGTAACGCGCAGTAGGACGGCACAATGTCATGTCGTTTAAGCAAAGAACCCTAGAAATACAAACTAGCAGGCAACAGTGTCTTTCCACATGATCATACCGATAGTATGATACTGTACCATGCTGAATTTCCTGTCTCTCTCTCACAGCACACAAACAGAAGAAGGTCGAATCCATGGTGCCCTGTAACACTGAATACCCTGGGTTCGTGTACGACACCTCCATCAGGGAGACCAACAGCATCATTAAGTGTGGGCGCTGTCAAAAGTGAGTCTATGAAGTCATGTCATTCCTTAATGGTCCTTAGATAGTCTTCGTTTTTCAAGTTATTCCAGGTAGTAGAATAAAATACAGGTATGTTTTATGGATTGACTAACGTTTCCCAACACGATGCTGGAATCCACTAGACTAAAATCACACAAAAGTCATACTTATAATTATATCGATCAGCCATAACATTAACGCATTAATATTGATTATTATTTATATACCAGTAAACTGATGACAGGATCATGGGCACCACTGCAACATGTGCCCACAGGAACCAAAAGCCAGCCAGATCACACAGAAAAGCCAATGCAGCATAAATTGTCAAAAAAGTCAATGCTGGCCACAATAGAAAGGTACCAGAACACCAAGCCCACCACGCTCGGGGTCAACTGTGCAAAATGCCCAGGATCACTGACCTGGCATCCAAACTACCCAGATTCCAATCCGATTGGGCTCCCACGGGATGCGCCAGCCAAACAAGTCCGATTCATGGCGGACCCACCCTGCAACCCACAGTGCCCAAAGGATCCGCTGCCAAGGACCTGGTGCCAGTCACCACTGCACCCCTCCAGAGATCCTATGGGGTCATGCCCCAGGGGACTAGAGTTGCTCTGATGGCACGGGGGAAGCTACACTATCATGTGCATAATCTTTTGCACAGTAATCTTATGGCTAATCTGCGTAAATTTAATAAAATATTATGATGTATAATTCATATCCTAACATAACAGTGTTGAATTTTCAAATAATGCTTAGTAGATGTTGATACATTACTTATAACAGCAGCTTTGACAGTAGTTTTGGCTGTATTTCAATCGTTCAATCGTACATTAATCATTAATCATTAATCAGCTCATTCACAGTAACTTGTATAGTAGAGGCTTCACTTCATCTTAGATAATCATTATTTACAAATTGTTCATGTGTTGAATTATTCTATTATGATTTAAATAAATTCTATATCCTATGTTATACTATATTTTCCTATAGAAGAATAGATTTATTTTACAGGGATTTTTACTTCACAATTTTACATTTATACAAGGAGTCTCCAATGCGATTTTCATTTACGTTTATCATCGATAGATTATGACTTATTTATGTGGCGAGGTGCGGGTTGCAGCGCCACAACACGAGATGTAATAATATTAAAGCCGTAATGCAGGGCTTCTGAGTTGGTCAGTGAAACAGGAGGCTGTGAGAGTGCTTATGACACACATGGGAACACCCTCCCGTTTAGAGACAACGTGGGATTATTAATTGGGAACTAAAAAAAGGAAACAAAGGTAAACTGGAAACACACAAAAAAAACGAGCTCTACCGTCTGCACGAGACCGGACGGAGCTCTGGAAACTAAAACTAAAAACTTATGATGCTCTCGCGGCCTATGCTCTTTTACTGAGAATTTATATTCGAGAGATTTGTGGGTTTTCTTGTACTTTATACTTAACCTGAGAGCGCATGCTTGAATGATTTCTTTTTTTGAGCCATTTAGTTCATTTTGCTCTTTTGATCATAAATAAAATAAAACGTTACATTTTCAATAAACAGACCCCCAACACGTCTTCATACACAAATTTTGGCTATAGCTCCAGTAATGAAAAAAAATTGCAGCTAAGGACATATTAGGATAAACAGAATGAGCACCTCTCATATCTTCTAGTCTGAATCGTTCATTCTTTTGAGTCTATTGCACTGCATAGCGTCTTTGGAAGTCGCGTGACAAAAGAACGAACGATTCCGAACAAAAAGCTAAAAAATTAATATAGTTGCAACCAACGATGAGCCTCCCAGGTGCACCGCACAACCTGTGTGTTATTTGAGTGTGTTGAGACCTACAAAATGCCATCGCCGCCCGGGTGCACCGCACAACTTGCACACATCACACACTGTAGGCACTAAATATTTGTTGAGTGCGTGCGTGTGTGCATGTGTGTGTGTGAGTGTTAACATTTGTGATGTGCACGTGTGTAGAATAGGCCACAGATGCTGGACGAAAAGCTGAATATAATATAATAATAATAATAATATAAAATAATATAATGTCACTCAATATAAGGCCACACAGAAAGTTATTAACCACTTTTCAGACTTCCTGTTGATTTCATGTGGCTACGGGAAAGTGTGTATGAGCTATACAGCAAAATCTCGTGTGGGGTCCCCTGTGGGCCCCGGGCCACGCAACTTCCAGGCATCTTAATGGAAGCAGATTCCAACCTGCCTGCCAATTTTTATGAGTTTTTGACCATGTTAAGTCACTCAAAAAGCCCAAAAGGATCGGAAAAAAAATCCTTAGGAAAACAAGAGGGTCCTGTGCACCCTATAGTGCTTGGACCCTAACTACTCATTTCTGTTTCCTGTACATAACCTACGGAGGTTTTGCGATGCTTTGCTCATGCGCGCCCAGTAGAAAATGAACGAATCATCCTCAGAGGCTACTCGTTCTTCTGAGTCACGTTAAAGACTGCAGAGTACAGAGTATTTTTGTGCGGTTCTGCCCCTCGTCAAATAAAATTTGTTTATTTAACCAGTTATTATTTGGCTCCAACACATACAGTATCCTTCCACGCCTGGTGTAACTAACTAACCTGCACTGGCAGAGTGTTAGTGACCAACAGTTAACAGTTTAATTAACAGGGGTTGAAGTAGTTTAAATTTTACTATGTAGAAAATAAACCATGGAGTTGGCAGACAGTCCTGAGAACTTTACAAGATTTACATTTTTAGATTTCGGCTTATTTTGCTTTAAAATATCAGATAATTTCCTTGACGTTGAATCTCAAATGGCATAAAATGAAAAGTTAGTGTGATAGAGTGCACAATCACTTGGTCCACACTCCAAGTAGTGCCCTTGATCAGGGGGAAAAGAGGGATTTGTGATTCATCCTTGTATTAGAAGCTTTGGGATTGTTGTTTAATTGAAGTTATACCAGGAATGATTTTGATTATTGCACAACATTAAACATAGCAAAACAATAAGTACAATTGTGATGATGTTTTATTAAAAAAAATTTAATAATTAAGTTTTGGCATATTTATGTGGTATAAGTGAATGTAATACAGACCTGGAGATAATGGTGTTGTGTTGCAGGATGTTTGTGCTCCAGCAGGTTGTGAACAGTAACCTGGTGATGCTAGTGGTGCAGGCGGACTGTGACTGCTCACGCCAGTACTCCCCCATCACACTCACTCCAAGAGAAGTCAAATATATCCTGCTCCAGCTCTTCAGAACCGCCAGAGACTTAGCTTACAGATTACCCAGCAATCTCAATTCATTCCATCACTATTTGAAATGCTTTATAAGGCTCAGATTCCATGTTAAGTGTTTTAGGGAGGAAACGGTTTGATGGAAATCGATGCCGGACTATTGATCTGTTACATACAGTATAGTCATGTCGTTTTCTGCAAGAACTAAAGATGCTGTCATGTCAATATGGATGAAAAAATCTCTAAGGAATGTTTCCAGCTCCTTTGTTGAATCTATGCCACGGAGAATTAAGGCAAGGCAAAAGAGGATCCAGTACTAGCAAGGTGTACCTAATGAAGTGGCCAGTGAGTACATGTTTGTGCAAACAATGACTGAAGCATTTGATTTCTCATTGCTGCCATTATCAGCAGGTAGTCAAACAGATATTATGTGGAAATAAAAGAGGTTTATGAAATTCAATAAAATAAGTTTTTTTTTAAAAAAGGTTTTACCCCAGAATATTTTTTACAATTGAATATGACACATATTAGAAACAATGATATGCAAGACATTTTTCCTTTAACTCCCGTGAACATAACGCAACAGTAAAATGCAACAGGATGAAATCTCAGAAGATCCGCAGACGTCCCGAGTCGTGTCACTCATACCATCCTCATGTAAGCTTAACTGTGTGTAATTAATACAAATGCAGTGATTGTTATTAAAGTAATAATCGAGTAAACGAGTGTTTACTGATATATTCTCTTTTATACGAGGGTGAGTCAAAAATCATCCGCACTCTGGTGATATTAAGGTTTCTGTTGGAAACTGTCTAATCAGCACTTTGCATTCAAGGGTGTTGTCTCCCTGGTCACTGCTGTGCAGATGTGAACATGTGAATTTGATGCCCCACTTGTGATATGCATGAAATACGAGCAGTGATCGCAGTGTGCGAGAGGGGGACTGAAACAACTCACAGAAGAGCATAAGCAGAAGTGTTTGGATATCTGCAAACAAAATTTGGAGCGATACTCTAAGGAAAGTGAAAGTTTCTTAAAGAGAATGATTACTGGTGATGAGATGTGGATTGATCACTACGAGCCTGAGAGTAAACGACAGAGTATGGAATGGAAGCATCATCAATCGCCGATCGAGAAAAAGTTCAAACGTCAATCATCAGCTGGAAAATTCATCAATGCTTACAGTTTTCTGGGATTCTCAAGGGCCAGTCTTGGAGCATTATCAGGAAAAATGTTCAACTATCGACACTCTTGGTTTTGAGGTGCGTGTTAAAGCAAACTCTGTATAGTCCGGATCGTACTCTATCGGGTTTTCACCTGTTTGGTCCTCTGAAAAGCAGCCCTACGAGGACGAAAATTCACATTATTAATTTTTAAAAAAGTATTAATTTTTTATCAAAAATCAATTCTACAGCAAGAGTGCGGATAATGTTTGACTCAGTCTCATATACACACATGTGCTACGTGGCCAAAAGTATCATGATGATCATGTGACCGTCATTCCGTTAGTTAGTCCCTTATTTGCTGCTATAACAGCCGCTCATCCTCAGGGCTTTCCACTGGATTTTGGAGCTGACTTTGTGCACAAGGGTACTTTGTGTACTTTTATGCTTGAAAAGGTTTTGGTTTGGGATATCTTGATTCAACGGCATACAAAGACAAGATGCATGTTCCTATTTCATGCCATAAATTTGATATAGAGGTGATGGTCATGTGTTCACATACTTTTGCCCATACAGTGTATCATTTTAATTGTTGCCTAATAAGAAATAACATGAACCGCTTTGTTTTCTTATTACAAGGAAAATGCAAAAGACTGCGGTGGAGCGTGTGAGATTTCTATATCAGTGGCTCTCTTCTTCATATCCCTGGTCACATCACTGACTCTTCGCTGAAGATCACGCATAAACATCCGTCTTCCACTGGCGCTATCCGTCTGCTACACCTGCAAAGTATTTACAGTGGATAGAGAGATTTATGGATTTAACCATGAGGTTTTGTAGGATGTTAAAAGACATGAACGATTATAGTGTCTTAGAAAAGAAGAACCCGCGGTGGCAGACACTGGTTTTGATTTTGATGCACTATTTAATTATATTTTTTAAAAGAATGAATTGTATAGTTTTTTTTTATAGTGTCAAGAATTGTGTAAAGTGAACATTTATTAACAGTATGCCCATGTTGATGCTGTATTATCCTAAAAGTCATAATTATTATTCTTTTTTAAGTCCTATAAATCCTATGTATAATGCCACAGCCTGAAAAGTAAGCATTTGAAATGCTGTATGTAATTTATTTAACTTTCATATAGATTTTATTAATATATATTTTTATTTCGGATATAATTTTGACCATGTTAAATAAAATGTATGGCTTTAGTTTTAAATGACTTCTAATATCATATCATTAATATCACTAATATTCTAGTTTCTTCAGCAAGACAAGGTGGCAAAATTATTTTCAAAGAGCCGCTCAGGTATTTATATAAGAGCTGAAAATTAATTCTGTTTATGATCATGCTTAAAGCACGGTAAAAAAAAAAAAAAGAAAAGCAGAACATGTTTTGCATATTTTTCTTCATACTGATAAATATTAAATAAATAATATTATTTTCAAGCGTTCATATTAATTGCCCAAATGATTCAACTTTTCACTTCTTAAATTTGGCTGCGTGTGTTGCTATCTTGCTTATAAAATATTTTTGACAGTAATAAAAGGTTATTGTGGTGGCACTGTGGCCTCGCACCTCCAGCGTCGAGGGTTCTATTCCCACCACGGGTCAGTGTGTGTTGAGTTTTCATGTTCTCCGCAGGGTCCTCCCAAAGGCCAAAGGCTCACTAGCATCCCCAAATTGTCCATAGATTGTGAATGAGCATGTGTGTGTGTGTGTGTGTGTGTGTGTGTGTGTGTGTGTACCCTGTGATGAATTGGCACTCTGTCCCTGCCTCGTGCACAAAGTCTCCTGGGATGACTGTGTACAGCCATTTCCACATATTTGGGCCATTAAAGGAGTTCCTGGGAGGCCAGCATTTGCGATGTGAAGCAGGCAGTCCGATCATCCCCCTCGAAGGTATCCAAGCACTAGTGTGTCCTGCGATGGATTGGAACCACAAAAAATAGGCTTAAAATTAATATTAAGAACATTTCAAAATATAATTATTTAATTATATTAATTAAATTACATTTTATTAAATATTATTGCTAATATCCATTTATTTAGTTTTTCCTCAGATAACCAAAAATTACAAGGAGTGTTCAAGTCAAACCAGGACTTTTGATGGAATCTCTCGTGAATGAAGGTGTAGAACTGAAGAGACGCAGGTGTCTGTGAGAACTGCACTCCCTACAATCATTCACCAATACAGGGGATAAGTACATTAGTGTAACAGGGGATTATATAGAGAAATAAAGGGAGTTATAACTCGCATAACTGTGATCTGTTATTCTGCAAAATTGAAAGTCCCGGATTGATTTAAATGCCCTTTGGCATAATAGTGAAATGATCAAAACACAATTTTTGATTCAGTAATAAATAAAATGTAATGTATGCTATTAGGAGTCAACTTATTGGTGCAGAGCGTTCCCAATCGCAGAATGTAAGCCGCAGTCAGGACGAGCAACACAAGTGACTTTCAATTAAAAGTAACTACTAACTAAAGAACACTTTTGCTAGGTTTATGTTTCCATCTTAAATTTAAAAAGATTAATCAGGAAACAAAAATGCTGGACACAAATTTCAAGAGTGTGTTTATTTCTGATTCTTAAAAAAAAAAAAAAAAAAAGGTTTAAGGTAATGTCATTTCATGCATGTAACGAAAACAAAAAAATCCATTTCAAAATCACCCTGTTGCAATTTGAACAAGTTAACAGATATTATAGTAATTATCTTTCTTCAAGTTAGCCTCACTGACATCTGAGGTAATCTGATTTACCATGAGGGTGAATCAAAAGTGATCCACACTCTGGCTTTAGAACTTATTTTAATTTACTTCTAGAAAATACAAACATACGTTTTGGCATAATCTCCTTGCTTTTATACACTTTGTACACCCGTCAACAAGCTTTCATAGTCCCTCTTTAAAAATGCTTTAGGCTGGTGAGACTGTAGCCTTCAACGGAAAGCACTGTTATAAGAGAAGTAGTGCAGTGCGGATGATTTTTGACTCACCCTCGCATATTTAAATGGGTCACCGTGATAGAATGTCTGGCCTCTTGGAGAAGTCTCAGCCGTAAAAAGGCACTTATATTTTTTAAAAATTATAATAATAAAAAAAGACTTTAGGAAAAAAAAAAAAAAGCAGAAGTGAGACTAGTTCAGGATTAATCTTTGTCATACAGAACTTTATGCAGCGACATTTCAGATTATACTGCATCAATGCAAAAGCACAGTGTTAATAAATTACACTTAAAGCTCAATTTACTGTAGGCATGAGGTAAAGAATAAATATCAAAATTTCTATATCAAAAGGAGGAAAAAATTCTGTTTGGTCAATTCTTTTTTCTTCTTCTTCCAAAACACATCATTAATATAAATATCATATATATATATATATCTTTGGATCAGGATTGGTGACCTGAGTGACCTTGTAACCTCAACCATGAACATCATTATCTTCTCAGTCATACTGTAATGTGTTGTAGCTATAACCGTCCTCAGATTAGTGAAAACAGCTTTCGAGCAAAAGCGCGTGACAATGTTACTGTACAGTAGTGATGATGAAAACGCTGGTACTGATGGTGCAGGCTGATCTACTGTACGTACAGTACGTATAAGCTCATTAAATGCACTAATCTTGCGTTAAACACTCCGAGTGTTGACTTTTAGGGACTGATCCCTATCCCTGAGGGAGTGTTACAAATGGTTATAAAGGGTTAAGTATTAGATTTTTGTATCAGTAACACTATTGTTAGTTAAACATAAACTCATGCACGGTTGCTATAGTGACCCGTCTGTCTCAATTGCATTGCAGTGCTGCCGTTTTTGCTTTAAAACTATACATTTCCTCTGTGGTATGAGATATGCCTCATATTCACTCAGCTTTTTTTTTTTGTAAGCCGTAAAAATCCACACACCCCCACAAAACACTCTTACCCATTCCCCGAGATCAAGCAAAGCATTCTTAAACTACTAAAAAAAAAAGTGTTATTGCTAAGGGTTCATCAGATCGATTTCACATTCGACAAGTGCTAATAATCGCTAAAGTATTTCCATGAGAACAGTGAGAGAGGGGTGCACACACACACATATATACACGGAGTTCGTTTCTACGACCTAACCAGTTTAAAGCCCTGGCCGGTGTCGAGCACGGCAGGAGGAAACCAAGTCAGTTTAAGTCTGCGCAGGAAGCGTAGACAAACGCTGCAAATCCAGAACAAATTCAGGGAGATGCTCCAGTGTGCCAACTGCACTACGGGATATGTCCAGCGCGGGAAGTACAGCTTCCAGTGCTTGGCGACGTCGCTTCCCGTAGGCAGGTGCAGCTTGTAATCCCCCCAGTGTCTGGAGATGCCGTAGGTTGCCATGACGACCCGGCCTTGCTCGGACCAGCGCACGGCGCTGTCGGGGTTGCAGTTGAACTCCACCCAGTCTGCAGTGAAATCTCCGATCTGAGGCAGGTTCTGGAGCTCGACGTCCATCGAGTTCACCAGTGTAGCCCCTTGTACCGCTACGTAAACCTCCTCGACTTTGCACACCTCCTTCACCCATGGCAGAGAGTTGTCCGTGTCAAGTACGACGATGAGACGAGAACAGTAACCGTCGTTCTTCTCCTTCCACATCTGCACAAGCTCGGACAGGTGCACGACTTCTCCACCTGAGAGAGGGAAAAAAAACAAGAAAGTTTTTATGTCAGGCATCACTGCATGTCGGTACAGATGACACTCGAAAATAAAACACTCAGCACTGTCTAACCTAAAAGAGCCCATTCTCCGGTGCGGTGTGTGTGGCCGCTGTAGAACAGGATGTACGTGTCGTAGCGCGGCCCATCCGCCGTGTGCGCCTCCAGGAAGGAGCGGAGCTTGGAGCGCAAAGTGTCCCGTGTCACGCCGCTGCTGGAGTAATCACAGCCGTGAGAGTCCATCATGTGCTGGGAGAAGAAGCGCTGCACGTTGTTCAGCATGCCCGTGGTGCGCAGATTCAGGTCCTGCACCTCATCCGGGGGCAGCAGAGTGGGCTGTCCATCCACACTGTGACGAACAGAAGGATACAAGCGCTAATGTTATTTTCTCACACACACACACACGGATAAGTCAAAAATTGATTATATTAAAACTTCTAGACCGTCTTATCAGCGTTTTCCGGTCTCCACAGTCACTGCTGTGCAGATGTGAACATGTTGCATTAGTTCATTTGCAATGCGTGCAAAAAAAAAAATAGATATCTTATTTTGCATGAAAGAAGAGCAGCTTGCAGTGATTTTTTTTATTTTTATTTTGGCCTGAGGGTGTACCTGGTGCAGAAACAACTCATGGAAGAGCAAAAACAAACTTGCACGTCCGCACACGTCTGCCCCCACTATTGGTGTAAAAGCATCCTCCCTATAGTCCTGATCTCGCTTCTTTAGAATTTCACCTGTTTGGTCCCCTGAAAGCAGCCCTACGAGGACGAAGATTCACTTCTGATGAAGAAGTGAAGATGGCAGTGCATTCGTCCGGCGCGCACACACTTCGGAGTTTTGAGACATTTGACAAGATAAAACATCTCCGTTTCTTTAAAATCTTACAGGTAAACTATTTAACACATATTCACCCCTTGTGGTAGGAGTGAATTGTTGTTTTGTTGTTTAGAAAGATTGTTTAGAAATAATAATTATGGCGGATGACATTGTGACCTGGTGGTTAAATGTTAAACTCTTGAATTTAAAGGTATTGTTTAAGTGTTGCTTGTTTTTTAAGTGAGAAAATTGTGATGAACATTTATTTCATCATTAAACTTTTTTAAAGGTTTAAATTTTTAATAAAATCTGCTGAAAATGCATAAATTGGCATCCATAAATCGTGATAATATAGTTTCAGGATCTGACTGTTAAGTCCCATCACTTATCTACAGAGTCAGCCAAAACAAAACAATCTATACACAATGTACTACATGTATTGCTATACGTTGTATATTGAAATATATGGCAATATTATAACAGGTATATGATTATAATATTCATATAATATCAATATAATATACATCATACTATTTTTCTTAAGTGTGTATACATTTCTTGGCTGACTCTGTGTGTGTGTGTGTGTGTGTGTGTGTGTGTGCCTCCACCTCAATCTTTTTTTTCCTTCATTTGCACCCAAAATCTTTCTGAGCATTAAGATCCAGTGTCCAAGCCCTAGTGTTTCTTAAGGAACTGAAACTTATAAAGATTGATAATGGAAAAGCTGTAAAACCATTTACGAGTAAAGCTGTGTGATTTAATCAGTTGGAATTTAATTTATCTTTTGTTGGTCAGTTTTTAATTCAAGATAGATTCACACTTTAAATTACTTAGGTAAATTTTAAAAAATGAGGAATTCCTTAAAAATATAGTACAGGTTCTGCAGGAAATATAAACTGCTTTTACAAATATGATCGTATTGTGTGAGAGTACTCCCTTTTTCCTTATTTATATTGCAATACCGCCACCTACTGAAGTGGAGTGGGATAATGTATATTTGAATACTTTACAGCCTGTAAGAAATACAGTATACAGTAGCTGCATCTGCACGAATCATTAAATTAAATTAGACAACACAAAGCACAAAAAAACTGAATTGAATATAATCACTTTCGATTCACAGCTCTACTGGTGAGCAACACATCAAGGAAAACTTGTAGATATGTACAACTCATGCAAATTTTAAACTAACATCCTGTTTATCCACTGTTAACATTATATTGTTTAGACTCACTATACCACTTGGTTTGATAAATCACTCATCTATCCACAAAGGAGTCAAAAGCTATTCACAGTAAAAAAAAAAAAAAAAAAATTTATAAAAATTTTTTTAAAAAAAAGAGTACATCCAGAACTCTACAACATTCCAGTTTTTTTCCCAGAATGTACCTGCAGAAGTTGGTAGGGATGACCACCGCATAACCTACACACGTTCCTCCTAGGCAGTTACCCAGCTCGTAGAAAAGCCCGTAAGCCAGAGACTCGAGAGGCAGAACCAGCAGGAACACACCAATGAACAGGCTGTTTGAAGGCTGGAAAAGGAAAATTTCAGGTTAAATGTTAATGTGAAACTGTTAAACTACTATTTCTGACTACTTTTAAATATTTCAGCATTTAACTATTTACCAGCTTTATAAATGTTCTGTAATTATCTATCTAGTAGCAGGAAATCAAGGCTTCTGGACTTAAAATATTAAAAATAAAAACACTGTAATAAAAAAAGCACATCTTTTTCTAACAAATTTCATAATATATTTTATAACAACTGCAAACTGTGGAAAAAAATAGTTAAAAATATAATTTGCTCAGGCTTCATTTTCTTTTCTTTTTATAATTTATGTTGAATTAAAAAAAATTTTAAATGACTAAATTTTGAATAGTCATTTGAAGGCAATACAACAGTTGGCTGTCATTTGTTATGTATTGTGTATTACAGAAATGGTTTAATTATTATAATATGTATCTTCTCACCATGCGGCTGCACGTCTAGCCGTTCAGTCAAATGTAAAATACAAGACAAAGACCCACCTGCCATGAAAGAGCCCCGAGAACAGCAGTGGACACAAGGCTGAAGAGCACCAAGCGCTTTGAGACGAGGCAGAAGTGGCGCATGCCTTTGGAGGTCATCACTCTCTCCAGTGCCCCGGGACTGGCTCTCTGAGCCACACACACTCTCTGGCAGTCGCTCAGCTTGCTATGGAATCCCCAGAGGGTAACCAGGAACACCACATGGCAGATGATCCAGAAAGCACTGGAGGCAGAAAAACCCGGGATCACCACGTACCACCGGTCCAGATCGCTGATCTTGAAAGCAGCCAGAACCAGGAACGTGATTTCAACAGCAAGCAGAGGCAGGAGACTAAGACGCCTCGACAGACCTCCTCTCCTCAGAAGCGGGGACCAGCGTTCGGTCACAGAGAGCCCGCCGAAGTACATATCCAAGACTGGCTCGCACACGAGGCGGATGAAGAAGCACAGCAGCGCGAAGAGGTTCGTGGGAACATTAAGAGAGTTGAAGAAGAAGAGCGCCGTGACCACAGAGAAGCAGATGAGATTAGGAAGAGCCAGGAAGGACTTCATGCGCAAGTCCACGAGAAGCGCGGCAGCAGCCAGGACCAGGGCGATGAGGCTCATGGAGGCATGGACCACCTGCATGGTGCTGGCAACGGCAAAACCAGTCAGCTCCAGTGTCTCTGCAGAGGTCAAAAGTGCTGGCCTTTGTCTGCTGCATCCGCAGATTCTTTCCACCAAAGCCCAGAGTGCTCTTATGGCCATGCTGGCTATCAGCATGTAACTGCTGACCTGCTCCTTTAAGTCATTTACAGAAGGGTTGTTGAGAAACCCAAGCAAACCCAGCAGGAACCCCAGCCAGAGGTGGAAGAGCACGAAACTGAGCCTCTCCATACCAAAGTAGTAGTACAGAATGCTGGCTATACCCAGGACAAAAAGGGCCAGGATGAAGATGACCAGAAGGACAGTTTCTGATGTGCTCTCCCAGCGTGTGTACAGACCCAGGCATATCGCCACGAGGAGGTTAAGATTAGACAGATATCCCAGGTAGCGGATGAGCGACCACACACTCACCCCGGTGCGAAGCTCCTCCAGTCGGCTCATAGCGGCGTAAAGCGTGTGGCTGAAGCAGTAACGGAGAAGCCTGCACATCGCTGGAGGTCCACACACTCCAACACACACTCAGTCAGGTTTTAACCTTCATCCTCACACAGATCTCTAAATCTATGACTCAGTGAAAAACTGCAAACTTCTGCTTCTTATTCATTGGCGTTTATCTAACTCAGCTAGCACATGACAACTTCCAGAAGTGCTAAATTTTGTTGACGAGATTCTTACAAACCTGTTTGGACACAACTTCGGAACACAATAACAAAAAAAAGCTAATGTTTTCAACCAAAATAACAAAGACAAGGCTAACCTGCTAGTTATTTACCAGTTATTACTACTATTTTTTAAAAGGGAGAATAACCACAAACAACGGAGTATACTTGGAAATATGTTTGTCAGCAACTAGTTCAGAAACTTTTCAGATTTTTGTAATAACAATGAAATAAAACATTCTCTAAGTTACTTTACACACACTAGCTAAGCACTTTGAAAAGTTTCCTCGATGTCCGCCATTTTTTCCGGGTTGCTAAGAAAAAGAAAAAAAAACAACGGAAAGCCTGTAGGGACAAACAGAAAAGCGTTTGGTTTATACGCGTGTTCTACACTCAAGAGCGCATTTGTTTATTTACCAGCTGAAGTACCAGTTATTGACCGGAAAAGATTTTAGTTAAAATTTGGTAAAATCTTTAAACTAAATAAAACTAAATAAATAAATAAAATGTAATCAGTGATATTATTATTTCAGGTTGAAGCTCATGTACATGTCTGCTTGAATTTTGTCAACTTTTATTTCACAAAAATTCTGTTTGGTGTGACAACATTACAAGGTACTGGTTTCCACAGGACTGGTGGCTAAAAAGTAGGAAATTGTACACAATGTACCTAGTTCACAGAAAGATTGTGAATCGACTGTCATTTCATCTTAATGGAAAAGAGAGGATATAGAAAAGTTTATGTTTACGCCAAGTTGTACTTCTTTAATGATCAGATAAATACACTCCTTGTTCGGTAATCGGAGAGTGAAAAAGTACATCGGATAAAGATTAAGCTTTGTCTTAAAGCGACTCCAGCACGTTAAAATTCAATTATACCACTTCAGCGCTGTTTTTTCAGTGGTGAAAATATGAACTAATCCCATTGAAAATATTCAGGTTAGCTTTTCTAATTAATATTTATTGGTGCAGATGTTTGTTTACATTGAGCAAGTAGCTTATTACTAGCTATTTTACAGTAGATTATTAAATCCGAAAAAATAACTGTTCATAACATCACTTTTACACCACATTTTGATTTCACTTATAGTGCAGGTTAAACTTCAGGCAGATATCCAAGTACTGCAAAAGTTTCATTGAATTCTGTCCAGACATTTTTGCGTGATACTGTGACAAAAACATACAGACTGCAAGTTTTCTGTGACTGGTCTCGGGTCCTCTAATGTATGAAACGTAAAGATATCATTCAAAGAGCAAGTTCTGACCAATGTACAGACAAAATCTTTTGGAATGCACTGTAGTCACACATTCTAGTATATGTTTTCGATATGCTTATGCAATGTCACAACATTTATATCCGTCCAGTTTCTCTCCAGGATCTTCTACTGATGATGGGAGAATCTGAAAGTCTTCTCCAGCACATCCCAAAGTTTCTCAACAGGGTTTAGGTCAGGACTCTGTGTTTGGCCAGTACATGTGTGAAAATGATATCTTGTGCTTCCTGAACCATTCTTTCATTCCTGTCATTGTTACTCACTCAGACTATCTCAGGAGACTTAGGGCACGAGACGGGGTACACCCTGGACAGGATGCCAATCTATCTCTGAGACTTACTTACACTCATTCACACACTACAGGCACTTTGGGAACTCCAATTAGCCTATTCAGCATGTCTTTGGACTGTGAGAGGAAATGGGAGTACTTGGAGAAAACCCACTAAAGCAGAGAGAGAACATTCAAACTCCACACACACAGACTCGAGGCTGGAATCAAACCCTTGACCCTGGAGGTGCTTAGCCACCGTGCCGTCCTGGTATTGTCATCATGAAATATGCCCATACCATCAAAGAAAAAAAAAAAATCCATTGATGGAAAAACCTGGTCATTCAGTATATTGAGGTCATCAGCTGACAATTTGTATGGGCACACAACGTTGCTGAACCTAGCCCTGACCAACAGAACCCCAGAAAACTGAGGTCCCCTCATGCATCAATGGCCACTCATGACCCTGTGGACAATTCGCAAGTTTTCTTTCCTTGGAAAAGAAATGGAACATACACACACACACACATATATATTACAATTATTTTTTTCAATTATTAATAAATTAATAATAAGACTTAATAAATACATACAACCCAAATCATATTTATGTGTCTTTTTATTAACATTTTGTATGTGTAACCAACACACTCATTTAGAAAGGAGCAGGTTGCAAAAAAATACACACTGATACTCCTAAACTCCAATGCTAAAGAGAAACCGTGCACATAGGACCAAGTAAGGATAATGTACCACCACACATAATAGCAAAAAACTGATTTTTGTTGTAAATATCTGATATTCTGAAGTACATGCTTAACAGAAAGCCTATGCGACTATGCTAACGCAATTAAAGTGACCATATTAAGTGGTGATGATCATCACCATTTGGCTTCTGTCTGATTCCAGGAACTGTCAGTCTTGATGCACCAAACCACATTTTCTCTTTATTCCAGTCTTCGTAATTGTACAAATACAGTTCAGGATAAAAAGGCACCAGTTTTTCTATCAGATTCTGTATTAAAAGACAGACCCAGTGTTCCAGAGTGGTCCTCCACCACAGACGCACTTACTGAAAAAAAAAAAAAAAAAAAACCTCAACAAGAGTCAAAGTTTCTCTAGCACCCTCAATTGTACATACAGCCACTCAAATAAAGCTTTAAGACTCACTCACTTTGGATAGATTAACAAGAGCTGTTTATTTATTTATTTATGTTTAAAAAAAAAAAAAAAGATCTCTTAAGTACTCGTGTGCATTTTCAATTGTAAAGAATCTCTGCCAGGATAAGAATATGTTTTGCGATAAAGCACATTATTGTCATTGTGGTGAATAATCAGGAGCTCTTATTAAAGGTCTCCAAAGAGCGTCTTCTTAAACAAGTGCAACTGCCGCAGTGAAAGGAAAACTGCCGAATTCACAGTGAAATACAAAGAGGACATTAAGCACTTGGTACAAATACACAATATGAGAAAAACCTCACTGAGGTTAATCATCCAAAAACAGGTTTAAAGCATTCTTCAATCATGTTTTCTTTGTTTTTAAGCAAATAATGCTCAGTGTATGTATGAAAGAGCTAAACATGTACATCAGTCATACAGTCAATATAACAGTGCAAAGATGATTGAAAATTGAAAGTGTTTGAAAGAAACAAACTACAGTATTCAATATTCGGTAAAGCTATGGCAAATGTTTCTTTTTGTGCACTGAATCAAACTGATTATATGTTGTTGTTTTTTTCTCCTGTTATCGTACACAAATTAGTTCACAGCTAAAATACATTCTGTGCTCTTTCGCAAACAACCATACAAACAACCCGTAAAAAAAAAAAATCCAAACCCATCTCACAGTCAGTCTTATCAAATTGTTCTTATGACTACGACTACATTTTTATATAAAACCGTACCATGTAGATCAAACTTTTTAGGAAAAACGCATAGTCTCAGTGTCGCGTAAGTAAACACACAAAAATGCTACAAATATCACTTCAAAGATGCTTGAGTAAAACCCTACAAGGAGTGCATTCTACAGCAGCTAAATGATCGTGAAGAGATTAAATGATGCTGCGCAATAACTAGTCAATCTACTGTATTCTTAGCCAGTGTGACAGTGTGCAAGTCTACGATACAAAAAAGTAATTTTTTGCTTCAAAAGCGTTTCTTGAAAAAAAATTCTCCCCAAATCGCACCATTAGATTAAAAGAAAAAAAAAAAGCATTGGATAACAGCGGACAAATCCTGAGCACGCTCGCCAGATCAACCCGTTTCAGTCTCACCAGCTACAACCAGTGTCTCACCACTGTGTGGATATGTTTAAAAAGCTTTGTCTTTTACTCATTAAAAAGCTCCACACCACAAAAAGTGTAAACAGTCTTTCTCTCTTAATTTAACGTACGCCGCGTCTCTTACGTGTCACTTAAGCACCAAGCGACATTAAAGGTTTTGTTCATGAGCACAAATGAAGCGTGATAGGATAATTATCTAAATCAGAAACCACGATTGTCATGGTGTCCCAGAGCAACATGGGAGAGACGGACCTGTCCAGCTTTCCGTGGCACATGACATGTTTGTCTGTATAAACTGTGCAAACTGCATCGTTTTACGTAAAAAGGAGCAGGAGAAGAAAAAAAAAAGAGCTGGGAGCTCGCTTGTAAAAAGCATCAAGGATAAGAAAACTTTGTTACTTTGCCAACACGACTGTGAGGCAGCAACACTGGGCAAAAACAGCCTGGGCTTCAGCTGTACAGCAAAATGGGGTCCTCCAGTTCA
This sequence comes from Clarias laeviceps, assembly GCA_030014305.1. Lineage (NCBI taxonomy): Eukaryota > Metazoa > Chordata > Actinopteri > Siluriformes > Clariidae > Clarias > Clarias laeviceps. Next base: position 25,647,035 of record JAQMYJ010000002.1, on the reverse strand, counting down.
TGGAATGGCGCCGAGCCGCTCTGACTCTCGCCTGAGTCGGAGTCGTAGGACGCCTCGGGGAGCTCGATGAAACTCCGCGCCAGCTGCTCGTCCTCAGAGTCGGAGCGCGGTGGCTGGCACGAGTCCCTAAACGCATCGTCTTCGTCGAGCGTGCCGAAATCCTGTGGGATGTACAGCATCTCGGGGTAGTTGTGACTCACTAGGTCACTGCTGGTGGTGACCGAGATCTTGCGGAAGGCGAGCATGTGCATGTGGGAGAATTTGACGTATTTGTAGCGCTTGAAACCTAGCGACTCGATGGCCACGCGCCAGCTGCGCATCATGAGCGCGTGCCGACCCTGATGCGACGAGTCGGGTGTGATGATCAGGAGAAGGCCGTGCAGTGCGAGTAGCTCGTGGGCTTTCTTGCAGCAGAGCCAGCGTTGGTAAGGAGAGGGAAAGTAAGACAGCAGTAAAGAGAACACCACGACGTGAAAGAGCTGCCCGGGCAGAGTCTCGATAGGATCGCGCAGCTGGCGCAAGAACGCGTCGAGCGCGTCGCTTGCTAGCTGCAAAGGCTGTTGGAGCTGCAGGTTCAAGAAGTCACACTTGTACACGCTCTAGAATCGTAAAGAAGAGCAGAAGACACAATAATTGACTGTACAATGAAGTTATGAATTTACATAAGTCATCTAAAATAATAGGCAAGCTGGATTGATAACAGATTTAGGTGAGAGATGAAAAAATATTGGGCGTACACACCTCGACCGCAGGCACTATGTCAATTCCTACTGTGAGGAACTCATCAAACCTCAAGAAGGGATTGAAGCAACTGCCCACGTCAAGTAGATGCAGCTTGTCGTTTCGGAAGTTGAAACTAAAAATAATAATAATAATAAATTACCTAAATCAAGAAAACATGAAACCATTCTGACATTTTTCTCATGAGGCTGCATGTTTACAGGTCTAGGTCTAGTAATTTCAGCTAGCTAACTGATTACTTAAATATGAAACTCTGAAGAAAAGATTTCTTGCTGTGAACAGTTGTCGTACATTACTGTACAATGTAGGGAACACTTTGTTTTGCTTTCTTTTCCGTAAACAGCTTTATCTTGCTCAGTGCTGAAGGTGTAAAAAACAGTGCTTCGTCACTACAGCAAAGTTTGAACATTATGCTGGCACCAGTTTACTCATTTTCAGTTTTGCAACACTGCACAAAACTTTATCCCAACAGAGAAATGTAAAATTAGCTCTGCACTGTACTTAAATTTAAAAAACTTATTTTCTGCAGTGTTAAAAAAGCAAAGTAAAATCATAACTATTATATTCATAGTAATACAATATACAAAATAAAAATGCAAGATGGTTTGCATTAAACTTTTAAATATTGTATTAAAAGGTTTGTATTTAAAACCTTTAAATATTGATCGTCTTACAATGAGTTAACTTTTGCAAACATATATTTTGCTTATTTTATCCAAATTGTTCAGATCCACACCAGGTTCCTTCCCTTTTTAACAAATAGCAAAAACCTAAGAAAATGTGAACATGTTTTACTTCAACCCAGTTAACATTTTTATCTTTCACATAATTCTCTGTGAAATGGTTGAATATAATTTATACCGTGTGTGTGTAATTTCCATAAGCTTTATACTGAAATTTAAGGGATCGAGTTCATGCCTCTGTGACAGAAAAACACATGGATTAATTTTATTGATTGATAAAGCCCAAAATGTTACATATCCTGTGTCCGAAAAAGGGTTTTATAAACAATAGTCAGTAGAGATTTAATCTCTGCATGATTAGAAGCTCGAGTTATTCTTCCTGTTACAATTCTGTATTTAGAAACCTGGCTACGAAGACCTGTACTGAGAAGTGTCACAGACCTGGGCTGAGAGAAGTCTGGACTTAAAGGTGCCTGCCCAGGGGCCACTGCAGCATGTTTCACAGCCTTTGCATCCTTCTCCAGCATCTTCTTCATTCCACCATCCATAAAGTACTGCTGACAAACACTAAGAGAAGAAAAAACACATGCTCCATAATCACTCTTGCAGAAAGCTTCACCACCACCACCACCCAACATTTTTCAGCGAATGAAACCCCTATGGGTGTACACATCTTACAAGAGACAATCAGGTCTCTGTGTGGACATTTGTCCCATGTTTGAACTTGTTTAAGGGCGTTTTCACATTAGGGTGCCGGGATTATTTCCAAGAACACTTGACCGCAAAATCTGGTTCATTTTGGTCAGTGAGAACACAATCGTACCACGCTCAGGAACCGTGCCCTTGTTGAAGAGTTGGTCTCAAAAACGATACGGTGTAACGGGCAGGGATAAATCAGATAGGAAAGCCAATCATACTTAAGCATAGAAGTAGACGCTTAGACGCCACGTCATTAGTGTAGCACATACCGATCCCATCCTCTGACCTACACAGCCGTAACTGATAAAGTAGGAAGACACGTCGCTCTTGATGTTTTTTTCCAAAATATCAATACAGGTAGTCCCCGACTTCCGAACATCCAAGTTACGAATTTCTGCAGATATGAACGGATTCGTAGATGCGAACAAATCACGGAAGTAGCTCACATGTATTGTACAAAAAATAGACACTGCAGTGCACCGGATATTTACAATTATACACAATATTCTCATTGTGTAAGTTAACGTATAAAATATCTACAGAACACACAGTTAACAGTCCAATACAGTGGAAAACAGCTCTGAAAAAAAATGGTATCTGGGATTTCCCCTCACGATTTAAAGGGGCTGAAACAACACTGTTACACTGCACATTTGTGTGAGATTCATTTCCTTAGGTGCAGTGTGTTTGGAAAGGGGACAGATTTAGTCAAGTGGATTGATAAGCTGTACATTGTATATTCGTTTCAAACGCGTATAGGACTCACATTGTTGGACCTAAAAACAAAATCCGATTTGTTCATAAATCGGGGACTACCTGTAATATTAAGCACAGCGCAAAAGTTAACTTCCTTGTTCTCTTCTTCTGTTTATTGATGCATCACTAACCAAGTATACTGAATACTGCCACCTGCTGTACCACAGAGTGTAAATATGCATGCATACCCAAGAACGGAGAGCAAAACCAATGTGCACGTGGGGGAGGGGTTGAGTAATTGTTCTTGGGCACGGTACATATCAATCGTGCCTAATGTGAAAAACACCCTAAGATAACACCTGGTGGTTGTCTTACCTGCGGCACCACTCGATTCGTCCCTCTCCATCACATTTCTTGGCCCAGTGGTTATCGGCGAGACTCTTCATGGCAACAGCATATTCGTTCAGAGTCTGCTCGTCCTCACAATGCTCACGCCAGATCTTATCAAAATCGCCCACTGCAGATAAGGAGATAGGAGTGTGTGAAATACTACATGATAAGACAACAATGCAGGATCAGCACATCATTTGCTTTAAAAAAAAAAAAAAAAAAAAGTCCTGGGTAAGGATATGATGGCACCTCGTATTTTTTTTAATCCAATCTAATTTATTTACTCCAGAAGTTTTTAATCCCTTTTCTGTTCAACTGTGAGACCCTCAAAATTTCCCAATGTGCTTTCTTTCGATCTCTAGTTTCTAAATCATACTGCAACAAACTCTGTTTCTCCACAAAGGCTGTACTGAAAACCCTTTGGCAATATAATCAACATACTGTATTACATTGCAGAAATTTGAATAACACATTGCATAATGAAAATGAAATTTTCCTTTAACTTTCACTACCAACTAGGCTGTTAAAGTAGCCAATTAATCCTGTGATACCATAAAACTAAGGCATTTTTCATTAATATTTCACAATGTAACACTGTCCTCAATATGGGACATGAAATTGTTTTTGCCTAAAATGTTTTGCAAAATTAAAAATAATCCAGAAGACCAAATTAGAAATAAGTGGCTTCACATGGCACAATATTTTTGGAGGGAAGGCTAATGTTTTTGTTTATACAAGAGCAAAGCTCTTGTTGCTACAAGACCTGCACTGTACAGTATACAGTAGAAAGTCAACATGCATGAAATCACTGAACACCTCAGAGAATATGCCAGTTTCATACAATATGAACTGTGTCTGCTTACATTATAATAACAGTAATATGAATTCAATTACAATAACACAACATTAAAGCATGTAACTAGACAAAAAAAACAAAAAAAAAAACAAGCCACAACAAAATATAGCAAAGTTTTACCTACTCTTGCAGCTGCAGCGTGATTGTTCTTAAACCTGAGAAGAGCCGGTACCACACACTTTACGAACATTTAATGGATGTCACTATTGTTTACTAACAATAACTACGCAACAAAAAGATCTTAGCACAACAAACATTTACTCTCAACAATCCAAACAAAATTTTTGAGCTTTTATAAAAATTTAATAAAAAACGTGAGATACCTCATGACCGAGTGGAAAACACAGGTCTTATCTGATTTGAAGAAAATTCTATAAAAAAAATAAAATTAAAAATAAACAGGAGCAAAGGGACAAACTGTGCTTCCCTCTTCGGTTAAAATATAATTTCAGAATGCTCAGCAGACTTCATCATGCTTTCCTGATTACCCATCGTGGGTCTGAATGGACTACTGTGTGCAGAGTTAAAGAGCTCAGCTCTTAAGCAATAAGCAAGAAGATTTGGAAAAGTGCCATAACGCCATGGGCTGCTGAAATACAGGGTAGAAAAGCAAAATAAGTCAGGGAGTGGAAATTTGTTTTTTAGCAGCATTTGCATTTTTTTTTTTTTTTTTAAACAAGCACTTCCTAGTAACTGGTCAAATCAGGTTTAAGTATATGTTCAGTAAACTACTTCAAGATTTATTTATTTTTTCTATATTGTATTAAAACTGAAAACTAAACTTTTGCCTACAATATAACAATACTGAATCAGTACTGAATCAGAATGTATTTATTTATCCATTCCCTACCTGCCATATGCACTTTGTTCTATACTGAAAACTATCTGTTCATTACATGGTGCCCTTGAAATAATTCATCACTGCACCTTCATTATCATTGTCTAGTGTGCACAATTCTGCCCTACAGCTTTAAACTGCACTTTATGCACCCTGCTCTAGTACACCAATGTAACTAATTATCTTGGCTATTCAATGCTCTTTATTCCAAACATACAGCTCAATATAAATAACTTGATGTAATCTGACCAGGGGTTACAAACTTTTATTAAACCGTTTAGGGTAGCGGTTAATTCAGCATGTATCTTGGCATCACTGATCATGACAGCACAACACATGCACACATTCGAACCTTAGACTAGTCAATGTAGACAATGTAAATTATATGAGTCAATCCACCTATTGATTTGGCAAGTGAGTACAACAAGTACAGAAATTATACACAGAACCCTGTAGATGTAACAAACCAACACAACCCGCTAAAGCTGTGCGATTTAATCAACTTTTCTTAGTTGATTCAATTTATTAAATTGATGGCTCAATTCCCTATTCAGTATCGTTTTGCACAATTTTAAATTATTTAGGCTTTTTAAAGAAAACTATTTATTTACAAATATTAAATTTTCTAAAATAGATTTCCTTGAAACAGCTTTGTAATATTTCCAGCTACTGCAAATACATTTTTTTTCTTCTTTTGAATTTATGAACAAATTGTCACAATACCGCCACCTGCTGGACTATTATTAAATACTTTTACAAGTGTTTAATACTTTAACTTATTTGAGACATATCAGAAAACAAAGATCTAATCAAATCAAATCGAAAGCCTACAGGCAGGACCTACACCATGCAGCGCAGAACTGGATCTATGAGTGGAAAGAGGAGCAAATACGTGCAGGCCAAACTGGTACTAGCTACTGCTAAAAGAAAAATCCAAACCAGTCTCATGGGCCAAAATGGATGTCACGAATTCATTTCACTAGAGCCAGAGTGACCTGGCACTGACTCAGTGTGTAAGGTCACTGCACCAAAATCAGAATACTTCCATGGGTCTAGCTAATGGGTGGCCAGTGCCACCCTAGTATGAAACAAAGGCACGCCAGTTGTTGTTATTTATTATTATTATTATTATAAGCAAAAGTGTGACTTTAGTCATGCCACTTGGTCAACATATCTGGCTATTAAGCAAACAGATCACTATTTTTTTTTTAATCATTTACCAATTATATGTCGCAGAGCTTACTAAGCAAATCTCACATCTCTGACAATCCAGTTTGAATTATAAAATATATACTGTATATTACAACTCATATTACAACTATTAGTCTTTCAAAAGCTATAGATGATACAGCATTTAATAATTGATTAAATTATTTAAAATGTCTGTTAGTTTCAAACATTAGTTACTTTATTAGTTTTAGCCTAATGTTGTCTTAGAAAAGACTTTTTTGCAGTTTGCTAAACTATCCATGTTGTTAGTCTTTTAGTTGGTCTTGAGTGTTGCATCAGGTGTAAGTCTTGTGCCAAGTTGTGTGTGTATCGGGTGATCCGCTGTGGCGACCCCTCCCATTTTATCCGGGCTTGAGACCAGCACTGCATCCAGTGGCTGGGGTTTGAACACGGGCCTTCCACATGGCAGGCAAGAAACCTACCACTGAGCCACCAATACCTTTTGCTAGACTATATATAGGTGTAGCAATACACAGTCATTTTCTATGAATGTGGTTTGATATTCTGCTCCACCCTAAAGACTGCCACCCCAATACATCCATTTATACCTACCCTGGACACCCTACTACTGTAAGAGGTCTGGTCACGCCCCCTGCAGGACAGCGCTTTATATTCTGTATAACTTCCCATGATAACTAGAGAATAAAGCCTGGGGCATTACCAAACTAACTAACTAACTTACTTTATATTATATTATACTTTATTATATTATATTACCCATTCCAGGGGAAATGTCATGACTCGTTCTCTCACAGTACTGACGGATGAATCTGTTAGATTTGAGGTGAATGTGCAGTTTTGAAACTCAGCTTCAGTAGTAGTAGTAGTTATTTTATGCACTTCTTTCTGCACTAAATGTACAAATGTTTTAAATGAATTAAAAATGCGACACAGCTGTGTAACAGGTAGTAAAAACGGGAAGCAGTTCTGCTGAGCCAGTTTTATTATTAGTATGGCTGAGGTAATAAACGTAACCTTAACGTCAGACGCTAGCAATCTAGCTAACACATTTCACAAGTTTAAAAACATGACGACTCAATGGCAACACAAAGTACAAACCATAATTTTATACCATTTAACCGAATTTCTATAGTTTTCCTGATAATATTATAATAAAATAACAGTGCGACGTGCTAATTCTGCTAGTTCAACGTTAGCTTGACTGGCTAGCCGCATCACCTTCAATATATTTCCTTCGGAGTTTTCGGTGGACGCGTTTCACAACACCGGACAGCTTCTCCTGCTCGTCCCGCTCACACAGCGCGTCTGTCCGTACGCCGGGTTCGGACTCGGGCTCTTCAGAGACGCTGAACTGGTGCTCCATGTCACTGACGCCGTGGGGTCGCTGCTGCTGTTGCTGTTGCCGGTCGCGCGCCACCCGGCCCCGTGACGCACGAACCGCGCCACCTTCTCGCGCGTTCATGTCTACTGAGCGGGTGCGCGCTTTGCATTCTCCAATATTCTATGATAGCTAGCTATATGCTACCACATACGCCTCATTGTCCTAAACACTTCACTTCCTAATCATATTAAACCTCATTTTAAGCCCCTACAGCAAACTTTACAATACAATCAACCCTTCTTCATTTTAGAGTAAAATGGTGTCATTTTTGGAATTCCATCCATTCTTATAGCAGTCTCTGTAGTCCAACTAGTGACCACTGTATTCATTACCATTTTTACGACCTCCGGTCAACCTTTACACACACATTCATACACTACAGGAACGCCAATTAACCCAGTCTGCATGTATTGGACTGTCGGAGGAAACTGGAGTTGTCGGAGGAAACCCACTAAGCACAGAGAAAACATGCAAACTCCATGTACACAGACCCCAAGGCGGGAAACAAACCCTTAAACTTGGAGGTGCAAGACGTCAGTGCTATGTTTGGAATCCAAACATCATCATCGTCATCAACTATACCGATTTATCCTGTATATAGGGTCACGGCAGGGGGGGTCCTGAAGCCCATGGCAGGAGACTCGCTGAATGAGGTGCCAATTCCTTACAGTGTGTACATTCACACACTGCAGGCAATTTGGGTACACCAATTAGCCTAATCTGCATGTCTTTGGACTGTGGGAGGAAACCGGAGTACCCGGAGGAAACCCACCAAGCACGGGGAGAACATTCAAACTCCATACACACAGACTCTAAGGCAGGAACAAGGTGACAGTGCTATGTTTGGACTGCAGACAGTGTTAATCTAAACCTCTCTGCTGCAGTTGTGCTCAAGGTCAGAAATTGTCCATTTGGGCACCATTAGCTGTCTTCATCCAGGTTCATTCTGTGATTTCAGTTTGAGTTGTATCTTTTTTTACTTCTGTGAATGTGGACTTTTTTAAAACTACATATTTTTATTAAGTGTTACCGTTTTTCACTTTATGTTTATTAAGTTCAAATCACATGTGTATACTAGCCCACAGATACACTTTTGCACTAGCATGACAAAATCCCTCTCTACGTTTTAATAAACGGTCAGCATCGGGAGAAGTTTTGTGCTGCACTATTACGGGAGAGCTTATTATTAACTTGGATGCTGCAGGATCAAGAGTCATCCTCAGTAGGTTTAAAAACACTCCCAGGAACACTGGAAAATATTTTCAGCAACATACACTGGCTGGCCAAGAAAAAAAGTTGCTCTTTTTTTCATTGGAACTCCTTTAGCTTTGATTACGGCTTGTAAGTTGAGTTGTTTTCACAACCTAATGCAACATTACAACATTTTTTCCATCCAGATTTTTACTCATTTTAGCTGATATATATATATATATATATATATACAGTGGGGGAAATAAGTATTTGATCCCCTACAGATTTTCAAAGTTTGCCCACTTACAAAGAAATGAAGGGTCTA
>JAQMYJ010000002.1:25618870-25637944 GCA_030014305.1 Clarias laeviceps | reverse complement strand
GAATAGTGGATCAAAATGCATCCCAAGATGTGTGCAAATCTGGTAAACAACTACAAGAAACATCTTCCCACTGTGCTTTCCAGCAAGGGTTTCTTTACCAAGTACTAAGTCATGTTTTGCTTGGGGATCATATACTTATTTCCCTCATTGAAATGCAACTTAATTCATAACATTTGTATCATGTGCTTTTGATTTTTGGTTGATATTCTGTCTCAATCCTTTACCATAAACCTATGATAAAAAATTATAGACTTTTCATTTCTTTGTAAGTGGGCAAACTTAGAAAATCTGTAGGGGATCAAATACTTATTACCCCCACTGTATATATGAGTTGAACCACTCTGTAAAGACTCCTCCAGCACATTGAAAAACCTTTCTATAGTGTTAAGTAAAATGTTTTTGGTTGCCAATTCATGTGTGATTCCTCATGCTCCAAGAGTCACTCACAGATTGAGCCAGATGAATCTCAGCAGTATTGTCCTGTAATATCAGGCATCAGGGAAGAAAAACTCCATTGATGTGATACACTGTTCATTCAGTACATTCACGTCATCAGCTAACATTATATTGCAACATGCTGAGTCTAGACCTGTCCTACGGAAGCAACCCCAGATCATAACACTGCTTCCAGAGGCTTGTATAGTGGGAACTATGCATGATGGGTGTGCTACCCTTCGTACCCTGGCGCTCCCATCGCTCTGGAATAAAGTAAATCTGATTAGTCTCACAAATAAGTAATTTTATCCTTTTTTTACCCTGCAATTTATCAAGCATTTAAGTGGTCTCCGATCACAGTCATTTATTATTTGTTTTCCGATCAAATTTCTTCTGCAGAGTTGATGACTCAGAGTTGATGAATAATATCCTTCCAGGTTTTAATACTGTGTTCGACATTTCTTAACCCAATTCCAGTAATTTCAGTAAATTTTCTTTCCTAGATGCAGGCCAATAATTTAACCCTTTTGATACACAGTAAAATAATTTTTTTGTGACTACAGAATACATCTACTGACATGGTTATTAAAGAAATAAAACCTACTCAGTGCATCAGTCAGGGTTAAAAATGTTGCCAGCTAAAACCTATTAATCACTGCAGTAATTTTGCAATCAAAGCTACCAGTGTTTTTTTTTTAAACTATATATCTTGAATTTATCAATCAGATATTCACGTATTATCTTAAATACATCAGTGTTTATGCTGAAACATTCATACGAAATCACTATGTTTATTAAAACTGCTCTGAGATCAGCTCTAAGAATCATATACTGTAACATAAATGTCAGCACAGATGGCACACATAAACATCTAGCCAACATGCACAAATTACACTTCAATGACAATGCATGCCATGCAGCCCATTTTATTTAACTGAGCATAACATAAGAATAACACAAGCATATCATGAACATAACATAAGCATGACATAAGCATAATGTTGATTTGCATCATTGTTTATGAATGTTAACAATGATCAACAATATTACCATCAGTAATATTTTTGTTACATCACAGTGCCATTAAATTCTCAAATCTGGCTGTCGATTAATCTTCTGTACTAGCAGTTTTGACAATAGCGCCAAGTATATCTCAGGTTTATATTACAGCACATGTAATACAGCATCATTTCTAAAGTAACAACTCATCCACAGGCACTTTTAGGGAAGATTCACAACATAGTCTATGATTACTAATAAATATATTTCAAAATGGTCATTTAACAAGAAACGCACCGTATGTAATCGACATGGTGATGCATTTCCATGTGGAAGGAGTCTCCAGTGTTAGTGTTTTCTGAAGGTCACTTAGGTTTCCACCAAGACAGAGTCCACAGGACAAAGAAATTTTGAGAAACTTTACAGTTTCTCTGCTACATGACTGCATTAGCTTTGTTTTTGACAAGAAAAATCAAGATATGTGTTCAGTTTCTCACTGTATTTAGTTTTGTATTTCCAACCAAACATGGATGAAAGGTGTCTAAAGGGAACTTGACCTGAGGAGTGCTATCTTACAACATAAATGGGTTTCATTTATATATAATATTTAAAGATGGCTGAAAGTAACACTATCAAAAACATAGTTCCCATTTAGCACACAAGCTGCATATACAAATCTGTTTAGCATTCTCATGTTGTACTGAACGAGACCTTTGAGTCAATATACGCTAACAAACAAATACAACTAAAATACAGTACAGATAATGGCCCATAATTAGGAAATTCAATTTGCAAGCCGATAAAAGTCTTGCTGGGTCAAGTACCCTTTAAAGGCTCACTCTGTACTTGAAAGTAGAGCCAATAGAGGGCAAGAAGGTAGAGCCCAAAGCATGCAACAAAGTCCCAAATATATGCAGTAATTAAAAAAACAACAAACAATAGGGTGTACACAATAATTCTTTGCATATTATCAGAGGAGAAGAACTTTTTCCACCATAACAAATTCGGTTCACTGAACCCCTCCCCTTCATCCGATTGAGCTAGAGGGTCTCTCTCAATATCCATCATTTCCTCAATTGTGACGTCCTCATCCACATATTCTGAAATTGAAGGCATGGGAGATGGTATTGTCAATGTTCTGCTTATGGAGTGTCTTTTTCCCATATATATTCCATCTTTAAGTCCTAACTGCTGTGTGTTCTTCAGTCTGAGGACACACAGCTCCATTTCATCATCGCTTACAGATTCTGTCGAGGTGTTGTCATCCATGTTCTCAGTCTGCTTTTCTAGTAAAGTGTCAACTTCACAAAGACCAACTTCTGCCACATGCTTTCTGTCTATTTGGCAGCTCATGTCTTTCCCTCCATCAGCAAATTTCAAGCTGTTTTCTGCCTCATTATCTTCATCACTGAATGCTTTGTCACTATTTGGTGTCAGAGCTTCCTGAGATGAATTGGTTCCACTGAAAATTTCTTCTCCACCAATGAAGTGGCTTTCGCCTACTGGTTGCTCAGATGTCTGTTCCAAACCTGAGTTTTGCTGTTCCTGTCCATCATGTAGATGAACATCTCTAATAAAAGAGTTTATATTAGGGATGCTTTGTATCTCAGCCACCGATGTGACTCTACTGACCGTCTCCCGCTTCTCCGTTTCTGCTTCAAGATCTTGTTCATCCTCCCATTCCCTTTTCGGCTCTCCATCTTTTTTCTTTTTATTCTTCTTTTCCTCTTCTTTTTTATCCTCTGCGTAGTCTGACTCACAATTACATTTGTCATTGTAACTTAATTCTACTTTTTCATCATTTTCTTGTTCTTCTTTTTCTATGTGATCTGCTTGTTTGTCTTCTTGCTGTTCTTCTTTCTCCTCTAATTGTTGCTTTACTTCTCTTATATCTTTTACTTCCTCTGATTGCTTTTCTGTCATATCTGTAAATTGCTGTTCTTCATTTGTAGCAGGATTGTTTACTTGGACATTTTCTTGAACCTCTTTTTCTTCTTCTTCTTTTTGTGAGACAGTTTCAGGATTGTCAGGATTGATACTTATATTAAACATAGCCATATCTTTATCTAAAAGTTCATCAAAATCAAAAGCACAATTTAAACATAAAATATCATGTTCTTTATTTTTATTGATTTGGCTGGCATCTATACGGTTTGGTGAGATCCCATCTACAGCTACATCTTCTGAGCCGATTTCTGTCTGAATAGTTTCAGTGTCTTTTCCCATTTTTTCCCTCTCACCACCATCATGTCCGTCACTTGGATTTGATTCTGTTTCAAATCCAACATGATGAGAACTAGGACTGTTTATCAGATTTGCGTTCTTCATAGTTTGGAATTCGGGAACCGTCGTCCCTATGTTTTTACTAAAGAAAATGGTGGCTTCAGTTTGGGGTCTGATGCTCACTTGTGTCAGATCCTGAGAGGGAGACGAAGCGCCACTTTGGATAATTTTAGGTGTGACATTTGATAAAATGTCAGAATGGAACAGAGCAGAGTCAGGCATGGGAGGGCGGCTTTCCTCCAGGCACTTGATATGAATATTCAAGGTTTGCTCTGATGTTTGGTCTTCCTGGTTCTGCATTTTACTAATTTGAGTTTCAAAAGATCTCTGGGTGACTGATCTGCTCTCAGAGTGTGTATTGTCAATAATTATAGCTGATAAGGGCTTGGCAGGTATTGGGCCTTCTTCTGACTGTGTGGGTAAAATTGTACTGTCTTTACATATCAACTCCTGATGTAAGGTGCTTAATGAATCTTCACTACAGGGAGGTTTGTTTTCTTGTGAATATTCTGAATCGTCCGAACATTCGTTTTTTACAAAAATCATTTCTGTCTGATCAATTGTAGATTCTTCTCCGGAAACTGAGGGCAGGTGTTCTAATGAATGTTGTTTCTCTATAGGTTGTGCTATTTTTGATCCTGAACTGTCATCATCCACCAGATGGTCATTGATATCTGGTAAAGCGCTGTCCTGAAAATCAATCTCTGCACCAAGTTTTGTTTTTACACTGGGAAAAGATAAATCATTTTCAGTAGTGCACCTTGTGTTATTTAAGGATTCTGGACAGTCCTCATGATAATCAGGACAATTGTTCACATGTGTTTCTGATTTAACTGGTATTTCTGGATTTGACCTTGTCTCTACACTTGCGTACGTGACTGCTCTCAGACTCCCATGGTCTAGGTTCCCAACTGACTTGTCAGCTTTGGATGTGCTATTCTTAACCCCTCTTCTGTCGTTTTCCATTCTTTCAAAGACTTGATGGTAAAGTGGAGCCACTATTGTCTCAAACGTGGATTGATGACCGAACGATTCCAAGCCTTGGTTATTCTTCAAAAGTGTGTTGTCCACATGATTTGTTTTGACTACACTGCTGTTTATGTCTGAAGTGCAACCCATCCTTTCCTTAGCACATTTTTCAAAGCATTCCCATGCCTTTTCAACACTCTTATCATTAGACTTGTCTGAAGTTTGGTACTTAAGTAAAACACTTTGGCTGGCATCTGTCTTTTTATCTTGGCTGCTCTCTAACAGCTGTGAGTCTAACTCAGAATTCTGAGTGTTTACGGAGTCCAAGGGGGGTCGCCCTGTGTGGGATTTGGAAACGATTAGTTCAGGGTTTGTTACTGGAATTTTGTCCTTTTCCTGTGTTTGAGTTTGTGTAGCATGAAGCTGGTTTCTGTGAACATCCATGGAACCTACAGTAGAGTTGTGTTCTTCAGTTGTTCTAGGCTCAGCCGGCAAAGAGGTGACATTAGTTTGTGGCGTTGACAGGTTTAAAGGTGCCTCATCTATTGCTGGAACAGAGATATCCACTTCATCAGCGTCTTTGCCAGTTTGTTGGAATTCATTGTCATCTCTTTGGGCAAAGTGCTGCTGTACTTTTCCGGCTTTTCTTTTGCTTCTCTTGTTACAGAGTGTGCTGTTTTCCTCCTGCCAATGTAGAAAGGATATTAGATTTTAAAAACAGCTTTGAAGTCATTCTAAAGCAGGGGTCACCAGAGAGCAAACTGGATGCAAACCCAGCCAACTGTACTGAACTGAGCTATATTATACTGAACATCAGATTACTTTCAGAAAGAGAATGTTTCAGCTCTGCTGTGACCACTATGGCGAGGCTTTTTCTGCCAAGTGTAATATCACTCTACATTAACTCTGCAACATGACTATACATGCGTTTATGTACATACAGTTAAATCTGTTAAGATATCATAAATCTATTTGAATGTACAGTTTTTTTTCCCATTATCCTTCTGACTGCATCAATATGATGAGGTACATTCATTGTTAATCATTCAATTTATAAAATATTAATATTGTTAATATTTCAATGTATGTTGATAATATTGTTGTTAATAATATTGTTAATATTTCAATTATTAATATCTCACTGATGCACCATTATGTACACTTGTTCAAAGCATCCACTTGTACATACACAGATCAATCATAACATTAAAGCCATTTAAAGATTAAAACCACCTAGGTTTTGGATTCCCATTGTGCTGCCCAGGCAGCTCTGGCCGCTCAGGGCATGGCTCCAAAGGATTTCTGGGACTGTGCTATGGTGTCTGGTACCAGGAAGTTAGCAGCACCAGGTACCAAGAAGTTGGATCGGGCTCGTTCGTCTGGTACATTCCATGGGTGCTCGATCAGATAGGGATCTGCAGAATTTGGAGGTCGGTTTGGCGCCTTTGGACTCTTTGCCTGATGGGTGTTCTGGCATCTTTCTTTCATGCCCAGCATTGGCTTATTCATCAGTTTGTGCTGCATTGGTTTTTCTGTGGGATCGGGTTGAGTGGGCTGGCCCTTGGTCCCCGTGGGCGTAGATGGGCCTTGGGTGCCCATGGTCCTGTCACCAGTTTACTGCTATATAATTGATAATCAATGTTATTCAATTCACTTTAGCACTGTAATATTCTTCCAGACCATTCCATATTGTTCATATCTTTTTATTTTTTCATTAGGGATTAGTAAAGTACTCTATCTATCTATCTATCTATCTATCTATCTATCTAATATTAGAAAAATGTTCCATAATGTTCACTTAATAAACATAAAATAAGAACAACAAAACCCTGCCTTCATTTAGAAACTGGACATTTCTCGAGTTCAGCCGTGCTAGAGGATTATGTGGCAGAACATGTATGTAATTATTTAGCTGATGGAAGCTCATTGTAGCAGAGGAAAGTATGAGGTCTGGAGACATTAGGTCATTAAGTTAAGAGTTCCTTTTAAAGAAATAAATAAATAATTTTATTTAGCCTGTATGGTCTGATTAACAAAGTGATTAAATGTTTTTTTCCCAATACACTTTAAACAAAAAATGTATTGCACAATAAAGTGTCTATTCTCCCTGTGTCACATTTATAAGCGTCCATCATGTTAATCTGAAACAGATGTCCTCAGAAGTCCAGTATGGAGAGCAGTGTGACTTTAGTTGTATCTGTGGTTCTCATGTGTCTCTCTAGGCCCACGGTACAGTTAATGCTTGCGAAGGCTTAACCTCAGCAGTCACATGATATTCTCTCGGAAAAAGGTCAGCCCATGTGACTGTGTGACAACACTCCAGTTTCTCATGGACTAGCTTTTATAAAAGCCTGTTAGATGTACTGTTTATTTTTGGTGCTTAATGTACTGTACACAAATGGTTTTCAATGACTGTTGCTTTATGAAGGTGTTATTAAAAAGAGCTAAGAAGCGCTTATGGATCTAATATTTGTTAATAGCCATAGAACACAATGGCATGCTGAGACCAGTTGTATTAATATACAGTGTATATATACATACAAGGGTAAATATATCTGAACATACCTTCAGTTTTATGTATTCCTCCTGTATTTCTTCTTCTTTGACAGCCACAGGTTCAGTAAGGGCAAGTATTCCACAATTAAGGATTATTTCTAATAATAATCAGAATAGGAGATATAACACCATAATGTAGTATCTGCATCAAACAATGTAAATGTCCAGAACACATTTGAAGGGAAATATTACCTGGAACTTCCTCTGTATTTGAGGTAGTGCTGGTTATAGAGGAATGCCTGAAAAATAAATAAGTACAGAATAATTTTGATAAAGTCACACAGCAGATTAGTAAAGTAGTACATATTACTATTAATAATAATGTTCTGGGATTAAACTTACTAAAAGCATGCTTACAATACATCACAGCAAATCCATATTCATATTGAATCCTATAACTTTATTACACAGTCTTGTATGTATGGCATTAATTGTAAAGTGTTGTAACTAGATTTCTGACCTGCTCACCTGCTTGTTTTCAGACAGCTTTTTGGTTTAAGTTTGTCATTTTCGTCTTGCTCTTTGGCTTTTTCATGACAAAACAAAACAAAGTTCTGCCCATGGTTGTTAGTCCAGAAGACTCCAGAAGGTGTTTCATATCGAATGCAAAAGTCCACTCTGGCTCCTTGCTTCCCAAAAGGAGGCACCAGAGTTAGCTTGAAAGAGAAACAGTCCGTAACCCCGTCGCTTGACTCAGGCACGTACTTTGCCAGCAGGTCAAAATGGCTGCTCCAACAATCCAAAGAAGTACGGATGTAGACCAACTTATTAAAACACAAGTTCATAACACGAACTGTCCCTTTCAATGTGGTTGTGCCAGGGAGAAGCTCCAGACTCTCCAGAACCACCTTCTGCTCGTTGACCCTATAGATCAGTTCCTCCAGTGTCAGTGGAAGAGCAAAGAGAAGTTTCAAAAAGTACTCCTTCCCAACCTTAAGGTCAATGTCCAATGGGTCTATCAGATCACACATGGACCAGGTATCAAACTTCTTTACAGAGACCAAATTTAAGCCAAAAGCATCTGCAAAAGACACTCTCCGGGAGCTGGAAGGTGGAGGCTGGGAATCGCCATCATCATCGGAAGAGAACGATGAGCTTCGGCTCCTTGGAATGGGTGATGATTTGGGTTTGATGCCCCCAGTGCCCAGTTCTTCATCGTCGCTATCCCAGGGGCAAGGCTCTGGCAGGGCCAGCAAGTTGGAGCTGCCTATGTTGAGCCCCTGCAGCTCTCCCACCACTGGCTCCATCAGACTATATGGACCGTCTGTGGCAGAATGAGAGTTCCTTAACATGCTGCCAACAGCTGATAAGCAACATGCTGGGACCGACCAGATGGACTCAAGTTACTTTGACATTGCAGCATGAAGCCAATACTATAAATAGAGCTTAAAAAGGACCTCAGCTATGCAGCTAAGGCTCAGGGGGAATGTTGTGAATACAACCTCCCAAATATATTGTTGACAGAGACACCACCGCTGGCATTTTTTTTGAAAGGCTCTGTTTCTAATTATAATGATCCTGATGCTTTTTCATATGCCTTGTTCAGAGTAAATTGTTTTTCTTTATTTAGTGAATTTGTCCATTTTCAGCAGTAGGAAAAGTAACAAAGCTATTTTTTTTTTTTTTTTAACAAATTCTTTACTCAAGTGAAGTGGAAATGTATAGGTAAGGCTAGTTGAGTGGAAATTCAGTATTAACCAGAGTGCTAGAAAAAAAAATATATATGTAATGCATAAAGTTGAGGCTGGAAGCAAGTGCAGACAGTTGTTTACTGAAGTGGAGTTGAAACACGGGTAGGATTAAACGCCTTGCTCAAGAGCTCAACAGTGGAAGCCTAGAAGTGCTGGGGCTTGAACCCCCAACCTTCCGATCAGTAGCCCAGTAACCCACAGCCTTAACCGATTAACACCCACTGCCCTAAAGAAAACAAACCCAAGATACAAACAGGAACATGAAAACTACAACAATGGCTAGGAACTATAGGCTAATGCTAATGCTAATGCGACCACTAACAACAACTACAGTAAAAAACAACAAGGTAACATTAACTCAGAAACTAACAGGAAAAAGAACAACAGACAAAAGACAAGTTAAAACAAGGACTTTAAATATAGACAAACTGATGAGAACAGAACAAGTTGCAGGTGAAGACAATTAGGACAATGTGGCTGAAGTGCATGCTGGGAAAAGCCAAATGTCAATACAGGAGTCTGACAGAACACAAAAGTCAACAACACAAAACCCTGTCATGAATACAAAAGGATTTTGACAAATTTAGGCTACTGTCAAAAGTTTCCTACTTAAATAAATGCATTCATATGAAAAAAGTAAAATTGTTTACCTAATGAAATTAAGGATAACGTCACATCTTTATAATTATCGCACAATGTGAGCTTTGTGAATTTTGCCTAATATTGACAAATATTGCCACTGTTTACTATTAGCTAGACTTGCTACAGCTGAATTTAGATAGTCTAGTAATCCATTAGTTAGACAGGTGACTGGTGTGCTTATCCTGGAGTTCACACTGTTGTCTTGGTGGCTTTGTTAGCATAAATAGTTTAGCAGAAGATCTGCAATGCGGTTCAAGAATTGGATAATTCACAATGGTTATTTCTACACTGATTATCTTAATAAGGTGCAAATCAATGTAATTTTTAATATACACACACTACAGTATGACTAAAAAACGATTTTTTAATTTAGCATCGAAGTACATCTACCCAAGTACATTCCATTCCTGCCACTGACGCTTATGTTGTTTTCTTGTTGTCACAGACGATGGTTTAAAACCTCATTTAGGTTTTTTTTTTTTTAACTAGTCGTTTGGAGTAGTTTACATAATGTTATTTTATTCCCTATACAATTTACAATACATAATGTTATTTTATTCCCTATACAACGTTAGCCGTGGTCAGTACTTGGACTGAAATGAATCTGATGTTACACAGGGGTTTCATCACCTTCTGACAGTGTATAAAAATATTCAGTCTCGAAGGCCTAGTCACTGCCCATTTATAGAAACACAGAGATTGTCCAGGTCATGTACAGTACTTTAGTGGCAATCTACAGACAGGACTAGATCAATAACCTATTAAACCAGAACACATAATGTGTAACTAATAGGATTTTAAGCTTTATTAACTTACAACAAAAATAAAGAAAATTGCAATATAGCTGTCTGGTTTGATAATTCCACTATAACTGAGTAATATAATAATTAACAGGGCGGTGGTGGCACAGGTGGTTGAGGCTCTGGATTGCTGATCGGAGGGTCAGGAGTTCAAGCCCTGCCACCAACAGGTCGCCATTTTTGGGTCCTTGGGAAAGATCTTTAACCCTATGCCGATACAACCGAGCCACTCCTTGCAGTGCTGGTCACAAGCCCAGCTAGAAAGTGGGAGGGTTGCACAAGGAAGGCAGCCAGAGTAAATCTTCTGCCAGATTTTATAGATTAAATGATCTGATGTGGTGACACCCTATAGGATAAAAGGGACGAAAAAGTGCCCACCCAATAAATAAATAAATAAATAAATAACAGAACTATTTGAACTATATTACTTGTAATTTAAGGCTGAAGAAATTAACCACTTTTCAACACAGGGGCTTGAACGTTTCATCTCATCTTCACATTTCTCGTGGTATGACGTATAAAATAACATTACATAGCAGATAAAACCTTTAAGGCAAAGCACTTCTTTGAGAATAGGTGGAAAAGATGAAAGACAAGATGGTGTAAGAGACAGAAACACTGGTTAATGATGGTGGGAAAAAAACATCAGTATGGAACATGGAACAGAGGATCAAAACCTGACAAAAATGGATTCATTAAACTAGCCTTTCGCTCTGTATCACTTGTGTACGTGTAACATTTTCACACAGCCATTTGCCCACAGAGTGTGGTACAGTATGTTTGGTGATGTGTAAAGCTGTTTTCTAGCTTAGAAAGTTTTCTGGTACCTTTTGAAAAATTGAATGCTACATGACATGATTTGCGCAAAAGTTATTTCCTGTTTTAAGTCTCATGATGGCAGGGAAAGGGGTAGAATCATATATCATATAGTGCTGAAGTTTTGTAATTAGCTCACCTTTGTGGTGTAATTGTTTTTGCACAGAGAGAATTGTGGGAAAAAAAATTGTCCCAACTAATACGGCTAAAAATATGTGAACAGCTCATTGTGTGGAGATATTTCTGCACAGCAATGTGTCACAACTCCAAAAAGTGCTGTTTTTCTCCATTTTTTTTAATACCGAAGAATAACAAACACATAAAAGGAAAAGAAAAATAGTACTGGACACTTTGCAAAACATTTTGTGTGTGTAAAAGTGATGAGTGGAATTGATCTGCTGGTCAGAAGGAATTCTTGTGCACGAAAGCAAACTTGTAATTATGATACAGTGTTGGAAACAAAAACAATACGCTCTTGTCAGCCATAATGAATGAGGTTTTATATGAGACCCAGTTGCATTTAATAAAACATACATATAGCTTAAACATTTAAGGACATTTTAATCATATGCACAGCTGATAAGAACAGATTTAAATATGTTCAGAATGTAAATCAGATCGGTTCCGGTTTAAAGTGAGATTGGGCTCCAGTTTGGACTACTTGTGGTGTGCGCTGACCAACTCTACAGCTTAATACCTGCAAAAAAAAATTCACATCAGTGAATGATAACAGAAATGCAAGATACAGTACAGATACAGACTTGAGCCACCCATCATTTATTCATATTGTGATTGAAGTCTTCATCAATATCTCTCCCAGCTTCCTGAAGGACTTTTTGGCTCTCATTTTCAGTTCACTCCCTGTACCTAAATTGCAGATGAATGTTTTTTGTGTATTAACCCACACAGTGACCTATGAATCATTCTAGCACAAAAACATTTAACAATGCATGAACCAGTGAGAACCAGGCGCAGATGACGACAGATGATCAGGCCGATGATTAGTATACTAATGATGCTGAGTGCTGAGTGGTTGGAACAGACGAGAGGGGAAATGAGGTCTCTGCTGTGGTTTATGTCTTTAGGCATTTTGCATCCTGTCACAGTAAAACATTTGTTTCCATTTCTTTAATTTAATTTACATCATGTCATTTAATTTATTATGATGAAATAAGAGGTTTCCTCCGGGTACTCCGGTTTCCTCCCACAGTCCAAAGATATGCAGGTTAGACTAATTGGCGTTCCCAAATTGCTCGTAGTGTGTGAATGAGGGTGTGAGTGGGTGTATGTGTGTGTGTGCCCTGCGATGGATTGGCACCCTGTCCATGGTGTACCCCGCCTCGTGCCCTAAGCCTCCTGGGATAGGCTCCAGGTCCCAGTGACCCTGAATACAGGATAAAGCGGTATAGACGATGAGTGAGTGAGTGATGAAGAAATAAGGGTGGGCTTAAGACTTTTGCACAGTACTGTACACTGTACACTGTGTATGTGATGGGGATTGTGTTCCTGTTGTAGATATTTTATATGATCTAACACAGTGGTGACAAAAACATTTGCGGGTAATATTAGGCCTGTTGATTCTAAAATATAAAAGTAGACAAAAAATCTATTATTTAAATAAATTACCATTTTATTTCATTATTATTCCTACCTGTAATAGTTTGGCTTAAAGGGCCCGTTCTTGTTCACCCCTACGTACTTGGCCTGCTCATCTGTGAGCTCAGTTAGGTGTGTAGCAAAGTTCTGGAGATGCAGCAGTGCTGTATACTCATCTGGAAGTGCAGCGCATATGACTGAGATATTTTGCTTTTTAAAAAACATAAGAAAGGATAAGACTATTAATTGTACGTCTTACCCATTTTCTTAGGAAACGAGTAAATATCTCGTTTGTAATGTTCATCAGGTGCATTAAACAGCTCGATCAATGCCAAAACCTAAAGGGAAGCAGAGATTTGATGATTGTTTTTTTTTTTCACTCAATTTCGCTCAATTCTTATATAATTCCTTCGATATAAGGATCATGACACTTAAGGAACAATATTCTTAACCTGCGCACACACCTGAGTTATTTCTGTAATGGACAAGACAAAAACAGGCACAGCAGAGGAGCTCAGGTTAACCGGCCGACCCTTGAATCAGATACATTATACAAACATACTGTATATAGTCACACCAGCAATCATTATCTATAAAAGCAGAGGTTTATTAGTAGTCATACTGTTTATTTGTTGACAGAGTATTCTCACCTCTGCCAGTAGCACTATGGTTTTGCCGTCTGGCCAAACGATGTGATCCACATGTGTTCTTACATGATGCCAAGTCAGCTCTGGTGTCATCAGACTGGCCTGAGAACAGAGCTCATATTCAGGCAATCAAGCAGCTCAACTAACATAAGAAGCAGGACCCAATTTGGCACTGATATTACAGTTCTGGATTCAAGGCTCAAAACAAACAAAAATCACTTTTTTTTTCACCAAAATTTAGTTTTTCTGCCCAGAATGTAAATTCATATTTTACTGTAAAATGGTATCTATTATGGAAACATTTCACATGTTTAAAAAACTACACGCTCCTGTATAAAAAGTCTCAAAATGAATTTATAAAATATATTGTTCAAGAACATTTTGATTGTAATCGCTTAAAATTGTGCCTTCCTCATCAAAAAAAAAGGTTCTCTTTGTTTTCTACTCAATTTTTGCTTCTTTGCTTTATCATGTTAAAGTTGGGAAAATATCTGATATCATTTACAAAGGGTGATCAAGTCAAACCAGGACTTTTGATAGTCCAATATAATAAAAACTGTACAGTACGCCAGAGCCAGGAACGGGCTGCCTGCTTCTCGTCTGAACCACTGGCCTCCCAGGAACTCCTTCAATGGCCCAAACATGTGGAAATGTCCTGGAGCGAGGTCAGGAATGTAAGGGGAATCTGGCTATAACTCCCAGCTGAGTTCCTGTAATGTTCAAGTGGTCTTGGTGAACGATTGCGTGTACAGTTCCCACAGACAGCTGCGTCTTTCCTGCAAGTTGGTGATAAGTTATCCATGGATTTTCAATGAGCAGGCGTTCCACTCGCTGAAAAATGGTAATGTCCAGGGCTGTGCAATCCACATATTTAAAGTGTCTTTTCAAATGTGCATCTGTGCTTGAAGTCTTCTGTAAATGTTGATTCATTCATAAGAAATGTCATCACAAGTCCTGGTTTGACTTGAATACCCCTCGTACCCGATCGTGTGTGTGTGTTGTTGTTTTTTTTTTTTCAGCACAAAAACCTCCCAGTTTAACAAGGGTGTGTAAACTTTTAATTTCCACAGACCAAGATCAAATTGTGTAACCAACTGATTTAAGAAATGCAGAAGTTAATTCAATCAGTGTTCTTAAAGTGTTCCTGAAACATTTCTAGCTTTGTATGTGTCACGTCCTCATACAGTGTAAATGTATAAAAAAGGTGAAAAACCTCACCAGGTCATCAGAGATATATTAAGATCAGAAAAGGTCAAATCTGGTTCCATGCTAGGACATGCAGGTCAGAGTTTGGTATTGCAACTATTTCTCACTGAGCTCGGACACACAAGTACATCCCGAAGTGCGGAAACTCTGTGGTCTTACCACGTCAATCTCTGTGTTGGAGTGGCCCATGTTGCAGACAATACAGCCTTTCTTCATCTGATCCATGTGCTCTCGTGTTACAACATTTTTATTTCCTGTCATCACAAACATCACAATTCAGCTGGTGCTCGGACAATATATTAGAAAAGGTACAACTGAAAGAACCACTAGGTATTCACTTTTTTAAAAAGTACGATTGTCAATTTTTTCAAATTACAGAATTTTACCAGTGCAGGTTATAACAATGTCCACCACTTTTATGACCTCATCCAGTCTGACCACTTGAAAACCATCCATGCTATGTAAGAAAAAAAGGTAGGATTATTATTATATATTTATAAATTCTGTTCTATAATTCTATAATTATTTTATAATATGTACTATTTTATATTAGGGATGTTCGAGTCAAACAAGGACTTTTGATGGTTGAACACAGGCATAGCGGTAAAAACGCCATTTATTTCTCTATATAATCCCCTGCTACACTATTGCACTTAACCCAGCGTTTCACTTTTACTTGGATGCCATCAAGGTAGAAAGTTTTCTCAGTACGCTGAAAGCATGATCCGACTGCCTGCTTGCGTCATGTCTGAAACGCTGGCCTCCCAGGAACTCCCTTAATGGCCCAAACATGTGGAAATGACTTGGAGCAATGACTCCCAGCCGAGTTCCTGTAATGTGCAAGTGGTGTTGGTGAATGATTGTGTGTACAGTTCCCACTGACAGATATGTCTCTTCTTCAAGTTGGTGTGAAGTTATCCGTTGATTTTCCAGAATAATGCATTCTACTCACTAAATGTTCACGGGAATGACTTCGGGGGTATTTCAGGATCGTCATTCATGGACATACAGCCTTCCTTTAAATGTTTGTACCATTCAAATTTAAAAGAGTCTCACCATTGTACTGTGCTTGAAGTCTTCTGTAAATGTCAATGGGTTTTTACGCCTTTATTCACAAGAAATTTCATCACAGGTCCCAGTTTTGACCCTAATGCCCCTCATACAATACTAATAAATAATATGTACAATCAACTCCAGAATAATTGGTTCCCCTCGTATATATATATATATATATATTACCAGGCTTGTAGTGCACAAATAGGGTCGATCTCTGTCACATATACTACTGCTTTCATCCCTTTCAGAGCCGTACAGCAGCCTTTTCCTACCTACAAATACGCACCCATTCAACACACAAACACACACACACATGGATTTGAGTATATAAAAAGAAATGCTCATATTTAATTAAGGATGTGTAATATATCAATGCTGTGGATACTTTACATCTCCATATCCACAGATGACTACTCGCTTTCCACCTACAGTAAGAGCAGTGGTCTTCTTTAAACTGTGCAGAAATGTGCAAAAAATATGTGATCTGTTAAAATGTTATACATATATGATTTGTGTGAATCATAAATAGGGACAATTTGAGCCATTATGCTCTGCATCCTTTTGCCCTACTTTCTTACAGTAAGATTCAACCTAATAATAGAATCTACTGTATACAGAGCAGGAACTCATCAGACCTCACAAAGGTTAACACCCGAATCTTACCCATGCAGTAGTGATTCCTTGCAGCAATAGAATTTGTCAAACTTTTGCTTTATCACTGAGTCATTGGTGTGTATTGCAGGGCAACAAGGCTTCCCGGTCTTATACATTTTATTTAATCTGAAGGAAAAAAAAACATGGCTTGAGAACCAAATTACAGCAAAGATCACTGAAATACACATGTGTGTGGAAAATACTGTACCTGCGAACACCAGAAACACTTTCTTCAACAATCCCCTTCATGCCCTGGAAGAGCTGCGGGTATTTCTTATAGATCCAGTAGGTCATGTCTCCTCCATCATCAAGAATCTTTAAAAATATATATATTATTATAATAACAAGCTTTCCTGGAAGCAACTTGCAAAATCCAACCACAGTCAAGGAATAATACTGATGTACAACATTTTGCATTTAAGTACCTTTTATTAGTAGTAGTAATTCATTAGTAAATTTCTTATATGGTGTGTGTGTGTGTGTGTTTCAATAACATAATGCATTTGGTAATCAAATCTGGACGATTTTTCCATTAAAGGAATGAAGCAAGAAATTTGATCATACTGAGAAAACTTTCTAATCTGATGGTATCCAAGCACTAGTGAAACACTGGGATAAGTGGATTAGTGCAGAAGGGGTTTATATAGAGGAATGAAGGTAGTTTTTTACCCCTTATAACTGTTTTATGTTATTGGGGCATTGGTGGCTCAGGCAGATGAGGCTCTGGGTTGCTGATCAGAGGGTTGGGGGTTCAAGCTCTGCCACCACTGGGTCACCCGGTTTAGGTCCTTGGGCAAAACCCTTAACCCAATGCCTCATACAACCCTGAATCTGCATAGGCTGGTTAGAAAATGGGATGGTTGCAACAATTTGACTTGAATGTTCCTAGTAGTATATATAATATGTGTTAATAATATTTGTGCTTGAATTTATATTAATTGTCAATTTTTAATATTTTGTTATATTATTATTATTATTATTATTATTATTATTATTATTATTATTATTTGTCTGATTTTTATAGTAACCTTATTTTATTAAGACAAATATTGAAAACATTTAATATAAAGAAAACAATGAATCATCAGCATGTAAAAAATACTATATATTATATATTATTTTCAGGGGAAAATAATTTATATAAATTTTTTTCCCCTGAAAATAATAATCTGAAAAAATAATACTTTACCATGTTCGGTTCCCAGCCTTTCACATTAACGCAACTATCTATACACCAGAAATATTCATCCTCAGACTCCCTTTTCCATGCAAACACAGGGACACCTGCATACATAGGATGAGAGTCTGTTATTCACACCTGCATTATTAAAAGTAACCATTTCAAAGCTTGTACCAAAATACAACCCAGAACTCTTATGAATCTGATTAAATACCAGTTGTACGCTGTGTAAAATTCTCGATGAGATAAATGCAAAGCAACAAAAACTTCGCATATATTTTCCATACTGATCATGTTAGAGATATGGAAAAAGTTTTCAGTAAAAGTCAGGTGTACAGACCATACAAATGCAATTGTTATTGCCAAAAAGTGAATCATTTGTGTACTGAGAGTACACACTGTAAGCATCCTACACACTTCATATCTCTCAGATGTGGCTGAATGTTCAGTTCCAGTTTAGAGTCAGGAACAGCGTGTAACGTTTCGCCACAATGCACCTGCTTCCTGTGTCTAAATTAGGCACGGAACCAGTGACATTACACCACTAACTCAAATGTTCTCTTAATACTTAGTAATTTAATGCATACTAATGCACTGATCTCTGAACTTACACCAAGTTAATATTACTAAGCGGCTCTAACACACACACACATATCTGGCCTTACTGTTATCCCTGGGATTGTAATATAATAGCCTCGAAACTAAAGAATGTATCACTGATCTGTGTCCTGACTCCTGCTTCCTTTTAAAACTCCATAAACGTTCTGATTCATAATGCAAGCTTCAGAAATCATAATTCTGAAAATAAATTTAAGGTATGTGATACAGTACTTAGTTTAATTTGATTTACTTTGATTCAACAAATTGATCTTATATCTTAAACGAGCTTTATTAATTTGCATATTTTTGTCTCTAGACGTGCATCTGTATCATGTGCCAAGGTTAATTTTACTAGCCTTTTCAGCACATCCTATGCAACATACCCTACTGTATATACATTATTTCCTTAGATATATTGCTAGGTTACTGCACAGTGTCAGAACCTTTCTTTAAATAGCAAACACTCAGCTCTTGATTGCTCTGATGTCTCTGTTTGCTGGTAATTCACTTTTTTTTTTTTTGTTTGGTTAACTGGAGTCTGCATGTTGTCCCTGTGCTTGGTGGGGTTCCTCCTGGTGTTCCGGTTTCCTCCACAGTCCAAAGAGATGCAGATTAGATATTGTTAGAGCCTTCATATAAACCTTGCAGCAGTTTTTGTGATACAGAAATGTAACACTTTATAAATATTAAGAATAAAAAAATATTAAGAATATTAAGAGAGCTCCAATTGAGGATGTGGATACATGAATTTAGAGTCACATCAATGTTTTGCTTGAAAACATTTTGCTATATATATATATATATATATATATATACAGTACTTAAGGATATACAGTACAGGCCAAAAGTTTGGACACACCTTCACTTATTCAATGTGTTTTCTTTATTTTCATGACCATTTCCATTGGTAGATTCTCACTGAAGGCATCAAAACTATGAATGAA